>CM065425.1:63650758-64250758 GCA_033060865.1 Dorcus hopei | reverse complement strand
ACAGTTTAAATTTGGCGCGTAATGTAGATGGAGTACAAAAGATCAGATGGCGCTGGTTCATTTTCGTTAAAATTTGGAAGAAAAAATACACAAATGACATCGGAAACTTTCATATCTACATACTTAAATGAAACAGACTTTGTTTCTTTGTCAAATTCGATCCAAATAGTATTTAACAAAACATTATTTACAAGAGTTTCCCTCGGGTTAACTCTTTTTATTTAATATCACTGAAATTTTTTATTTAATGTCAGTGAAACAATTTAAATTTAGCGCCGCGTAATGTAGATGAACTGAAATAAATAGATGGTGCTGCTTCAATTCCGTTAAAATTTGAGATATCAGTCGCAGTCAGATTTAACATTTTTTAAGTAGTGTCAAATCTGTAAAACGTTTTCAATTTCACACGTTAAAAATCGATTCACTAAGAAATTGCTCGCAAATTTAAAAAATCGATTTTTATGAGAAAAAGATCGATCTTCTAAAAAATTGATTCGATTCTAAATCGAACATCCCTATAATAGCCAGTCCGTCGTGGCTCGTTGTAGGGTGTATACGTGTTGTTGTTGCCTTTAGTGTGCTTTGCAATTCATTTGGCTGAAGTCGCCTGGAGATGAATGTTTACGGTACTTTGTTCACCGGATTTTATAAATCGTCACCCCTGCATTTGTAAGCATTGTTTAATGCTTGTCCAAGCCTAGTCCCGACAGTTCGAGATTAGGTAAATATGGCGTGTACGTGGGCGTGCTTCAAAGTGTAGCGCATGTGTTCTCTTCTTTTAGGCTTTTGTTTCTGTCTGTATTGGCTCTACGTTTTGCTGTATGTAGCTCTTTCTTTTACCTTTCGAATTTTGACGATTACTGCGACCATCGCATCTGTGGCTGCCCGAACCGTCGGAGTTGATTTCGTGGGCCCCTCCATCTTTAAGTTGCCGCAAGATCAGTGCGACAACGGTTACATTTACCGCCATTACTCCCCCGTCTAACCGGACTTGGACTCACCCAGTCGCTTTTAGTGAGTTACGTCGTGAGAGGTCGCTGGAAATTGCGATACGCCGTCTTGGCTTCAGTGATCCTCCCCCGGATTCGATACTCTACGGGCATTGACGACGATAATTGCCGTTGGAGGCGCGAGGATGTACAAAGGTCTAAGGTTACTGTATTTAGAAGGTACCGCCATTCATTTCCGCGGCTGTCGTCCCCCAAATTAAAAAGGACGCGATGAAGAAGCCATGAAACATTAAGAAGAAAAAGGATAGATACATACATAGTTACTGTTGCTATGAATGAATTTGATTAACCCCAAATTAAAAGAGATAGAAAGTTGGCGCTACCTTCTCAATACAGTAACCTTACCAAGGTCGGATTATTTTGATTTAAATTGCGGTAACGCACGCTTCTAAATTCTTTTGTAAATTAAGCAACCATTTGTTGCCGTGGTTAGTTAATTTTGTTTTGTAACGTAAAGTCGGTACCGAGTTTTCGGGTTTAGATTTTTGACAACCTCGTTGCGTTTTGTTTGCGTTTATCTTGATCTTTGGATTTTTTTGTTTCAATTTTATAGCGCGTTTAATAATTACATATTTTAAATAAAGACAATAGTGCCGCATCGGGGAATTTTTATTTTATTAATTATTTGACCTTATACTTTTGGGGTTCCGTACGACCCTCCCTATCTCCAGGAGTTAGCCGGCTGTGCTGAAGGTCTTAAATTGCCCTCCTGTAATTTGCTGCCATTCAGGTAAGTAGCAAACAGTGGGCATTTTTCGTAGCAGTTTCAAACTTCTATGTTAGTTCTTAGAAGATTTTGAGCCAAAACACAAAAAAACACCAATATTCACTTCACGCTTACTTACATTACTGCAGATTTAAAAAGAGATAGCGAACAGTTTTTAATCTCCCCAGTTTTTTTCTATGTCGCTACAATCGTATGAAATAATTAGATAACAACTGTAAACGCCAAGTGCATGATACAATAACAATGTCACTTTTATGACACTGACTTTTCAACAAACAACTCATCAAACACCTGACCAAATATGTCATCAAATAAGCGTACTTTTACGTCTTCCCACTGTAGATGAATACGAACTAGTCGTTTTCTGATTACTCATCATCTCATCACATCAGATAAGTCATCAACTCATCAAACATTTACCGTCATGCGCTGAGAGTAATTATTTTTTTTTCTTCACATCGGAATTATCCCGTAGTAGTAAACGATGTTATCATTACATCAACATACATACTTACTTTCTTACTATAGATTTAGGTACCTACTTGGAATGAATTAACTGTTATTTTTTTGACACCGCCGAATTTAACCGTTGTCATTGTTGTTAACGTAACGCACATTGCAGGCCTCTTCAGGATAATTGACATCGAATTTATTTAAAAAAAAACAACAGTTAAAGGATCACGTCCTCGTATATACATAAGTAGGTACAGTTTTCGTTGAGTGTACTTACCTAAAGAAACGGATTCCGATTGCTTCAAGCAAAGCTTGCGAAAAGTTTTCAAAATTGTAGCAAGGTTCGGAGAGGAATGTCGGAGGCGGCGGCCTAACGGAATTCGTTTCTCTTTTGTGGGTCAAGTATACGCCGGTGTACAGACAGGAAGTTGGCCCAAATTCTTTTCGGTCCGTTCCGGTCTTGCCAAATGCGTTTTTAATAACATCGAGGAGTTTTTCGGCGCACCTTCTGTTATATGCGACGATGATGGTTGCGTTTTGTCTTTCCTAATCCTAACTATGATGGTGATTAGATGTTCAGAACCGCTGAAAACTTCTTGGAGGAAACTTTTTAATTAACAAAATTATCGTTAATTTCGTCAATTTTAAGTTACTACTTAAAAAAATTGCGAAAGGAAAAACAGTAGAAGCACAGACAGTTATCAATTTTCAACCCTCTCGGATGTCTCCCGGTTGTTATTTTTTGTTAACATCTTTTGCATTTTCAAATTTATAAAATCCATAGCAGAAATAACAAAAATAATACAGTAATGTCAATTTATTATTATAAAGGAAATAAGGCGTTGTAAAGAAGCTTATTTTTTTTCTTGTTTATTTTGTGCGGGGCTACTTAAGTAACAATAGGATTATTCTGAAACTGAAATTCGATTCTTTCACTAGATGGCGCTGATTGTTTACACGGACATTCGTTTTTTCTCAAGATAAAAATGTCTACGGATTTTCATTTTCTTCAAGAAATTATAAACGTTCACAGGAACGCCAAAATTGCGATGAATTTCGCAGTTATTCAAACAAAATCAAATATAAAAAAATAAACGAGAAAATCCTACACTTTAATAGTAAAGTAAATCAACAGATGGCGCCATATAATTTACTTTTAACATTTAATTTTATCAATTAGGTCGAGACATCGCACGGCTAATTTTCGACCATTGCAATCAAAACCGACTTGTAACAAATTTTTAAATTTCTAAATTTATCAGTAACAAAACTTGCTAGATGCCAGTTCACATACATAGACCGCTAGATGGCGCTGAGTGTTTCTCATAAATGCACATTTTTCAGAGATTACAAAGTGGTATGAATAAACGTGCACAGAGATTTCAAAATTCCATTTGAACTTTTCCAACTTATCACAAAAAAACAAATAAATAATTTCCGTAGTTAAATTTAAATACAAATCAGTAGATGGGCATCGCCAAAAAAAAAAAAAACAAATTGATAGATAAGTAATCGCTATCTTTTGCACATTATACGTATACTAGATACTATCGCTAGATGGCGCTTCTCATAGACAAAATTTTAAAACAAAATACATTAATTGTTTGCCACAAATATACTAATAAAATAAAATGTAAGCAATGTAAGTATAAATCAGTTCAGTAGATGGCGACATAAAAAAAAAACACTTATTGATAACAGAAGTCGTTAGATGAGTACCGAATCAGTTCTTCTGTACGTTATACAGGGACATCGTCGCTAGGTGGCGGTGAAAACTTCTCATAGACACTAGGTTTTTTGAAATGGAAATTGGTCAAATCCACCAACGTCAACAGAAATTCCAATATTGGCAATTTTAGAAAATATCAATTAAGATAGAATACGTTGTTTGCCACTAGGGTTTCTGATTTCTCGACTCTTTCGATTTCTCGGGACTCGAGAATTCTCGTCTGTTTGTTCCTGGGAATTCCCGGGGAAAATATTAAAAAAATTCATTAGTGGTTAATTAAGGGTAAGCAATCAATTAGTACATAAAAATATCATTTAAATCAACTTGAATGTTTAGGATTCGACCTTTAAGTATACAAAAAACATACTTAAACACTCTCTTTGTCTTTGACCTAGGACTTTGGTTAACCTAAAACTTACTTTTAAAAATCTCTTACTTTTATCTTTTAAGTAGAAACATTTTTGATAATTTAACAAAACAATAATTCTAATAATAAACTTTAGAAATATAATTTAAAAAAAGCAAGAATCCCTCTCTTTTATAATATAAAAACAAAAAAACAAATCCCTTCTGAAAAACAATAGCTAATGCACAAAATATCATTAAATATTCTTAAAATAGTAACACTGTAGGTCGAGATAACACGTGGCCAATTTTTGGCCTAAAATTTCCTTGTAATCAAAACCGATTTGCAACAAATTTTTAACTTTCTTAAAACAATAGTTCGAAAAATGAGAGCATTAAATGCTTTATCAGACAATTGATTTCTGACTTTAGCAACAATTTTATACATATATATATATACCGTTTGAAGACTTACACTTTAGCCAAAAGTGTCAAGAATAGTAACAAAGAGCATGTGTCTGCGATTGGTTGAAAGCACTTGCATCTAAGCAACAGATGAATATTAACAAAAAATATCTTTGATATCTTTCATTGAAAAGATCCAAATTCTTAAATGATATTATAATAGAAATTGTGTACAAGCAACAATTAATTTATTTGTTGCTGCTTTTGAAAATATTGCAATCCACTGATTGCTATTAGTACATTTGCAGTTTTAGATGTAACACGTAATCTTCACTACATTTTGCCGAGTCCCACTACTCACGTTAAGAAAGCAAGGGCTGTACAGTCATACGCATCTAAAATGCACCGCCTGCACCTCGCCCTTGAAACCTTGTTGTACAAGGCTCACAGAATTGTCAAATTGTAGCATTTAAGCTACGCACGGCTGTATGTGCGAGTCGTATGCGCTTTTTATGAAACCACTATTGGCTAAAGTAAAAGTCTTGAATCTGTATAAATTCGCCCGTAGAGAATAATAGGTCTGTTCCATTTGACCGAATTTCAAGTTCTGAATCGTTCAAATCATGCGCAGTATGAAATTTATATCTAATTTTGTGCATTGCTCATACTCAGTACGATTTTGAACGGTTCAGAAGTCGAAATCTTGACGAATGGAACGGACCTAATAAGATGAGCGGAGCAGCGAACAATTGTCTTGAACGGAGAGGGGAGGCGCAGAATTCGAAAATTTCTCGATTTCTCGACAGTTTTTCCCGGTATCAAATTTAGGATTTTTCTCGGGAAATCGAGATCGAGAATTCCCGAGCCAGAAACCCTATTTGCCACACAAATAAATAAAAAATAAAAACGTCTACGATTCGATATTAATAAAAGTATAAATCGATAGATGGCACCTACAAGAAAATATTTACACAAACATTTAATTTTATCAACAGGTGGGCATACACCAGCGGAATTTTTCGAAGATTGGATCCGTTGAATCAGATCTCGTGATTCGTGAAGCGCTAAGTCCGTCGGATTTAGTCCTTTCTGTGCCCACTAACAAATAATTGAGAAATCTGTAATATTACCGGATTAGGTCCGATGACGGAACAAATCCCTCCGTGTGTTTAACTGAAATCCGTTGCTTTTTGAAGGAATCGGTCCCTGATGTTAGATCCGATGATCCTTCCAACATGCTTAAAAAATCTGTGGATTTTGAAACTGTAACTTGTGTGCACTTACTTCTAAGTTTTAATAGAATTATGGGCGGAAGAATAATTGCAATTGCAGATTACAAGTTATAAATTCCTCGTAGGCCGAATTCTTCAAGTTTTTATTTGTGTATTTTTGTGAATTTTGCTTCCACAAATATGGTCGAAGTTTATACAACTCAATAAATTGAGCAAGAAATGATTTTGTCCACTCCATACTACACATACTAACATGTGTTTTTATTTCCACCCGATTGGTGCGGTTGCGGTTCTTAAAATTGACGTCATCCAACATATTTCTACCTAATAACGAACGCCAAACTGAAAACGATTTGGTGGATTTCTGGTGGAAAATGTTGACCTTTGATAAAACAGCATAACTTAGAGTTTAGTGTGGAGTATTGGGCATTGTAATTAAATTATTTACAAAAATAGTCAATTGTACTAGCTATTTATAACTATAACATAATAGGTAGAATGGCAGGAGCAGAAGAAATTGAAGTGGTTTTTGACGATGGATGGTGAATCGATCATCTGTAAGTTAAGTGCTCAAGAGATAGATTCAGTTTCAGACTCACTGCTAGATGAAATAATTCTTTTACTTAAACACAAAAACGAAAACACCCTTTTCACAAAATTGTTTATTAAAAACTAGTTGTACAGTTGTGTTTAAAAAGGTGTTGTACAGCTACGTTTTAAATATCTTTGTTTTTAAGCGGAAGTTGGTTTTTCTATTTTTGTGTTCAATGATATTATTATTGCCACAAACCGTATATGTAACAAAACAACTTGTACAACAATTTTTTGACTACATGAATGCACATACAAGTTTTTACAGTACAAATTCTGTACAACACTTTTTTGAACACGATTGTACATTTCGTACGCGATGCGTACATCGTACAATTTTGTAAAAAGGGTGTTTTCGTTTTTGCGTTTAATTATATTTCACAAGTGCTCAATACATCAAACTTTTACTTAAAATTAAGCTTCCGATCATTTTCCTGTGAATAACCTAATACAGATAACCATAACCTGCAAATATTTATTTCTACCTTAAAACAACCACCTAACTGATATGGTTGCATTGCTTTCAACCGGTGGACAAAACCGTTTGATTAAAAAACGTTGTCAATTGATCCACCATAAAACACCAATTAATAAAAACGACGTGGTTGTACAACCATATATCAACCGTAACGAATTGGTGGACATAAAAACACGCTTCTATTTACACAGTGTAAAAATCTAACCAAACATAACATGTGACCGAAAAACTCTGACAGTTGAGATCCGTTGGCTTTGATCCGTCGCGTCGGTCTTGATCCGTCCGTAATTTTGTGACAGTGAACACAATCCGTCGGATCTAGTCTATCGATCGATCCTGCGGACCTGATCCTCGAAATCTGCTCCAATACACACGATAGGATATTTTAGCGGACTTGTTCCGGAAAGGGCCAGATCCTTTAAAAATTCCTTTCGTGTATGCCCACCTAATAGCAGAAGTCATGAGATGTACTCCTATCAGTTTTTTATGTTGTGCGTATTTATCACTAGATGGCGCTAAATGAGACTTTTCCTCCTCAAAATGTGAATTAGCTTATTTTTTCCAAAATTATATTTGACGGCAGAGACTAATGACCGGTTGCACCAAAATTTTAAGCGGAGCTTAAATTTAAAAGGTGCTTAGACACTTTTTGCAGGTTTAACAAAACGTCGGTCACATCCTAATCGATACTGAAATTGAAGTTTAAATGTCAATCAGAATGTGATTGACATTATACTGAACATGCATAAATGTCACAACTTAAATTTAAGCTTTGCTTTGAAAGTCGGTGCGATCGGGTATTATAGACTTAAAATAAAATAAAATAACTATAATTCAATATTAATTAAAGCGTCATCGATGAAAAAATTTAGAAAAATTTGTACCAGAATTCACTAGATGGCACCACAAAGAAAAAGCTAGAATTTATTTACTTTACGTCTTTTTTTGGGGAGAAGAAGTAGTATTTATTTTCTGATGCTCTGATCAGTTTATTATGGACCTGGACAGTATCATCAAATATGTAAAGTACGGAGTGATTTTTTAAACTTTTTATCAACTTCAGCCATGGAATTTGGACGGCATATCTTAGCTTTACTGTAAAATAACATCAAAGACTGCAATGACGTACTTTTCGCTTAAGCTAAGACATGCCGTCCAGATTTCATGGCTAGAGTTGATAAAAAATTTTAAAAAATACTCGGTACTTCTTACTACACAAAGACTCACTCAAATGATCGTATTCACGATTCGTCAGTTACATGTTTAAAGGTCTGTTAAGCTGCTAACACAAAAACTGTATTCACCAACCACTGTTAAACTCTGTCAAACGCGCTTTTAAGTTAATTATGCATTATTTGGCAGTTAACAGAATTTAACGCTTTGTTATAAGTAATTACACTTGTGTAGCACAAGAAATATAGTTAAATTAAATTAAATTAAATTTACTTTTGACTTAACAGAGATTTAAATTTTAACGACAGCTTATAGCATTTTCGATTCACATGCACTTGTTGCACTCTGTGTATTTGTATCTTCTTTTAACCTCATGTAATAACACGAGATGAAGATACTCTGAGTGCGCACCAGTGCAGTCAATCGAAAACGCTGTTAGTAAACTATATATGTAACTGTAAATTTGTGAATGGTGAATACGGCCGTTAGAGACGTAGGTCTGTAAGAGTAAGTGAGTTAAATATTTGCTATTTTGTAAACGTTTATCAAAAATAGCCTAGAACATCTATAGGTACACAATATGGTAAACTTGAAAAAAAAACAGTTATATTAATTTGTTGAAATTGTTGAACAATATGACGTTAATAATTTAACGTCAATTTTACGTTCTGCTTATCCACAAACAAAGTTGTTCAGAAGTCGTTAGTAAGGCAACGAAACTATAGAGATAGAACTAGGAATTGCTGAATTGAATAAATCACTATAAATTTAGAATAATTTATGGGAAAACTTTACAATGTTTTCGAAGACGACTGAAGATACAAGTTTCATTATTTGCTGGGTTCAAGGAAAATCACCTTTTAATTGCACCAAATTACTCCTTCGCCGAGGATCTTTCACTGACAATAAGTAAAAGTTTGTATTTCACGTGCGCTTTAAAAAAAGTGCAGAAGAAGACTAATGCGTTTTTAATTTTACGTTTACCTCGTTCATTCTGCTCGCTTTGATACACCCGGCTACATCGATTCTTCTCGTTTTAACATCCAATGGCAAAAAAAAAATTGCTAATCGGTTCGCAGATTTATTTAAAATATTTCTGTTAATTTTTTTTAAAAAAAGCACCTAACAGGGAAATAAGACATGAACAACAATGAAAATTAAAAGTGTAATTAACTTAGCATACTACAACAGAAAGAGTGTGTATGCTCTTATAGATATGTCAAAGAAATAACAGAAATAGATGAAAGGAAAGGAGACGAAACGGTATGCAATACGACATATTATTTAGGTAGAAATATACGAAGAATAAACAACAGTGATATTAGAAGAAGATATATGAATAACAGAATAACAAAAGAAGATTGATATTTCTCCTCCGATAGAGTAAAAAAAAAATAAATGTCGATAACGAGTATTGAAAATAAATTAAAAGACTAACAAATATTTCGTTATTTTGTTTCACTTCCTATATTTTCGATTGACGCTTCTTTAAATTTTCTTTCTACACCTTTATGTGAATTCTTTAAACGCCGAAAAGTCGTTGAATGGAATAAAGAACTCAAAGAATATTAAGCAAAGAAAGAGAGAGAAAAACAGCTTAGGAATTCCCCGAGTTTTGTAACATGACGCAAAAGAAAATTGCAAACAGCACCAATGTGATACGAACATTAATTCAACAATAAAGAATAGAATTGAGACAAACCATAACAAAATATTACACAAAATTAGATGTACAGAAAACAAAAGAAGATCGACAATTTTCATTCATCCAACTAAAAATCAAAAGTCACTAGGTAGAAAAAGTTAATTGGATAAAAAAAATTGAAAAGAAATTAAACAAACAACAACAATAATTATTTATTTATATTTTTTATTTATAAATAAACGTTTAAATGTTTATTCATAAATAAATAATTTTGTTATATTTAAACAACATCTTCAAAATTCTCATTTTCTAATACATTTTTAAAGAAAGAAATTATTTTCACCTTCTCAATTTTGGTCCTGATGAAGTAATAAAAACATTACGAAATATTGACCAACAAAAAAATATATTTTATTTATAATTAGTCGTTAATCCCCGTTAATAAAACAAGAATTTATTATTTTTAAAAACATCTTTACAAGAATTTCTGTAAGGTATATGATATGCAGCATCCCTTTTGGCATAACAAAAACCCTTCCAATGTCTGTCGACTGGGAGCACGACATTTGGGTGAATGACAAATGGGTTAACGACAAATGGGTGAAGTCATTTGGGTAAATAGGTGAATGCGACATTTGGGTGAATGCGACTTTTGGGTGACCGACATTTAGGTGAATGACATTTGGGTGAACGACAATTAGGTGAACGACAGTTGGGTGAACGACGATTGGGTGAATGCGACGTTTGGATGAAAGACATCTAAGTGAACGACATTTGTTGGTGAACGACAATTTTGGATAAACAATAAGTTTGTTTATATGAAACATGGTTCAAAAGATTTCTCATGTGACACATAAAATTTCTATGTAGATGTACATGAAAAATATCGCCATTTGAAATTCGTAATAGAAATGGGGGTTTCGACGTTTCATCGTCCACTGGCGACTTTTATAAGATTGAAAAATGTCGCTCACCTAAATGACGTTGACCCAAACGTCGTTCATCAAATTGTCGTTCACCCAAACGTCGTTCACCTAAATATCGTTCATCCAAATGTCGTTCATCCAAATGTCGTTCAGCTAAATGTCGTTCACCCAAATGTCGCATTCACCCAATTATCGTTCACCCAAATGTCACATTCACCTATTTATCGCTTGCATCCAAATGTCGTTCACCCAAATGACTTCACCCATTTATCGTTCACCCATTTGTCATTCACCGTTGTTCAAGTCTTCGTGGATACATTGAATGATAGAGTTAACCGCGGACTCTGTTGACTTATTTTTTTAAAAATCCGTGTTGTGCAGGTGTCATTATTTTATATCTGTCAATATATTGAATAATTTTATTAACAACAGTCTTTTCAATGATCTTGGAGAAGTTACTCAAAATGATAACAGGTCTATAATTTTTCACATCAAGCGTATTACCTTTCTTGAACAGCGGCAAAACTCTGCCAATTTTCAGCATAACGGGAAAACTACCTGTAGTAACAGACGTGTTAGTAATAAAGTAATATTAGCAAGGATGTCACTAATAACAAATTTGGAATATTTAATAATGTTTATATAGCAGATACGAAACTTGCCGATTTGATTATTTTCAACAAGTCACCTTTGTAGAAAGGTGTGCCAGTTTGACGTTAACTTTTAATGTGATAATTTTTACATGTTATGCAGTAATAAACGATGGGACAAATTGGAAAGAAGAAACCACTTCGTTATTTAGTTTTCCGAAAGGTAATAGTCCTATTATGGCGATTTTTGCCCTTTTGTGCTCATTTACTTGCGCAAAGTGGGTAATGGGAAAGTAGCTAATACGCATTCCCAAAACAGATTTATTGAAAATAAGTCATCGGCAAACTTTAGTATATGAGATTATGCAAAATATTTTCATCACAAAATCTTTTAAGCGGACACTAAATCGCGCACTATACACTTTACGTTTCGCAGTCGTTCGAACTTCAGAAGTGAAAAATATTTTTCACTTCTGACGAAGCTGTCGAACGACTGCGAAACGTAAAGTGTATAGTGCGCGATTTAGTGTCCGCTTAAAAGATTTTGTGATACAAATTTCATCGGACAAGAACCAACTGTAAATACAAAATATTTTCAATCAGAAGGTAGCACACCCTTTTCAAAATGGCTGAAGGTCAAAAAATTTCGACTCACAACATCAAAGGTGCCGACAAACAGTTTCGTATCTGCTACTGACAGGATCAATGCCAACTGATTTTTTGTCCTTCATTTCATCAATGACCCTTACAACTTCTTTAGGCGTTACAAGTTCGTTGTTGAATTACAGCGAATTATAGTGCAATCATTTATGATACCATTTGGAAATTTGATTTTTAATCTAACTGCTAATGTCATCAACGAAATGATCAACAATTTCTGTTATTTATAAGAGTATTATTGTGCTCTAATGTGATGCTAGTACAAGCGTCTTTAGAGCGACCTAACGTATTATTTACAATTCTCCACAGAGTTTTAGTTTTATTTGTTGAATTCTTAAGAAGTTCATAATTGTCTACCTTTTTTGCCTCATTTATTTTATTTTGCAATAATTTTTTCTGATTACTGTACTTAATAGCGTCAGGGGAGTCATTAGTCAAAGTTTTAAGTAGTCCCAATGATTTTAGGTTCTCATAGTCGTTAAGTTTTTGTTATGTTTTAGTAGGTTATTAGACGTGACCGCACTCACAGTCTTATCACTAATAGTTCTTAATTTAATTTCGCATGTGGAGTCTAAGCACCACATAAGATGATTGAGAAAGTCACCTAAAAATTATTCAAGAATTTTTAGTCGACTAGTAAAAGCCGCCAAGAATTCAAAATTCTGATAACATTATCAAAAATGAACTAACTTAAACAGGTAATATACTATTTATCCAATCGATCTTTACCATTACGTCATCAATTTTATGCGTCCGAATCGACAAATGTTTTCATTCTCATTTGCTTTTATCCTGTTCTATTAAACAGAGATGGGTTGAAGAGCATATGCATTTTATTCTAACATGCATTGATGACGTGATGGTAGAGATCCATTGGGTAGATAGTAGATTCACCAACGGAGCTTGTGGTCGACGATCGAATCATATCTTCCCCTGAAACAATCAGTAATCTTTTTAACAACTACTTTGTGTCAGCTCAGAATGATATACCTCATAATAAGTTAAACCCAGATGAGATTAATAAAAAATTACGTAATTTCAAAATTTGTTGCAATCAGTCTTCTGTGAATAACTATGAAATCAAACATATTGTTAAATCATTGAAAAATACGAAGGCTTCTGGGACGGATGGCATTCCCATAGTAGTATATAAATTTACAATAGATTTAATAGTTGATGTTCTTGTAAATATCATTAATTGCTGTTTTGAAACGGGTATCTATCCTGCTCACTTTAAAACATCTGAAATAATACCAGTACACAAAAAGTTAAACAAATCGGATATTACGAATTATGTAGACCAATAGCTATTCTTCCTGATATCTCAAAAATACTCGAAACTGTTATAAAAAAACCGCCTTGTAGGTTTCTTTGAAAAACATAAGCTTGTAGAACAAAATCTTGTCAAATATATATTCTCTTGTTAATGAGAAAATGTTGGTAGCTCTCTAAAGCATTTGATCTTGTGGATCATAAAATTCTATTACAAGAATCATCTTTCTACGGTATTAGAGGTAACGCGTTAGATTTATTTAAATCGTAATATCTAAGTAATACGCGTCAATTCACCGAAATCATAAATAGAGAGAATGGAAAAACTACTCATTCAAGCACACTGGAAATTAACAGGGGTGTGCCACAGGGTTCAATCCCAGGCCCTATTCTTTTCTCAGTTTTTATGAATGATGTACACAGCGCGTTTACTTTGTATGCTGACGACACAAGTGCTTGTGTGTCAGGCGAAAATAAAGCTTCCTTGAAAGCTAACGTGGAACGTACATTGCAGGAACTTATTGCATGGTTCACTGTTAACAAATTAAAAATGAATGTAGAGAAAACAAATGTGGTAGTTTTTCCACAACACAAATTTGATTCATTCTCAGTATCACATGAAAATCTTAAACTTAGGGCCTTACGTGCAAGTACCTTCCTTGGTTTGATTGTCGACGGCGAGCTCTGTCGGAAAGACCACTTTTATAAAAGTAATCCTAAACTTAATAAAGCAGTTTTTGCTATGAGACGGCTTAAACCTATTTGTAATGAAGTGGTCATTATTATCAGTTTATCACGGATACTTCGAATCGATAGCCCGTTATGCTTTACTATATTGGGGTAATCGCTATAACTTATAAATAATATAAATATGCGTAAACGATTCGTTAAAAAATTGAAATTGTATCTCTATAATAATGTACGAGGGTGGATCTCTATGCTGCACCCCTGACGTCCTTACAGTAAAACTACAGTGGCATTATATTTTTTATTTTTCGACATAGTCTCCCTCTACACTAATGCACTTGGTCCATCGGTGCTCCAACATCTCAACAGCCTCCTGGAAAAATTTTTGTCCTACCTCTGCAAACCACCTCTCTACAGCTTGCGCTTTGGTCTCGGGATCATAGTGGTGCACCCATGACTCGTCCATGGTCACATACCGACTAAGAAAGTTCTCTTTGTTTGCTTGGTACCTTTCCAAAAGACGCTCACAAGTCAACACCCGATTTCTTTTTTGATCAATGGTTCACATTCGGGGCACCCATCTTGCACTCATCTTTTTTATATCTAATTCTTTAGTCAGTATGTGGTGCACCACATGATATGATAAGCCAGTATCTTCCACAATGTCCCTGATGCGTACTCGTCGGTCTCGCAGTACGATATCGTGTAGCTTTTTAATGTTTTTGTCTGTTCTTACCGTTTTGGGAGGGCCACCGGCATGTTGGTTCTGGAGGTATTTTATTACGGCTCTTTGTTCTACAGGTTCCATTTTTATGAACAATCACGAGACACAGTTCAAGAATTAGACACAGCACAACAACGCTTTGAGATACAAAGTTGATATTTTGTAGATATGATCTATAAATGTCAGTTAACTAATTGTCAAAAACATTAATCAAGCAACCACTTAGAAATAGGTCAGGGGCAGAGCATAGGGATCCACCCTCGTATTTTATTCAGTCAATGAATTCTTTTCAGACTGACGTCATCGCACCTTATTATCAGTATTAATCTAGAATATAATATAATATAAAATTCTGTTATGCTTTCTGTATTTTAAGGTGTCGTTACGTCTTTTTATTTCTCTCTTAAATCTTTCTACATCACTGATATTATGAATTATGAATAAACTAACTAAACTAAACTATCATTTTGGTACTACCTACGTTAGACTTTTTTACAAGACTGGCGATGAAATTAACGACGAATTTATGATGTGCTCGTGCACCTCGATTGTCCATTGAAACGTAATTACGAGGACGTGCTAGTGATGTGGCTGGCATTTCAACAAGCCGGACAGTTTATGCAAATGAATCTTAGATAGGTAGCTTAATTGTTACACGATTAACGGAACTAGTTAACGAGGATCTACAAATGTCCGCAGGCACACCTTTTACAGATCCCTAAACTTATTTACACGTTTGTTGCGGTATTTGAAGACAAATTTGTGTTGTATGTAATGTATCGCATTACGCTAAGTAGCAGTAAGCTTAAAAATAACCACGTAATAAATACGGTAAACTAGTTTACACATTGGAAAGAAAATAGAATTAACGCAATTAATGCACTTGTCTTAAAGCAGTTGACCCCTTAACATCCAACCACGTGGATCCGTTTTGGTTGTACTTACGATTTAACGTGACGGTATTTATTACGCTATTGAGACGCAAATAGCGTGTTACCTTTAATACTTACCGTTACGCTATTTCTTGCGCCTATACATTTCCGAAGGCAACATTACGAATTTTTGTGAAACAGAACAAGCGTAGTGTCGAGACACAAAATTTTTGTGGGGCATCCTGTATTACGTATTTTTAAATTTGTCGGCAAGTTTTTAATATAATCGTAACTTTTCCTGATCCTGACACATTTGAGATTAACAAAATGTATTTTAATACGCTTGAAGAGGAAAAGAAATTACCCAAGCAATAACGTGAACTCTGCAATTAATACCGTGAAATAACCGTCTCATCGGAACGTATTAATCGACTGCCGTTTACTTAACGAGAATACAACTATGTTGCAATGTTACAAAAAAAAAGAAAAACGTTAATGCCAATAATAATAATGAATGAGTTTCTTATTCACGTTAACGAGCTGAAACTCAAAGATTACTTCGATTAGCTGGCAAAAATTCGTAATTAATTGCTGCACGTGTCGCAGGGTTTTCATTCACGTTTTTTCCCCCATAAATTGTAATGCATACATCGATCTCGGATTATCGTTAATTGCAAATGTGGTCGTTTTCGTTTTGCCCCTCCTTGCGATTATGCATGCCATGTTTACTTGAAGCAAAAAAAAAAGAAATGTACAGGCATGATGATTGAGTTGTTTTCTCAAGGAATGATTAGGTTTTACTTACATAGGGCCAGTTGTACAAAGTAAGTTTAAACTGACGCTCAACTGAACCAGGTTCAAAGTAAACAAATTCGCATAGGATCTTAATGACATATGGCAATTAACGCTTTAATAAATAAAATTTGATGCGATTTTGTTCACTTTGAACCTGGTTCAGTTGAGCGTCAGTTTAAACCTCCATTGTACAACTGGCCCTAAGTAGTTTTCTTACTGTATTTACGTTTAGTACTATGGGAAATTAAGCCTGGAACGCTAAAACATGGCAGGGTCATCAAAAATAGCTCAACCTACAGTCCCAACCCCAATCCGCAGGATGCCGCTACCTAACCCTAACGATGACATGTCAAGCATCCTGAGCTCGCCTTATGTTGTTTTTTTAGGGGATTGTAACTACTGTCCTAAAGAGTAAATAAAAATAAGAGTTGTTTTGTCTGTTCTTGAATATTTTTGATGCTGTAAAAGGAAAGCGGGCTCTATGGATATGATTGGATCCTTGAGCCGATCCTGGTACGACCTCAGCTTTGTATTTACACCGGTAATCCGCATACCTGTGCATGTAATGCACTTGTTTACGAGTGACGTAAAACACACGGTTCGCCACCAAGCCAGCAAATTAACAGCTGGCAAGCGAGATGGGGGCTCTTGTAAAAATCGCGGTTCTAATAATCCTCGACTTAATGGCATCCTGTGCTCGTACCGTGTAAGAAAAAAGGCGTCTCGACACACTGAGTAATTGCTAAATAAATACTTATTGATTCCGATGTGATATGTACAGGGTGACTGTTAATTAACCCGACAAAGCACGATAAGAAGCGGTGTTCGAGAGTACGAGAAAAGTGTTAAAAAAAATTCTTTCTACTTTAGTTTTCGAGAAATAATTAATCAAAAATTAGCCCCAAAACGACGATGCGCTCCTGGTTAAAAAAAAGAGGAGCAGATGAACGAAATGAATGCCCTCGTAGAAGTTTTGTGGCAGGCACGGCGGCGTAGCAACGACCTTCAAGTGAAATTTCACGTCAACTTCGTTTTTAGGTCAACCCCCGACGAACTACAAAATATTTACTTGACAGATGCAAGCAAATCAACTGAAATAGATTATTCCATGCAAAGGATTACAACGGCCGCACTTTTAACACCTGCTTTGATAGGTTAATAAATAAATCACTAAAACGAAAACCAGAATTTGAAGCATTATAATCAGTAAACTTATCCAAAATTTATTTCTATTGTTAATTATTACAATTTCGTTTTATGTGTGACACAAATCTATTAAAAGTTTAACGAATTCAAGACGCATTTGCAACTCAATGTCCTGTGATTTTAGTGCACGTATTCGCATTATTTCGTCAGCTGGTTAAAGCTGTGTACAGACTTGACAAAGGACGTGAATTGCCTCGTCGCGCTCTTGTAAAAATTTCGCACGAGGCCGTTTGAGAATGTTCTCTGTTGAACCAGTTATTCGAAGTCGTCCGGTAGAGATCTGTTTTTTTTTATGAGAATACACACATTCAGTTTTTTTATCGTTTAAAACTAAACTGTTTTGTTGATACCAAAAATTCATTTCGGATAACGCAGTTGATACTAAAACAAGGAGTTCCTCAGGGTTATTTGCCGAGATCAGAATCGAAACGTCATCTGTATACATGCACATCCTGACAATTTTTACATGGTAAGGTCATTGATAAATAATAGAAAAAGAACCGGACCTAAAATAGAGCCCTGTGGAACTTCTGTTTCTATACTAAATTCTTGTGATCGTGCCGTGCGATATTTAACAACGATTTTTCTTTGGGTAAGGTAAGAAACCAGGAATTCCAGTATACTACCCCTTATTCCGACTGCTTATAACTTAGTTTGTACAAATTTAGGATCCAGACAATCGAAGGCGCGTGTTAGGTCACGAAAGAAGCCTACGACAAATTTTTCGCAGTGTAACTCTTTGAGAAGTAATTTCAAAAATGAATATGCTGCTGTGTCCGTAGATCTCCCTTTTCTAAAGCTGTGTTGGGCCTCATTAAAAATCTTAAATTTTTCAATATAGGAAGTTAGCCGAACGTAGAGCACTTTTTCGAACAACTTAGATAACGCACACAGCACTGAAACAAGTCTGTAGTTTTCGCAGTCTAATGGATCCATTCTTCTTGTAAATAGGTGTCACCAGACCTGATTTATAAATTTCAGGAAAACATCCTTCATCAACAGCTTTGTTCATTAATTTAGCAACAGAATAAGCGATTATATCACTTAGAAACTTGATCACTGAGACATTGATGTCGTCAATGCCACTGGAACTTTTATTTTTCAGGCTCTTCCAGATTTCGACGCCATCTGTTGGAAAGTATGTCATGGATACTGGTTGGATCGTTGAATAGGTACTGTCGGTTAATTTCACAGCTCCAAAATGCTTCAAAACAGTTGAACCGGCTACGTTTGCGAAGTATTTTCCAAATATGTCAGCAATTTCCGTCTCGTCCTTCACCAAGTCGTCCTCTCCCTTCAATACCAAAGGTTGTGTTTTTCTCTTATTCCTTCCTAATGTTTCATTAACTATGTACCACGAAGTTCTGGTCCTGCTGTTTGAAGTGCTAATGAGATTGTTATAGTAAGTTTCTTTAACAGTCTTTATTCTTTTCTTATAATCTTTTTAGGCTCTTATATTGCCTCCAAAGCTACTCGCTGGACAATTGTCATTCGCCCTGTATATATGTAGGTATAGTAATGATGTCACGAATCAAGACAGGAAGAACTTACAACTACATTTTATCGTGCATAAGTACTAGTCCTGCCTTGCTCTCGGATGAGATTTACTTTTTACGGCGATAAATTCCTCGCATTAGATTCTTTTCAGTCCACGCACTTGTCCCATTAACGGTTATTTAGTAACGTCGAAGTCGACTTTGTACGTTTTTCTTTGAGCTCGAGTTTTTGCCTTCCTTGCAAGAACTATAAATGTCAACCGGTTAACCGGTAGTTGAGCCCTTGATTTATTTACGTTTGAAGACATGTTCGTTGCGATGTTTGGTGCCACATTTGTCACTTTTTTAATTGCTTCTCTTCACACGTCATTTTGAAGATAAGTTTTGGACTGGATCATCAAAGTTTCTCTTTCGAAATAAAAAGGTGAAAGGGAGAATTAAATTTGAATTTGAAAGGATCCGAAAAAACCCTTACGCCGAATAAAAAAAACTTCACAAAAATCAATGTTAAGCAAAGGGAATTCCCCGAGCTTTATAAAAAAAAAGTTTTCTCTTTTTCTTGTTCATGTAAAGTTGCAATTGGGGTGCTCTGCAATTTTCAATAAAAAAAAGTCGCCTGCTTTGCGGCTGTTCGTTTAAATTAACAGTAAAATTTACGCTTCCATTCTTCTTCTTATTGATCGTTAAAGCCGGCACGCCATTAAAATCCGTAATGTCTCGGTAATTTTTTATTGCCGGATTCGAAATCGGGTGTCTCTCTCTCCTCGGGTCAAAGTTAATTAATATTTTACAGCGAAAAACATAAATCCACTTTACTTTTGCCATTTTTTCCGATTGTTTATTTAACGGTGCGGTCGAGATGTTTGTGGCTCATTCCGGAAGTTTGCGACTTTTCCATCAAATAATTTTAAATTTAGATAGAGAAAATCACTTGAACAGTTAATCATAATATCTATTCATTTTCATTGGAGTAACTCATATTTTAAGTGCACGACTCTTTTTAATTTGTGGGTTTCTCATCTTTCGAGCTCCACACTCGAACCTAGGACCTTTAGATTATTAGACCAGGCCCTTTAACCACTAAGCTACAGAGGCTACAACTTTATGCAGCTATAAACGTTTATGTGAGCTACATAAAATTATTGCGGAGCATTTGAACTACTGCACCCAATTTTCCATAGTACATTTTGTAGCATGAGCCAAGTTTGACGTCAGTGAAAATTAAAGCTTAAAATAAATAAATCAAAGAACTCATTTTTGCGTTGTATTGATTTAAAGTGATCTATCTCCTGAACCTAACCGGTCCTTGTTTTAGGCGGACTTTACGTCACAGTCTTTTTTTTTTCTAAGTAACGGCCATTTGCACCGCTTGTCGTTAAGTTGTAGTTAAAATTTAACTATAATTAACCCTTTGTCTACCATTGATACTTGAAAGTCTTGCAAATGTTGATATTTAAGAAGTCTTTAAATGCGGATACTTTCAAGTACCAATGGTAGACAAAGGGTTAATTATAGTTAAATTTTAACTACAACTTAACGACAAGCGGTGCAAATGGCCGTTAATGTTTTTTCTGAAGTTTTCGGGGGAAGGAAAACGCGACAGGAAGCGGCCGAGAAGCGTGTTAAATAAGGTTTACATACCCCAGTAACTCGGAACAAAATGTTTTATATTATTATAATTAGCCGGCGAGATTTCTAGCGCTCGCAGAGGAACTTCATAGTTGAGTTATTCTGACCCAGTTCCTCTCTGTGCGGAAACAACGCCGTGTGAAGAACTTATTTAGAGTTTATTGAAATTCGAAACTGTCAGTTTTGAATTTAAAAACAACGGAAACATCGACGTTTTTGTATTGACCAATTCGTTCCCTGCCCTTTTAAAATTTTGCTGCACATGATTTAACTGAAACCATAAAAAAAAGTGGCACCATCTATGATCAGTTTCATCTATTTACATATTTGTTTTTTTTTTCTTACGAAAGAGCAAATTTTATACAACTTCTTGATATTAAAAAACATCTTATCTGATTTTAAATTTTATCTATTCATCTATGGATCGATCTTATATGAGGTGGTGCCATCTACAGAGATTCCTTCGAAGTCTTTGATTTGCAGCACGGCCGCCTAGATTAATGAAGCACCAGTGCTTTATCCGACCGGTCGCGTTTGAAAATTCTCGTTAGTGTGGTTCCCTCTGCATAATTTTGAATTGAACTTCCACCGTTGCCATAGTTACGGCGTTTAATGTTACATTTTCACAGTCGATACATTTTATGACAATTTAAATAATAAATCATAAATATATTGAATTCTTATCACCCCGAAATGCTGCACTTTAACAAATTATGCGCTAGTTTGCTCACAATCACTTTTTTGAAGTTAGCAAAAGATGTGGCTCCCTCTTTGACACAGAAAAATGGCTCTGAACTAAAAACGCGACTAGGCAGATAAAGAACTTTGTTTTTTTATTAATGTAGGAAGCCGCGATTTGTAGAAACAATTCCCTTTTTACGACAATCATTTTTTCTAAACTCTACAGGGATATCCACATAAACCGTTCGTTAAAAGTTTTCAAGGTTGCAGTTCACGTAGATATTTGAAATTTAAGGAGCAAGGGTTTTCCGTAGAGATCTCTTTAAATAAAATAAAATTGTCTTTGTACCACTTCCGGTTGTACCGGAAGTCGCTATCAACTCGCTTATTTTAAATGGAATGCTGTATTTTTTATCACGTTTTTGAATTCTACATGTAAAAATATGTTAAACTGCAATACATTTCCCTATCTCTAAAATGCATCATTTTTGAGATATTTTGAAATTTCTTGAAAATTTGCATTCTGCAATCTGATTTTCAAAAAATTATAGCACAGCTATGATTGAAGCAATTTTATTTGTAATAGCTGATATTGTAGTTGAAGCTTTAAGGTTCTTAAAAATTCCATAAGCATAATCTATTAAGCTACAGGGTGTCTAAAACGCACCGCTCCATTCGAAGATATTCAAACATAGAAAAATACTTTTTTTCAAATGGAACGACCAATATTTTAATACACCATCGTATGTGGAATTAAATGCTGTGTCGAACTATACTAGCATTCCCTATACCTAACTTTAACAGTTTTTCAGTTATAAGATATTTTTGGTTTAATACATAAAAATTTACATTTATTAGGTTAAATATTTCTAATTTTGTTGATATAGTTATGAAAACAACAAACAATTGCATTTAACGTTTCCTGTTACTACAAATTTTAAGCAAAAGCAAAAAAAAAGTTGAGAATCAAAATCAAAATTATTCAAACGCTGATATTTTAAATCTATTTTTTAAATTCATGAAGAATGATCTAAAATTGTTCAGATCAGAGAATGTGTGTTCAATAAAATGTACCCCTCTTGTCTCCTATGAATAAAACACAGTTTGGAAAGTTTGAACCTAACTTTATACAATTTGAAAAAATAAAATGTACGAAGATCAGTAACAAATAACTAAGATAATTAGACAATGGTTTTAAAATACTTTCACGCTAATCCAGAGAATTGAAAACTAGCAGCTATTTTATTCTTCAATTTAAAGTAATGAAATTCATACTTTTTCGTTTTATAAGATCACAAGCGTCCTAAGAGAAGGATCATTAAAGAACTATTAAAATTTGTGAATTTCCACTTGCCAAATTCTATTTTCTTTGGTTGACTACAAAATTTGTAGTAACAGTAATCATTGTTATAATTTCCATGCTATCTTAATAAAATTAAAAATATTTGACCTATTAAAATTGTAATTTTCTATGAATTAAATCGAAAATGTTTCATAACTCAAAAAATGTTAAAGTTAGGTATAGGGAATGCTAGTACAGTTCGACGCAGCATTTGATTCCACATACAATGGTGCATTAAAATATCGGTCATTCCATTTGGAAAAAAGTATTTTTCTGTGTTTGAACATCTTCGAGTGGAGCGGTGCGTTTTAGACACCCTGTAGCTTAATAGATTATGCTGATGGAATTTTTAAGAACCTTAAAGCTTCAACTACAATATTAGCTATTACAAATAAAATTGCTTCAATAACAGCTGTGTTATAATTTTTTGAAAATCAGATTGCAGAATCCAAATTTCTAAGAAAATTCAAAATACCTCAAAAATGATGAATTTTAGAGATAGGGAAATGTATTGCAATTTAACATATTTTTACATGTAGAATTCAAAAACGTGATAAAAAATATAGCATTCCATTTAAAATAAGCGAGTTGATAGCGACTTCCGGTACAACCGGAAGTGATACAAAGACAATTTTATTTTATTTAAAGAGATCTCTACGGAAAACCCTTGCTACTTAAATTTCAAATATCTACGTGAACTGCAACCTTGAAAACTTTTAACGAACGGTTTATGTGGATATCCCTGTATATTTATGTTAAATGCAGCTCGCATTGAAATTGTTCATAATTTATTTGATTGTAGTAGTAACATAAAAACCTAAAGTACCTAGATAGATAAAGTCCCTAGATAGATACCTCTACTTTTATAGCGTTTTCCACTGGCTGCACCTAAGGTACTAAATCAACATACTTCGTATAGAGGTAACGCATTTAGTGATTTTTTATTTCTATCCTTGTCGTACATTCTTCTCATCTAGGGATAAAAAACAGTTCAACAGTTGGAAATATTATTTGAAGTGACGTTTGTCAGTGGTTAAGAAAATTGAGTTCAAATATCGCATCCCAAACTTTTATCGCATGATATTTAACGATTCCGCCTTCTTCGTAAAAGAAAAATTCTGCACTTCTTAAAATAACAACTTATTGATTGATAAATACTTAACCTGACACAACCTAAAACACTTTTAAATTTAAACCAGTGACATTGCGGTAAACAGAATTCCCTAAAACTGATGTCTTCTTTATTGCACTTGCGATAATTATATTTGTTATCTTTGTTTCTGAATGTTCTCACGAGAGGAATGGGATTGCGTTACCTGTACGGAGTGTTGATTTAGTACCTTAGCTGCACCGGTGTGCACTCAGGATATCTCTATCTCGTTTTATTACATAAAGCTGAACCGAGATAAAAATACACTCAGTGCACACTAGTGCAGCCAGTGGAAAACGCTATTAGTCAAAGTAAACGCGCAAATTTGCAAATTCTATCTATCTAGGGATTTTATAAAAACCAAAACAGTGACGCCATCTACCTTCATTGTCATTAACTATAATTATTATTTGTGTAACAAATTGCACAGATCTTTAAAATCGCTCTCTAATCAATGTTTAGTTTCTACAGTTAATAGTTTTCCCAATTTCGAAAGAACTGAACTGAGACCTTTTTAAAATCGTTTTAAACTGTCATACCAGTAAGTTCGTTGACGCCACCTACGTTCGCTTTCATTAATTATAATTTTTTATGTAACAGATTACTTTTCCAGGCACTTTTAAAAATAGTTACTTGACAGTTTTCCCAATATTGAAAGAACTGAGCTAAGAGACCTTTATGAAATGTTACGGCAGAAAGTTCGTTGACGCCATCTATGTCCATTCTCATTAATTATAATTTCTTATGTAACAAATTACTTATACACACACACACACACACCTTTAAAATCAGTCATTAATCAATGTTTCGCCTCCGCAGTTGACGGCTTTCCCCATTTTGAAAGAACTGAACGGAAGCCTTTTTAAAATCGTATTAAACTGTTGCAGTAGAAAGTTCGTTGGCGCCATCTACAGACGTTTTCCCGAATTAATTAAACGATTAGCATTAAACTCTGTACATTTCAAACAACTTGATAGGCTTCACTTTTTGCTTCAAATCAAAAAAAGATGAATAAATTGAAATTGATGCGGGCAGTTGAATGTCTTGATTAATGTGCACTCGGAGAAAGTTTCTAATTGCAAATTACCGTCATTAAATATATCAAATTTGTACCGATAAACTATTTATCGTCTATTAGCAATTTCCTATTGCTTATATTGATCCGGAAAAGGCAGCAGAAATTAGTTAATCATTAAAAATATCGTCGGAAACTTTAAAATAAACCTCAAATTGTTTAATTAATCGTTTAATTAATCCGGAAAAGCGACAGATATGCTGATACTTCGAGTAGGACGTAAACCTATAGAAAAAAACATACTGTATATTTCCTATATACTTTTGTATTTTTTTGTTTATTAAGGCACGTATTATCCTCGGTCTCTAAATATTTTACCGAGCAATTAAATAGGTTTCGCAACAAACGCATACGGGAAATACCAATATGGAAAGCTATTACGGACACATGTTCCCACATGCTAGCAGATCATTACGTATCGGTGGCATGCAATCAATTTCACAATGGTTTTCACCTTTGCCTTGGCATGCGAATTTAAAATCCGTTCGAAACCTGGAACGCAATTTCCTGGTACATTTTTTCAAGTTACATTGTCGCCCTTTTACTAAAAGACATTTAAAGAACTGTGCTGTGACTTCCTCGTCCATCACGAAGACGTTTGCATTCATTACCTTAGATCATCTTCTCCTTCGCCTTTTCAGATTGGTCATACCATTTTTCTTCTTCATAATTGGACATTTAACATTGAAACACCATAAGAAATGTTCTGAGAAAACATCAAAGCACTATGATTGACATGACATCATCAGGAAACGTTCATTTTTGATAATAAGTAATTCGTAACGAAATAAATCCAGATTTTGAATTGAGGATATCATCAAACTAAAGTTAGTTACCTACAAAGGTTACAGAGGGCCTGATTACGGTCCTGGTTTGAGTCCGCCAATAATTTCAGCAACAATCAAGTCTGCACCGCTCGACAGATGACAGTTAATCAATTAACGATGCATTAAAACAAACGTTTATCGCCTAGCTAATTTATTTCGTCGTAAACGAAGAGGTATTTGATGGGGGGGGGAGGCAATACAGGGCGATAAATTACATGTTAACCTCCTTTGAAGAACTCGTGCTTAGATATTTGACACATTTCTTAACACCCATGTAATTCCCCAAGCTTAACGCTCGCTGGTCGGGGAGGCGTATTCTGGCTAGTTACTTGTACTAGCGGTTGCGGCTGCGACCGCCTTACTGTTGTTATTTCTCCTTCGGCTTTTGCCTTACAAGCTGGGGAAATGCAGAAAACCCAGTTCGAAAGAGGCGGTATGAATCCGAACACAAAACAGATGATCAAGTGAAATTATGAATAACCATAGTTTTTTTTTTTTCAAAATCATAAAGTCGTTACGCCTTTTGTATACTGTCTGTTTCAAAATGCGTCGATATAGAAAGACACGGATAGATTCGTACAAAACAATGAATTGAATAAACGTCTTTAACTTTGCAAGGGTACATGCCCGTCTATGCTAAGCCTTACAATTAAAATCAAAATAATTATTTAAAAAAATCTTCTCTAGGAACTGTTGATTTACTTTCTCGTCGATGGGTATTCTTCTTTGAATGGTCATCATTTCTTCTTCTCTAGGAACTGTTGATTTACTTTGTTGTTGACGGCTGTTCTTCTCTGAATGGTATCGTTCAAGGTAATTCGCAATATCATATCTTTTGTAATGGTCTTCTTAATCAGTAATTGACAATTTTCTTCTTCTTAAGATTAGTCACTTCGCTTTACTATCTAGGACTATCCTTCTTTAAAACTGGGTTTCAATTTTGACGTTTAACAAAATTCGGATTACCTACTATTTTCCTCTTTTTTGTTGAGTAATCGATAACTTCCTTTTTTTTCAAATCTGTTGATCAGGATTGCTGCCGATGACTGTTTATATCATTATCAACTTTCTTCTGCTCTAGGAAATGTTGATTTGTTTTGTTGTTTAAGGTTATTCTTCTTTGAATGATGTCTAGGACTATCCTTCTTTGAAACTGGGTGTCCATTTTGACGTTTAACGTAATTCGTATATCTTCTATTTTCCCTCTTTCTTGTTGAGTAATCAGCAACTTTCTTCTTTTCAAATCTGGTGCTCAAGATTGCTGCCGATGACTGTTTATATCATCATCATCTGTCAACTTCTCTAGGAACTGTTGATTTACTTTGTTATCGATGGCAGTAATCAACTTTCTTCTTCTTAAAATCAGTCAATTGGCTTTGCTGTGTGTGACCATCCTTTTTGAAAATTAGGTTTCAGTTTTGATGTTTAACAAAACTCGCCATTCTTCAATTTTTTTTTCTTAAAGAGTAATCAACAGTTTTCTTCTTCTCAAGTTCTGTAGATCAGCTTCCTCATCATTAACAACTTCCTTCTTCTTCTCTAAAAATTGCCGATTTGTACTTTCTTGATGGCCATTCTTCCTTGAAGTTAGATTTCACAAAATTCTCAGTTCTTGCGTTTTTCTCTTGATCATCAACTTTAAAAATTAGTATCACAAAATCTTTTAAGCGGACACTAAATCGCGCACTAGACACTTTACGTTTCACCGTCGTTCGACAGCTTCGTCAGAAGTGAAACGTAAAGTGTATAGTGCGCGATTTAGTGTCCGCTTAAAAGATTTTGTGATACAGATTTCATCGGACAAGAACCAACTGTAAATTTAAAAATTAGATTGAAACAACTGTCAACTCTGGGTGAAACATAATCGCGACAAACAACAAAGATGTTGATTCACCAGTACTTTATTGAACTTAATATACATTTCGACTGATCGGCCATCTTCAGAAGTTTCCAGTTTTTCTTTGTTATCGGCCTCGATGATCAACTTTCTTCTTCTTTGTGACCACATTTTCACTTTTAACTATTTCTTTCCTAACGATCTTTTTGACGAGATACCAACTTTTCTCTTCTCAAGTTCTCTTGATCAGTCGCTTTCTTTACATTGATTTGCTTTGTTGTTGACGGCTTTTCTTCTATGAAGATTTTGTTGGACTGTTAAAATTTAACAAAATTTGCAATTTCGGAGTTTTTTTCTTGATGATCTTCCTGATGAATAATCATCAATTTTCTTCTTTAACATGAGTTGATTAGCTTTGCTATTCTTTTCTGAAATAAGCTTTCACTCTCAATGTTTAACAAAACTGATAAGTAATTCTTCTGGGTTGACTGAAGGTCTTTCTGATAAGTAATCATCAACTTTCTTCTTTCTTATGATCTGTTGATTAACTTTGCTGTCGATGATTATTCTCCCTTGACATTTAGCTATTTTTTCTAACGGTCTTCTTGGTGAGATATCAATAACTTTCTTCTTCTCAAAATCTGTTGATCAGTCGCTGACTACATTGTCAACAACTTTCTTCTTCTTCTTCTTCTCTAGGTTGATTTGCTTTATTTTCGACGGCTTTTCTTTTATGAAAAGTTTGTTGAACTCTTATTTTTTAACAAAATTTGCAATTCTGGAGTTTTTTTTCCTGATTATATTCCCGAGGAGTAATCATCAATTTTCTTCTTATTTAACATCAGTTGATTAGCTTTGCTATTCTTCTTTGAAATAAGGTTTCACTTTTAATATTTACCAAACTGATAATTCTTTTGGATTGACTGAAGGTCTTTCTGATAGGTAATCATCAACTTTATTCTTATTTAAAATCTGTTCATTAACTTTGCTGTCGATGACTATTCTTGCTTGAAGTTAGGTTTCACATTTACCTATTTTTTTATGCTAACGGCCTTCTTGGTGAGATATCATCAACTTTCTCCTTCTCAGGTTCTGTTGATCAGTCGATAACTACATTGTCTTCTTCTTCTCTTCTCTTCTCTATGTTGATTTGCTTTGTTGTCGACGGCTTTTCTTCTATGAAGTTAGGTTGCACTTTTAACATTTAACAAAGCTCGCAATACTGGAGTTATTTTCTTGACTATCTTCCTGATGAGTAATCAACAATTTTCGTCTTCTTTAAGATCTGTTGATTAGCTTTGCTTTCGCTCTTGATGTTTGACGCAATTCGCAATTCTTCTGGTTTTACTGATGAGCAATCAGCAGCTTTCTTCTCCTTCTCTGTCTATTCAGCTTTGCGCTGTTGATGATTATTCTTATTTGAAGTTACGTTTCGTTCTTAACATATTTCAAAACTACCAAATCTTATGTTCTTTTTCCCTAATGGTACACCTGAAGAGCAATCATCAGAGAAAGGTCAAAATAATGGTGTGACGTAAACGAAGAACCAACCAGTAAAATCAACGCCATTTGATCACAGAAGAAACGTCATTAATATGTACTGAAAGGAGATGATTTAGTTGATCTACTCTAATAGCATTTTCGATTCAGTTGCACCGGTTGCACTCAGTGTATTTGCATCTTCTTTTGACCTCATGCAATAACATGAGATGAAAATACTCTGAGTGCGCACTAGTGCGATCAATCGAAAACGCTTTTAGTCTACGTCACGCGCCATTATTTGAACGCCTGAGCGTACTCAGAGCGTTTTGAGTAATAACCAATTGCACTAAGAAAATGAATGATGAGATGACTCTCAGCAGGGGGGACCTATCAGAACTTTCTAAAAAATCAAATTGAAACTGATGCAGACACATCAGCTGGTAATGATTTCACTAGGATGTTGTTTATTATTAACATAGGCTAGCAACTAGTCTATTGCTTATTATTAACTAAGTTTAACTAGATTCTTGTCTGACGAAAATTTGTATAAGAATTTCGTTATAACTCGTCAACAGACAAGTTAAAAATCGCACAAATCACTATCGTTTGATTTCTTCTTCAAGAAGGTAGCGGAATGTTGAGATTTGTGCGATTTTTAAGTTGTCGTTCTTCAGACTTTAGTGAAATGTTGATATTTGTAAAACTTTGAAGCTTCCAATTTACAAGTTAAAAGGAAATTGTTGTATTTATTATTAACGACGATATTAAAATTATTTATCATATCAAAGATGTTATTGAGCATCGCCTCAAACAGGTTTGCCCTTAAAAATGAGATAATTAAAAGAAAACTGAAATAATTATCAATATTATTATTTCCTGTAATTATACTTAAGAGCAGTTCTATAGCTGCTATAATTCCTTTCAAATGTCACTGACCGCCTTAATTATTATAAAACCACTCAAATCATAAAACTCATTCCACATTCCACGGAGGAAAACTGAAATGGCTTCCGCTCGTTTGCGTTATTTCGCACTAATCGATGGGGATTCAAATATTTATTCTTTTAAAGTGGTGCTAACAACAAAGTGACATAACGTCGGAACGGAAGAAAGAAGAAAGTAGGAACGACTTTGACTTACGACGAACAACGAAAGTGGGCGTGTGTTATTCATCTGACCCACTGCGAACCCGTTGCCGGTGTACATGACACGAAGACCTACATTTCCTCGCCTGCATTGTGTACCTCTTCTTACCTTGAGAAATTTCAAGCGATCGGCCGAAATAAAGGCCGCCTAATTAGCATTGTCTTTGCGCGAATTGAAATTCTCACGATCGACGCGGTTTTAAAACAAATACTTTTGCATTGACGACGGTAAATAATGTATTCTTAGATCGGCCTTAAAACAGCTTTCTCCAGACGAGATCTTTCGCGAACGGTGATCTAGATATGACTCGGTGTTATTAAAATTGAAAACCGAAGATTTTATCGCGCTTACCAGGAATGAAGTTAATTTATTTAAATTTTATGCTCAAACCTCAATGAAACAAAGAACTATAATCGATTGTTTTAGTTGTTTAAAGTAAGACGAATTAATTCGATAAGTCGGTCGCAGCCGCAACCTTTTAAAATCGCTTTTTAATCGACCTTTACTAATCAATTTTGTAATTATGATTATTTTAGTAGTACATTTTTGTTTTCTCATTAATAAATTAATTCAATTTGAATTCGTTTATTTAGTGGTGTTCTAATTCACGTATTTTAAATCGTTTCGTCGTCATTGTTTTCTTTTAATTCCGTGCTGCTAGGACACCTGAAGCAAGGCTATCGTCAATTATTAACCTGTCCGTCCGTCTGTCGGTCAAGGTCGTATTCCAAAATTACAATGCACCATGCCAGAGGCACGCCTTCAACAAGTCCTATATGATAATTCCGTTCCCATTCCTGTTTACCGCAGTCTTCGTAACACAAATACCGATCGAATTAAGCAAGAAAATCAATCGAAATTTACGCACTTTTTACAGAACTTTTGGATTTAATTCGGGTTAGATGCTCGCTCTTCAACTAAACACGCTCAAACAGTTTATTATTAGGTATAATAAATATTTTGACCATCCTGGAGGATAATGTTTAGAACCGAACTAGAAGAGCGGCACGTACGGATTTCACAGTAGAAAAGTATGTTTAAAATGAAACTAGCAAAACGGTACGATGATTAATTCGTGTTGTTACCTTCAATCACTGTCGATCACGGTGTATTAAAATCTAACTTTTTGTGAAGGCAGTGCATTAATAATCGTTTTCTTCCGATCTCTCACTAATTGCACATTTAACGCTGGAGTCCGAAGAGAAAGATCTGTGATGAAAACGAATTGCGGAAACCATAACCGAAACCAATTAAAGCTGAGGCCAAATAAGTATAAAAGAACTTGCGTAACTCTTTTACGTCAATCGACTGTGGATAATGCTTATCACTATCACACAATGGCAATTTCGCAAATTACGTGCTGAAAGTAGAAATGTAAATTATTCAATTAACTTTTTTTCTTACTTTTCAGTTCTGAACGTAGCTGCGGGGAAGGCCCCCATGCAAGTGAGCACCGAATCCGGGGGAATACCCCAGAAAGCGATCGACGCTAGCACGAGCGCGTTCTTCAACAGCGAAACCTGCACGCTCACCAAGGCCGAGCGCACCCCCTGGTGGTACGTGAACCTCCTGGAACCGTACATGGTCCAGTTGGTAAGGTTGGATTTCGGCAAACCATGTTGTGGTGAGTATTGAAACGAAAAAATATTTCTTTCTTGCTCTAAAAAAAAATTCTGAGCCAAATAATTTGAGAAAAAAAAGCTGCGTTCGTTTATTCAACTCCGCTCACTCTGTTTACTCTTTAAAGAGTGAGAACGAATAAGTTTAAATACAAGTAAGAGTGAAACAACAGAGTAAATAGAGTGAACGGAGTTGAATAAACGAACACAGCTAAAGAACAAACAGACAATTTAGGGTGATTCCCCGACCCAATGAAACAAACCTGTATAGAGTAGACATTGAATCAGTGAAAGGAATTTCATAAGGAGAAAATTCGTCTAAGTCTCCCGTAGGGAGCGCCATCTCTTGGTCGATATCTGCAATTTCTTTATTAGTAGTTTTAAATGTTAATATAACACAGTTAAATGTTTGCCTTCAAATTATTCCTTTACGAAACGATTTTCGATTTGAAATTAGTGCAGAGCACTCCATCTGTTAGTCGTCGCAAAAATTCCTTTGTTTCAAATGTCAACAGGACAGAGAAGAAAGTATAATAAGAGAGAGGCTTTGTTTTGTTTTCTCATAAAATATTTTTCTTGCCCGTCACATTTTTGGCATGAAAATATTGTAAGCGCCGTCTCTCGGATAGCTTCCGTTTAATTTGATCTACAAAGACGTTAATTAAGGACGTGCAATTAGAATTCCGTTTCTACGAATCGAAACCTGAACAAGTGCACTTATAGCGTTTTCCACTGGCTGCACTGAGTGTATTTTCATTTCGGTTCAGCTTTATGTGATAAAACGAGATAGAGATATCCTGAGTGCACACCGGTGCAGCCAGCCAGTGGAAAACGCTATTAGAATAGAGTTCATGTAACTTATAGCATTTTGACTACTCTAGAGCATTCTCAGAGTATTCTCATCTTGTTTTAACCTCATGTAATAATAAGGGATGGAGATATTCTGAGAGTGCTCTAGGCCGGTCAATCGAAAACGCTATTAGAAACGTTTCTACTGCCATCTCTTGACCAACGAAACAAGTGAAAATTTCACTTAGCATTTCCAGTGCCATCTCTTGGCGGACATTCTGGATTTTTAAATAAACAAACTTTGAAAAGTCGAATATCCGAGGCATGAATAAACACAAAAAAAGATTCGAAATATCAAATGAAAGCAACGTAATCGATGATTCATTTTCGCACGTGGAAAACGAAATGGAAAACTTCACTTATTTTTTACAGTGCCATCTCTTGACTCGTTCAGAATTTTTGCACCGCGGTTCTCTTTTATTTTCTTTAATTGAATGTCATGCCCGGTTTCTGGAACGTTAGATAAAGTTATTGGTCCGATAAAAGTAAACGTTGCTATGGCTACACATATTTTATTTTATCTATTAGTTAACTTTATGAAACGTTTCAGAAATCCGACCTAAGCAATGTGATTTGAAATTCCTTTTTATCACTAGAAAGTAAGTTTCCGAATAAAAGTTTTATACTCCTAATATTTTAAGGATGCGCAACATAACGTACAACGCCAATAGATGTCACTTCGTATGTCCAACTAATGGCGCGAATTTTTAAAGACTTTATATATTATTTGCTATATTTAATTTCTGTTGTTCTTATAAATTGTAAACCAAATATTAACGTAACGCGCCTAAACGATTGAGCAAAACGCTGAGCGTTACTTTCAACCGGAAAAAACATGAACACACGCAAACACACCAGACCGAGTGAAATCACATCTCGCCGATTTATGCAATTAATTCCGCGTAATTAGTCCAAATTGCGAATTTCCTCCCGGAAAACGCCAAGATAAGGATAATTAATTAATCCCCGGGGCGCGAAGGACAAGTTTCACTTCGAGTTGCCGTTACCGCAAATATTATTATATTATTATTACGATTTAAAACTCCGGACGTGACTAATTTTTCGAAGTAGATGAAGAGAAAGCCGCTGGTAAAGCAAAAAAAAATCAACGCAAAATGTTACACACCCATGCATAGCTGAAAACGTTATAGTTTTCACGATCAGTGAAAGTTTGAACTGCATAAACGCTATACATATTTTGTATGCAAGAATCTGAGGATCGTTTTCTGTTTTACGGAAATCAAACAAAACGTAAACCAAATTTAAGAGACAAAAGTTTATAAATGATTGAGTAGTAAAATATTAAAATTGACCTAATTTGAGCTTTAATGTCATTATGGGGGCCAGTGGCGTAGATAGAAACTTGTTTCGGGGGGGGCCCAAACAAAAAAAATCTAACGAGTACGGACTACTTAACATTTTATTTATGAAATGTAATACGGCGAACAAAAAGCAACGTCATATGAAAAACTTCTTTAGTATCAAATACGCAAAACATAATATTTTAGAACCATTTCGGGGGGGGCTCGGGCCCCCCGGGCCCCCCCCTTATCTACGCCACTGATGGGGGCTTCCCCAAATTAAGATTGATCAAGATTACAGTGTTTCACGCCAACGCTTTCATGAAGTATAAATTTTACGACGTTGTCACATTTTCTTTTACTAAAAATTCAAATATCCAGGGGCCCAATTTTTGAAATCACAGTCTTGAATAAAGTAACGTTAAAAATATGGGAACAATATTGCCATAATAAAATGTGAGTTTTATAATACATAGATGTCTCTCAGGGTCATAATAGACTTTCAGATTTTAGTAATAGATGGCGTTATTATAATTACCAGAGTCGAGAATCTTATGGGCATATCCAGTTTTTACTGGTTCAATTAACGTAGTTGTAATGATATATTTAGGGAATCGGGTCCTGAAATCAATGTCGGCAGATTAGTCGTATTGAGTTCGATTGTTGATATAACAGCTGTTTATTCGACCAAAAATCTTCCAAATTGCAACTTCATGTCTTTACTCTCTCTATAAAGTACTTTATATGGTCGTAATGTCGAAGTATACATCTATCATTAGCATATCGCATTTTGAACACTTTGCTTTGTCTTTATCGCACACGTTATGTAAGGATTGGTCGCGTTCACCAGAAGTAACTGCTTGCAAACGGTTGACCAACTGTTGCCAACTTTTTTGATCAACGGGCATTTATACTGCAAATATGTTTGGTGTATGATTACTATCAGACGCCATTTTTTAAAGCGTAAAATTTTAATGCTGAATTAGCGCTGCCAGCAGCAAACGTGTTGAAAACGTCAAACGTGACGTCATTGAAGATGCACGGTCTTATTTATACAATAAACTAATTTATTAACATAACGCAAACGGAAGGTATGCATAAATTATTAGAAGGTAACACGTAAACAAATCACAATTCAAAGTAATCGTTCACCAGACAGACAGCAGCAATTACAAACGTATTAGAAACACATTAGAAATTACAAGGTGATTTATTCTGATGAACGCGACCATTGACTCTAGGGGTACGTTCAGAAACTGTACTTTCGAGTGTAGATATTCCCATTTTTCTCATTTCTAGTTCTTAACATGTTTTGTGTTTTGCTAATCTTTTCCAGAAAATTAACTTGTTTCCACAACAGATTTATTTTTTTTTACTCTCCTCATAAGTAATAATGTGTTTATTTGTTAAGGAAGCCATGTTTGGGTTCAGTTTTCTAAGAGTCGGTGACTAAAAGTACAAAATCGCATGTAGTATACTCAGTGTTGCCTACCGGGTCCTAAAAATTCCGCTACTCCTTCCTCCAATGTAGGGAGCGTTGTCGCACGCTATTCCAATTTTAATCGAACGGAGGTGTAACGGTATCTTTACAACCGAGTTGGCAACACTGGAAGTACTAGTCAAAAATGAACTCAGAATACTAGTTTTTGAACGCACCCCTTCAGTGCCATCACAGAACACAAACACAGAATTTGTTTGCCATTTTGGATAATAGGTGGCACTAAAGTAAGGAAATTCATAGAAATAAAGTTGAGAATTAGCAAAATTCTTGCCTTAAATACCAACAAACAAGAAACTCATAAAATAGATTTCAGTAATTTCGTAATAACGAACTACGTACTATGTAGATTGATCTGTTCAAAAGTAACAGCACTGTAACGTAGACATGACTCAGTGTTGCCGACCTATAAAATTGAAATATTCCTTTTGTTGTAACAAAAAATCACTTTTTATGGATAAAATCCCTTCCTATATACAAAAATGCAGTGAAAAATAATCATTTATTGGAGCAACAACTAAATTATAAAGTAAAACAAATAAAAAGCTCTTCTTCAAACAAAAAATTACTTTCTTTTATGCTTCATAGAGTGATAAAGTCTCGCACCAAGCTAAAATCACAAAGATGGATCTGCTGGCTGTCTCATTGGCAGTCCAGAAAAGAAGAGCCTCCAAAAGTTCCTCAAAATAATCGTTTTTAATTTTAAAAATAATCCCTATGTTCTTTTTGGGTATAAAAAATCTCCAAAAAGGGATAAATCCCTCAGGTTGGCAACTCTGTAACGGCTAGGCGCTACAAGGCGCTAGTAACTACCGCATCGTAACCAACCGCTAAACGTAAAATCCCCATAAGCACGAACGGATTGATTAAATAAATTTCATTTAACCAAATTGCTATTTTTTGTTTCAATGTTTATGGCGTGTAGCAAGAATTATATTACCCAGACTATACATTTCAATTAATATTTAGAATATGAGGCGAGAAATGTTATACTATTGATTAAGAGATGGCGCTTCTTTTTTAATTGAAAGGATTTATGAGTTTTGAGCCCAAAAATTACAACAAACCAAACGAGCAAGCAAATGCCTTGCGTCCTTTCTCTCTTGTCTGTGCCTTTTTTCAAGTTTCAACGAAACAATCGGTATGTATTGTGCAAATCCACATATTTTTCCTACGTAATAAATTCACGTTAACAAACGCGTTTCGTTCGTGATCCGTGACATTTCTCCGAGAGAACTTTCTAATTTCTTCTCCGTGTCCGCCACGTGTGACGCGCACGGGAATTTCTCCGATGACAAAAATTTCCCGTTCGGCGGAAGATGTTCCGGAGGTCGGTTCGAGTAAATTACGGGCCCCGTCGCCTTCTGTATCAGGTGCACATCAATTATTCGGCTCGGAACGGACGGGCTTATTGTGCGAAGTAATTACACGGAAAACCGGCGACTTTTACTTTTTGCGCAGTGGTGAATAATTGCCTATGCGCGCGGGGCGTGTAATCTCGCTCAAATTGGACAGAGTTAAGATGTGTGGCGAGAGCCTGATTTAGTTGATACCATTGTCGAGAATTACATGCACGTTATTGTTAGATGCAATTACCTCCCACCCTGTACCAAAAAAGTCTTGCAATCATTACCTGATGTGTAAGGGGCTTTTAAAGAGCCTACACACTGAGAAGATTGAAGGCCAATAAATTAAGCCTTTTCGTAGATTTTGAGCCAAGCACAGCTTATCAGAGACATCTGAAGCGAATCTAAACGACGGATAATTAAAGGCCGTCTAACTTGATAAATGATTATTCATCCTTGACTTTAAGATACATCCCCTTGCGTATGATCGGTTTTCGTTCCTTCAGATCGGATGAAAAGCTCCTATCCAATAACAAGAAATTTATTCAACTGTAAATCACCCTGCATACACAAACTACTCGAAAAGTCTACCGCCTTCTAAATATTCGTTCGCCTTACATTCTGTTTTGATAAATAAAATAAGAGATAATTTTATATCCTAGGGAGCCCCCACATCCTTAAATTAATTTATTCTTATATTTTTTTTGTTCACTGCAGGATCTAACAAGCAAGCCACCATAGTAGTACGCGTCGGAAACAACCGCCCCGATTTAGGCACGAACCCCATCTGCAACCGCTTCACCGGTTTCCTGGAGGAAGGCCAACCTCTCTTCCTCCCTTGCAACCCCCCGATGCCCGGGGCGTTCGTCAGCGTACACCTGGAATCACCCACGCCGACTCAGCTATCAATATGCGAGGCTTTCGTCTACACCGACCAAGCCCTCCCCATCGAACGCTGCCCCCAGTTTAGAGACCAACCCCCCGGGAGCACGGCCACCTACAACGGAAAGTGCTACATCTTCTACAACAGGCAACCCCTGAAGTTTAGGGACGCACTGGCGTTTTGCAACAGCCGAGGTGGGAGTTTGGTCGACGAGAGCAACCCTGCTTTGCAGGGATTCATAAGTTGGGAGTTGTGGAGGAGGCACAGGAGCGATGCCAGTGGACAATATTGGATGGGGGCCATCAGAGACAAGCAAATAGGGGGTTGGCAGTGGTTGCGAGGGCAAGAGGTGACTGTTTCGTTCTGGAACTTGCCTGTCGGTAACGGGGATTGTGCGCGGTACGATGGAACCAAGGGGTGGTTATGGTCGGATACTGATTGCAACATGCACTTGAATTATATATGTCAACATCGTAAGTACACCCCAACGAATTATCATTTTTAAATAAAATAGCCACACATGGTATTAAAGACTCCTCTAGGAGGTAAAAGTACCCACTCTTGATACCTTTGAGATGATTCAGTTCCTAATAAAGTGAAATGATTTCTTCCTAACAATTCTATCCGACAATTTAAGAGGAGTAGGAGTGTTGCTCCGTTTAGCACAATTCTTCCTTCAAGCGCTTCTACCAAATATTCTTCGTGCTTAGCACTGATTTTAAAGATGTTGCAAGCCCCGTCTCCCTACTACAATATGTAGATATGGTTTCATCCTCATTGTGAACGTACAAGCTTAAATTTGTGATTTTCCCAACAAACGCGCTTAGTATTCTTCTATCCAACTGTAACTTTTTGTTTTGTAGAACCGAAGGCTTGTGGCCGTCCAGAACAACCCCCAAACTCCACCATGCTCGCCGAGAACTTCGACGTTGGAGCAGATGTTGAATATTCCTGCGATGAAGGCCATTTATTAGTAGGCCCTACCGTCCGGACCTGCCTCGATACAGGATTTTACAACGAGTTTCCTCCAGTTTGCAAACGTAAGGGTCACGTTACAACCAACAACAGAGAAGGAGAGAGTTAAGAAAATGATCTTTTCAGGCATCCAATGTGGATATCCGGCCGACATTGCCAATGGGGAGTACACCTTGGTGAACGACAGTGTTGGCTACTTAAGCAGGGTGATGTACAAGTGTGATGACGGTTATAAAATGATTGGCAGGGCACAGCTTGCTTGTGACATAGACGAAAGATGGAATGGGCCTCCACCAAGATGTGAAGGTATTACCTTCCTATTACTGTCTTGATCATGTCACTCAAATCGGTTTCCGATCTACACATCTTGTTCAAGATAATCTCCAATAAATTCAAGCGATTTCACCCTTTCGTTTTTCAGCTGTAGAATGCGCACCTCCACCACCGATAGAAAACGGAATAATTTCCATCCTCAACAACGAAACCGCGTACGGATCCGAGATGGAATACCGCTGCAAACAAGGCTACAAACTTATCGGCCCAAGCAAACTGCTCTGCATGGCCAACGGCCAATACGACAACGCCCCTCCAAAATGCCAAGGTAATTTAATTTTTTGCAAAATATATGGTCCTCCATTAAAAACGTTGTTTTCAGAAGAAAACGTTCCGACTAGTGTAACACCAATTTTGATAACCAAACCAATCAAGCCTTCCACGACTATTAGAAGCAGGACAAGGCCCACCAGGCCTGTACCAACAACCATCAAGGCAGATACGGACATAGTTAAAATTACGGAAAGAGGTCGAAGACCACCATCAATGCGAGTTACCACTGAAAACCATCCGAGTACCATTATCATAGCCGGTCATCCTCAAGACAACGAAATAGCGGGGAGTTCCAACGTGCAACAAGGGGAAACCCCGAACGTAAACGTGCCCTTGTCCATCGACGGCGATCGCAGGGACACCTACGGAGCTAAACTGAATTTGGGGGCGATCATCGCCCTGGGGGCGTTCGGTGGATTCATATTTTTGGCGGCGATCATAACTACCATAGTCGTCTTAGTGAGGAGGTGTGTACCTACATTTAGGTGTATATATTCGCATCCACTTCTGCTTGCGTAACTTTCCCTCTTCACTAACAACTATCTTTGCGGTCGCAGTGCGGGGGCGTCAAGTCGGTCTTCGCACCGGCTACCCGCCGCAAGTGCTATGCCTTCCCGTTGGTATACACTGCTGGCTCTCCCATTTCCAGACCAACAAATCGGAAGAAGGGAGTTCACCAGAAGCTACAGGTCACATCGGGCAGGATACTTCTCCAATCCCATGTAGCGTATCATTCTTAATAAAATGCCAGGTACGCAATATACCGCACTGCACCGCACTTCTAAACGCCTCCCGCTCCGCCCCAGCACTTTTTTCATTTCTTCTTGCGAGATTAACACGCTTTTAACTTCTGCCTGGCTAATTCCAACAGATTTCTCGACGTAATCTAAACTAGGTTGTAATACCGTCAGCTTTAAAAACGTTCAAATTCCTCCGGTTTTGGGATGAGCAAGTGCAGCTGGATTTGGGGGAATAGGGAATACTAGTTGCTGCTTAATGGGCCAGTAGCTAAAAAGGAATTGGTATAGATTTTGCTTTACATATAAAAATCCAACCCTAATAACTAGTCTTTAAAAAGACTGTAGAATAATTTAATAACAGCAACAAAAAACAAGTTTAATTCACGCAAATGCATAAAATGCAAAAACGAACGCAATCAAGCACTTTTATTACCATGCACCTGCTCGTCGAATTGACTATAGAATATATCTCAAAATAACACCAGAAGATTTTAATTAGGGTAACTATTGAATCACAAAAGCTAGATATTTACACATAAACTTACGCAATTAGATTTGTTTAACGTAAATCCTTTTCTTTCCCCTTAGAAATCGAAGTGCCAAACATTATAGACATAGGGCTTCCCCGGATTGTAACACCGTCGCGTCATTCGACTCCTCAAGTTCAGAATCACGTAACGGCTTGAATCGTTACTACCGTCAGGCCTGGGAGAATCTCCACGAATCAGCGGGCAGCAAAACGGGTCTCAAAGTAGCCCCCGGTAATCACTCCCCCTTGAAACGCAAGGAGACCATGGACGAGCCGTTCAGAAACGGCGAAAGGCACCGTGAGGGCTCCGAACTGGTCGTCTCCGATACCGCAGCCTTCAACGGAAAAGAAAAGAAAAGACATCACCACCATCACCACCACCATGACGTGAGACCCCACAAGGAAGGAAGAGAATGGCGCGAGCCCAGACCACCACCCCATCGAGAGCAGAAGCGATACTGACAACCTTACATGATTATCACAGTACAACTGCATGAATAGGGAAATCGCTGTTTATTAATTTATTGGTGATCACACATTAACTAAATGAACATGTATATAGCGAAACTAATTAAAAGGAGAATAAAAGAATCTCTTGGCCTTACTTTGGAGAGCCTAAAGAAAGGCTGACGTGATTCTCAATGTGTAGAGAAGGGACTGACGAAGACACTGTGCATACAATTAACCAAATCTGCGTATTATTTAATTTATTCGGGAAGGAACTGCTCGTTAGTGCCATCGGATGAGGCAAAAACAAACAACGTGCTTTAACATGTAACTTCCCAAATATGTTATTTAGGTTTTATATTAGGATAGGTTTCAGATGTAATTATATGATAGGATTTATCAATATATTTATGTTATCTTTTAATTGAGTGGAGTTTATTGAAACAGGGAAAATGAGAGCTTTATAAAACTTGTTATATCACACAGGGTGTCTTCTTCGTGCAAGAACACCTGTATATTCTAGAGAGCATTTATAAACGAATCCATGAGTCTATCAATTCGCCGATTTGTTCCCTAGCTGCTTTTAGTTGGGGCAGGTCATCTTCACGTGGTGGGTACATGTTAGCACAATGGGCAGTCCCTGCAATTATATTACCTGATGTACACATAGCTTTCTTTTTATAAAATATTTCAAGATTAAATACACTCAACAATTTTTTTTTAAAAAGTTGAATTGTAATAAAAAAATACCCTGTATATAAATGGCAGGTGCGCCTTGATTAGTTGTGATAGTAATCCCCAGAGCATGCCACGGATCTATGGAACCATGAACAAAGACTACATTAGTAACTTCAATATCCAAAGCACCATACAGGGTGTTCGTCCGTTCAACCGCCCTATTTAAAAATGAGGCGTTATATTTGGGGCCAAAAATATCGACGCACTGCTGAATGAAGAACTCCTTAGGAAATTTACTACCGAAAACCTGCGGCGTGTAAGAAGACGTCTGGAAGAAACCGAATTCCGTGCACGTCTGATACATCCACTGCCGACCTACAACAGAAACTCATTTCTTCTAATCTTTACAGTAGAAGCTAAACCATACCCCCTTCTGAGACTTCACTGTCCCAACTAGTATTTCTGTATTCGTCGATCATTTTATCGTACTTATAATCCAGGCATTTTTGATCGTACATATTCAACAGGAAGTCGTTGATTTGGGCCAAACGACTGTAAGCGGAGCCTCCTGTTGTGTTGGTCATGATGTTACATAAAGTGTCAATCGTAATATTCCTAAACTTGGCGGATTTCCCCAGGCGGTTGTCCTTGTTGTATTGGACCACCCCCGCGAAATTCCCGGCCAACGTCTCAAAGAAATTCGAGATATCATTGGGATTGTTCAAGGAGTTTTCAATGGGGTCGCACAACCGAAAACTTTCGTCCAAAAATTTCTGCCCCTTCTTGTGGCGTAACAGAATCGATAGTTGAGACGTGCCAGACTGAACTGTGCCAACACAATCGTCATTGTAAGTTTCCAGAGCGTCGTCTACTACTTTGAAGTAATCTGCAAAATTAATGTTAAATTTCGAATTTCTTTAAAATCTCGCCAATTTTTGTTTCCATTTTTAAGGGGTGACATCTAATGACGATTGTCTAAACTAGCATATACTTTTTACATAAATTTTCAAAAGCTTCGTCTATTACTTTGAGGCCCGGTTTTTTCATCTCTGAGTAAGTGGCCAGTAAAATACTTGATGATTAAAGATAGGGAAACGCATTGCGCTAATCGTCAAGTAGTAACTTGGCACTTACTCAGAGATGAAAAAACCAGGCCTGAAGTGTATACTTATGTAATTTGCAAAAAAAGAGGAGTTAAATTTCTCTAAAATCCCGCCAACTTTTGCCTTTTTTCTCAAAAGGCGACATCGCCGACATCTACTGACGATAATGTAAACTAACCTGTACTTTCCGTTAAACATTAATTTTCAAAAGTAAATACAAATAACATGTACATAGCATTCCTACATCAAAGAAAAAAAGTCCAGAATTCTCAAATTCGACTTTCCATTACTTTACTCACCACTGAAATCGACCTTGGCTGAAAGGGGCCCGCTCGCCGACATAGCTCCATGAACCAAATGCGGATACTTCAAGCGTAACCAAGCAGCCAAAGAACCAGGATAAGAACCACCGAAAGCAATCCACTTAACATCCCCCGACATATTATACTGTTCGTTAACAGATTGAACGAACGTAGCCAAATCTGCAAGGGCCTGCTGACTGCTCAAGTACTGCAAGTTTTTGGTGCTTAAATCTCTGGAATTTACACCATAAATTTAAATTCCATGCACTTTGAAACAGTCCTGACTAGAGTTACCATTGGTTTTGCTGGCAAAGGAGAACATTTCATGGGAAAAAGGAGGACTTTGCAAGAATCAAAAGGACATTTTTAAAATTATTAAAATTCAGTCCTACTAATGTTAAAAACATTTAGTATTTGGACATTTTAAAAAGCCGGACGGTTTTAATTTTCAGTACAAAAGTAGGGCATGTCCTTCTTTTGCCAGACAAATGGTAACCCTAATCCTGGCTTACATCGTAGGGTGACTCTTCCCATAATATCTGTGCTCCAGTTGAAAGCAAAGGGCCCCAAATCGCTTGGCATATTCGATCCACGTGCCTTGAGACATCCACTTGTCAGAGGCCTCACCTTCGCCCCCAATCATTAAAAACATCGGGCCTTTCGGGGACCCCCCATAAAATGCATTATTCACGAAATATCTCTGCAAAGTGAACGTCTTTATTTACTACGAGGAGAAATACACTATTGTGAAATACCTGTTTCCAAGTGCGATCATCTGATGGGCTGAAGTGATCCAAGGCTTGTTCAAACCATTTCTCTGAGACTTGGTAGTAGGCCTTAGCATCGTACACTCTTCCAACGGGGGTACCCAAATTTCCCCCCACACTTCTACCATTATGGAAAATTCTCCAACATAACGTTGAGGTTATCAAGTGGTAAAATAGTATATTAAAAAGTAGTAACAAACGCATCTTTGCTGAGTTAAAGCTTGTGTAATGGTGAACTTTCGATGCATATAATCAATAAAACATGTTTATTTTTGATACAGTCGGGTTGTGTGTGTTTAGGAGATAACCTTTTGAACGCAGCTGGCAAACACCAAAGTTTGAATTTACCGCCAAGTGCCGATAATACAGGAAATCGCTAACGTATCAACAAAACATAAAATAATGAAAATCCTGTATGCTCTTTCTGTAAATTTACCAAAATCAATGTACGGGCACAGAACGAATGTTACAACGTGCATATTAATCTGGTTTCTTAAAAATAAATGGAAAAAGCAAAATGTGGTATTTTCTCCCGCAAGTGTTGGTCATCCTGTAAATTACGGGGGCTCGTTTAACACGTAATTTTCCCTCTTCTCATGACTTCCCTTTTTATTAGCAATACATTAGGGTGAGAATTACTTTTTCGCTTTTATCCTACATTAGTAGAAACAAAATAATCAAAACCTTAACAATCGAGAATTTGGCAACATTGCCGGAAACCTCGACGGCCATCTTTCTTTTACGGTGAATTGTCAATAGTGCACGCTGTTAAATTCACGCACTTTTTCATATAAATTAGAAAATTATTAATGTAAGTATAGCTTTCTATTTAAATAAATAAAATTTTCTTATACATCTATGTTAACAAATTCAAACGTTGCGAAAGTAAGCAACTCTAACCTAAACGTGTTTTTTTTTGTAGTATGGCCCCAAGGTACGAGATTGCCGTGGGCTTACAAAAGGGCCACAAGACGACGAAAATCCCTGCAGGCAAGACAAAGGCGGACAAGGTCAGACCCGCCAGGTTGAAGGGGATCCAGACTAAACACACGAAGTTCGTAAGAGATCTTATCAGGGAGGTTGTTGGACATGCCCCATACGAGAAACGCGCAATGGAATTGCTAAAGGTGTCCAAGGACAAGAGGGCGTTGAAGTTTTTGAAACGTCGCTTAGGCACGCACATTCGTGCCAAGAGGAAGCGTGAAGAACTATCCAACATCCTCACACAGATGCGTAAAGCACAGGCACACGCAAAATAAGGTTTTATGTTTTTCATTGACACGGTAATAAATTCATAAAATTTGATTTTGAATTTTTTTAAACAATGTCCTCACCATTGTTAAAGAAAATGCGTTAGGTATTTAAACACATTTAATAGAAATTACTTTCAAATTAATTGTAATAACAATAATAATCAGTATATAACAATCATTCCATAACTCAGATAAAACCATCACAAGTTTTATATTTCTGATAACAATGCATCATTGATCATCATCAGCATCAACATCACCGGTCCAAAGATTTGAACTGTCTTACAAAAATACATTTACAATTTTATTTCCTCGGCAGAAAAAACTAAAAGCCTCACAACACGACAGTCCAAACGCCCTTCACAATCTCTTCGTTTTCCAAGCACATTTGAATTTGTCAGACTTATTATTTATAAAATTATAAAGGGGGATGAAGAAATGAAAAAATCAGTCGTGTTTGCTGGTGGATGGAGAGGGTAGATGCTGCTTCAAAGAAGAAGAATTTGTGTCGTTCGTTGTCTGCATGGTTTCATCCGGTGTTCTCACACAGATTGGTTCCTTTTGATCTACAATTACCTGTAATTTTTTTCTTAGAGCAATCAATAGTATGACTTAAAAAATGGATTATTACCTGCAAATTCTTCATGTCTTTAACGTCTGGAATCATGAATGCCATGCTTCCATCTGATGAAGCTAGGGAAGCAGACAGTGGTGAAGAATGCGGACTAATTCCTGTTGCTGTGCTGGTTCGATCTGTAAGAGTGGCATTCACCTCGTGACAACTGCTCGTGTCAGGAGAGTAAATTGCCTTCTTCGCAGAAATTTCAATTCTTTGCCAAAGTTCCAAGATTTTCTCCTCCAAGAATCTGTTAGTGGCCAGTTGTGTTTGATATTTACTCTCGACAGCCTAAGGCATAGAAACACATTAAAACCCACTAAAAACAATCACACAAAATACAATTACCATGAGCTTTTCATGATATTCTTCTTTTACATCGTTTAACATTCGTTTTTGCACTGCAATAGACTCATCATGATGTAGAATAAGGCCTTCCAACTCTGTTATTCTGGTACGATATGCATCGAGGTTGGCATTCTTTGCTTCAAGCTGTTGATTTAAAACTAAAAATATACGCTAAAATTAAGGGTGTTTCAGACAATCAAAGTCGATTAAGACCAAAATAATGTAGGTAAGCGATTTCTCAGAATTAATAACCATCATACTAACTTTTTATTTCATGTTTGTTTGAGTCGACCAATCTGCTTAGTTCTGTTTTCTTCAACACGGGTAACTCGTTTAGCCTCTCTTGGTACTTCAGTAAAAGTTCCCCTAACAAAAGAAGTTCCTTATTGACTTGCTCCAACTCGACTCTTCCTCTTTCACCAGCTACTGCCTGCTCCTTAGCTATCTAAAAACGCAAGAGAATCGTTAATTCATGCGTTAACAAATCGGCAAGTGAGTACCTTAACTTCAGCAGACGCATTCAGTAAAGCCGCTTCTGATGCTTGCCATTTAGAATCCAACTCTCCACACTGCGCCCTCAGAAAATTCATTTCCTTCTGGAGATCTTCGTTTAAAGCTTTCAGTCCCCAACATTCTTTTTGTAGGTTTGTGCACTGAAATCATATATGAAGATTACAAGGTTGAAAAGTAACAGGAACGCGGAGTTCACCTGTGATTCCCAATATTTTTCATTTGCTTTTCCATCACTGGCATTAATTTCCTTGCGCAATTGTTCCAGATGTTCCGTCAAACTTTCGATGTCCTTCTGTTTCAGCTGTACTTGATCTCTCTAAAATGGTGATGATTTAAGAAAAAAAATTATTTCACGTGTGTTTACCTACCAATGCTAAGTTGTGTTCTTCAAGTTCCCTCATACTCCTTGCGTCCACGAGCAGCCTACGATTTCTAAAAGCGTGAGTTTCCCTGCGATGTCTCTCAAACAATAGCTGCTGGTATAAAAGTTGTAACTGTTCTTTTAGATGTTTTGCAGGATCCTTTTCGTTACTGTGCACTACAGTTTCTATGTACCTGTAAGTTAAGTTGTAAGCATGTTTAAATAAATTTTAAAAAAGAGACTTACTTGTCTAGTATATCATAAACCGAAGCAGACTGTGTTTTTTCCTGTGAAGCAGTTAAAGGTGCAGGGCTCTGAGACGGACTGTGTTTTATTTCGTTAGTCTCAAGACTCGGGAAGATTCCCAAAAACAAATGTTCATAGGGCATGGGCCAGAAGTTCTCAGTCTGTGTCTCTGAAGTGGTCAGCTTCGTTAGTTTATCGTTCTTCAACTGTTTCCTGTTGCCCAACTTGAGGGTTTCAATCCCATCTATCCCATTGGTGAAGGGTTTTACATCCTGAGACTCCACGTTGATGTCTTCATCTGTTTCATCTAGGGTTTTATTAATATTGTCTATTGTAGGAACCACTGGACTTTTTTTCATTTCGGGACACGAATTTGCTCTGCGTACCGTCAAAGTATGCAAAGCTAAACAATTCACTTTTAGTTTAAAAAAAAATCATAGAAGTTGTGAAATGTTGTTACCATTAGAAAGCCATGGACTACTTCCTGTGGATAGATCATTCCTGTCAGATTCACCTGCACATTGGCTGTGATAACGAAGGCGTCTTACTCGTTTGCAGAAATTATTTATAGATCTAGAATTTGGCATGTGCAGACCGCCTGCTGTGCACGGTGACCCGTGTTCTTGCTCACAGTTTTCACCATCCTCTTCATTACCTGAAATTTACGAGGTAATAATAAAATAGATAAGAATTTTGCGAATCATGTACCTCTGAAACCTTCAACTTCATGTAGTACACTATCGCACTGTCTCAGTTCCGGACGTTGCGTGATGTCGACTTGCCCTACAATTGCCAAAACTTCCTCGTCCTCTTGGCTAAGTGGTGAATCTATCCTCTGACTAGGAATAGGACTGCTGGGGATCGTAAACTCCGGTGATGGTATAATCTTCAATGGGCTAGTTGGTACTATCAACGGAGTTTTTGATCTCAGGTTTGCTTCACTTACACCACCTGTTTCACTCATCTAAAACAATCATCAAATTACTTGCAACTTCTGGAATTTTTTGCTTTCGTTTTGCTCACCTGAGTCCTGTCTTGTACCAACTTAAACAACCGATTTGATTTTGGGTTTCCAAAAGCCGAATTGTATCTGCTGTCGGGTGGGAAATTAAATGGTGAGATTTCCTTGCGCATCGGTGATGAGGGCTGCGAGTGTGTGGGGGTGTTGTTACCTGAGCCCACCGTTCTCGTCCTAGAACTGAAAGTGTTGAGTGCCCTAGCTACGCTGGTACTTGTTGGATGAATACGGCTCGTCAATCTAATGTCCTGGAAAGATACGTTTTGAAAATAGCAGGCGTCACAAAAGCATAAAGAGGGCTTACTCTGATGGGTGTGGTTTCAGGAGTGGCCTCGATGGCTGCCTCAGGTGGAGAAGAACTTTCCTGAGATGCATGTGTTACTGAAGTGATCATTGTCGTCTGAACAGAGCTCTAAACACAATAAGTACGTCAGTAAATTGTGACACACATGAACGACTATAGCTTGGTTTTAATCAAAAGAAAAAATGCACAAAAGCATCACCTTAATGATCATAAAAATAATTGAACCAATTGTAACTAATAAAATTTTAACCTGGAAATGTGAATGTGGTATGGGGGTCGGCATTGATGTTTCATTGACCGGCGGAGTCTGACAATGCAGAAACATACTTGGGCTGAAGAAATCTCGTTCGCCAGACAGTGCCCCAATTGACGGCTGGGTGTTCCTCAGTAGTTGAAGTTGATAGGGTGAATCAACTATATTAATAAAATACACATTTTATACCGAGTTTTATTACGTGGAAGGTAAATGACGTATTCTATTTCTATGCTAAGAAAAAGGTGAGAAAATGTCCTCTTCATTTAGATAACTTTGTTGCTTATATTTATGAAAACATTTAGAATTTTGTAACCATCCGACTTCATCATTAAACAAATTAGAAATAAAAATTACCGTAAGTTGAAGAATTCACGGTGCTAGACCTTGACCTTGATGATGTTATAAAGCAGGCCTCGTGCAAACACCTATCCGGTACATCCAAGGAAAACCTTTCGCATTCAACTATAATATCGTGAGCACCCATCTTCTTCCATCTACATCAGAAAAGATTTGATTAAATTTTTCTGTTTCTTGTCAGTCAAATTTGGTTTACCTTTCGGTTGTGGTTTCGCTGGTCTTTGAAGTCGTTACTAGCAGGGGATGCATCTTAACTGTATCTAGCATTGGCTGAAATATTAAAAATTGTTAAAAAATGAGAATCTTAATGTGAATTGCTACCTTAATTGTGTGGGTAAATATTGGAGACAGATCTTTGTTCCTGTATTGGTCTCGAAGGTAGGCGAGGAAGTTGCAGGGGTACATTCCGTAGAGCCTTTGAAACAGAGCATACAGCGACATTTGCATGTGCACCATTTGTTCTTCCTGTACAGGGTTGTTACAGTTCCAAGCCGCAAATCGACTGCAAAAAATAATGAACGGTAAATTTATTTAAAAAAAAATCATTAAGTGGTGAAGACTTGCCTGAATATTTCAAAGACGTCTTGTAGGAAATTACCCATGAGAGAAGGGATTATTGGTAGTAAGACTATTAATGCCATTAATGCACTTAGTAGAATCAGTATGTCGTTTTCATTCTGAAAATTAAAAAAGAAAAATGTTTCGTCACCATCAAAGTCTAATTAATTGTTTCAGCTTTAATACTATTTTCAGAATTTTGTTTTTATTATTAATATTTTCAATCAAAAATATTTGATGTCAAAACAAAATAAACAGTGACTAAACAGCAACTATACCAAAAAATGATAGGATCCCTGAGGGAAGGCAGGGAGAGGCAGAACTTTCATTAAGGCTTACATTTAATAATAGAAACAATCCAAAATGAGACCGAGCAAATTTTTCAGAATCCTCTTTAACATGGAAACACGCAAATCTTTTCCAACTCTAGAGCTCAAATTGATCTGACAGCAAACTTACTAAATAAAAATTATCACAAAGTTTTTAAAGCTAACCTCCATTTCAATGGAGAAAGAGATATACTTACATATATCAAGATCATGGAATTAAAAATCGTGTCTTAGGTAGATCCAGAAAATTTGAGATCCTGATACTTTGACAGGAATTAAAAATCTAACTAAGACGTATTTTTAATTCCATGGCCTTTTGAGAATGATTTTAAATTGGATCACCTGATATATAAATGCGAAAAAGTATTATGAAGGCAAAAAAATACTCTAAAGTACATATGTGAAAATGACACAGATATGCTTAAGTAAATTTTGATAAAAATTCAATATATTTAATTAGAGAAAAGCAACAAATATACTAGACTTTCTGCTGCCTCTAAGACGAAAGTGACCTACAGTTAAATAACACAAATATGTATTTCATTAAACACTAGAACTACTTTTTGAAGTTTCACATAAAATAGTGCTTAAATCTGTGCCTAATGCTTAAGTAAACATAAAATTTTACTAAACAAGATTATTAGGGCCTACTTTATCTAAACAGTTCAGGAAAAGAATGCATTTATTTTTAAAATGCAGAAAATAAAAGGTTAATTTCACACAACCTGAATAGAATATTAAAATGGGTCATAATTCTTACCTTTAAAAGTTTCAGAAGATCCTTCATTAGCTGATGTTGTGTGATCTTGTAGAGCCAAGCTGGTTCTTTCCTCACTATGTGACCAAGCAGTGTGAGACCCTGAACTTTAACATCATGTTTGGACCCTTTAATAGATTCGGTTATTCTAACAACAAAGAAATAAATCAAATTCAGACAAAAATCGTTTACATCGCGAGCCACATACTTATCGAATAGATGTACATGATGCGGTTCCCTCACATTGACCAGAATTTCCATTGAACGTGTGGAATTGGTCGACAAGTAATAATCGTATAAGCCATTAACGAGCCAAGCTTCTTTGACTGCAGCGACATTATTTTATTATTAATAGGCCATTAAAAATGGAAACTTTTGCTTACCCAGATGAAATTGCTCGTGGAATTTTTGCTTGGACAGTTCGACATCATTCGGATCGCTTGATTCCAGAAGTTTCAATAAGTCTGTCATTGTGTCTGATAAAGTTAAAAACAAACAGTTCCTGATCTGTGTCTTTGTACATTAAGGTGTTAATTTAAGCAGTAATGAAGGTGTAAAGTAAAACTTGGTTAAATTTTTGTGCTCCGAGTTCTTACCACTCCACGAACGCAGCCCATCATCACAGACATAATATGTAACCTGAAACAGAACGGCGTGAGCCCGTTATTAAACGCAGGCTCGAGCAAGCAAGAGGAAAAAACATCGACGGCAAAATCTCCTCTTCCTTTGTGCTCCTAATAAATCACATTAATTTTACCTGTGAGCGCAGCTAGGTCGCCGGAACTACCTCGTGACCTTAGCAAACTTCAGCATTTGCTCCGCCGAACTAAAATGTATACCTTTCCTGGTGTTTATGGTGCACGATCTTCTGTACCATAATCCCTTTCCGTGCACCTTTACTTACAATACAGATGATGCAACAGCTGTTTGGAATACCCCCACACAATGGTAAATAATAGGCAGGTTGTTAACGCACTACAGCAGAAAATCCCTGGTTTTAAATACATTAAAACGCCACAGAAATAAATCTAATCTCTCTAAGATATCTGCCATAAACCATATTCGTTGTATATAGTTAATAAAAGATAACGTTTAGGCGCTTGACAAGCGCATAATAATAAATAAAGATTTGGGAAGAAAATATCAAGTTGGCCAAGCTGCTTTCATGGGCAAAATTTTTGGCGGCAAATTTGAATCTGCTAATGTATTTTTATAGATTTAATTAACATGAAACCATATTATTTAATGGCCGCAAAATTAAACTAAGAGAAAATTTTATAAACGGCGGAGCACAAATACATATATGTATGCGATACAATAATTTTCTTATTCGAAGTCCAATCACCCAGGTCTAAAGTAGCACAGAACCCACTTGTCTGTATTTTTATCGTAATTGAACAAAATGTAAAGCACAAAAAAATGCAGAAACTTTAAATGCGTTTTGCAGGAAAACAATTGAACACCACAATATTCAGGTTTTAAATAAAAAAGTTTTTTTTAAGGAAGAGCCTGTATACAGTATGTCCCCGGATAGACCTAACTATGTATACTTGTAAACTTCCTCGTTTCGCATTTTAGTTTTGCTTCTTCTAGCAAGTCCTCAGTCACTACCAAAATTTCGAAACAACATACAGGTTGGTTAGAAAACGAGACAACGTAAAATTTGATTAAGAGTAAAGTATCTTTTATTTGAAAGGAAAGTAAAAGTATTACAGGAAAAAGATGTTTGTAATGTCAATAGAAGCTCAATATCTAATCTGAACGTTGTATCTTATAGTTGATTTTATTGTCTATATTATAGCTGTATTTCTTTTACCACGGAATTGTCTCAGTTGTGAGACCAACTGAGACGAAATAACTGAGTTTTAATTAAGATAATCGGAATTAAAAAAAACGGAATTTTTGTTTTAACTAAGAAAGTAATAAAAATTATAATTATAACCTCCAGTATAATTCGACATTGTTAAAATAACCTAATTTTTACCAGTTGCAGATGCACGCTCAAACGAAATCTAACCTCAACAAACAATCTCACATAAAACTCACTTCAAAGTATTTTCAAGAGCAGACTCAGTTTAATTGAGAATTGAGCAAATTGTCTCACTTAAACTCACTTGTTATAGGTAAAAGAAACATTAATTTATCTAAGCTATTGAGGTAAACTGAGACACTCAGTTAAAAGTGGTAAAAGAAATACAGCTACAGATTAATAAATAATAGGTATAAATTTAGCCAACATGATTATCGCAGTTATCTATACCGCATCTATACCAACAAATGCAACTGAGATTTAATTCAGATGATTGATTTCATGTCAACAAATTGTCAGTCAATGTTTGACAATTGTCAGACAATGAAGACAAGAGATCAACTTTAAGATACAACGCAACGTTCAGAGGCTCAGATTAGATATTTGAGCTTCTATTGAAATTACAAACATCTTTTTCCAGTAATACTTTTACTTTCCTTTCAAATAAAAACTACTTTACTCTTAGGCCCGATTTTACAATCGTCGGATAAGCATTATTATTGGTATAACGTGACGTAGATATGGAGGAACATTACAGGATATTTGTGCGAACAGTTATTCCGTTCTCATTCCACGATTGTAAAACTGGGCCTTAATCAAATTTCACGCTGTCTCGTTTTCTAGTCACCCTGTATGTTATGTCGAAATTTTGGTAGTGGCTGAGGACTTGCTAGAAGCAAAACTTTTTATGAAGAATGACTGTTCTTCCTAAAATACGAAATAAGGAAGTTTACAAGTATAGTTAGATCCGTATTATTGCATATTTAAATTTCTGAGTCAATTCCAACTTGATTTGATGTATTTACACAGTATAAGAATCACACAGTAGCGTCACTCGAGTATAACTGTCACATTTGCTCTTTTGTTTGATACCTACCCAGCTGTAAATTACATTGCATTTCCATAAGGGTATCAAAAAGAATGGCCATTTTTTTTTGACACTGACGTTTAAGTGACGCTAGTGGGTAATTACTTATACTGTGGTATTTATATCGAAGGCCTAGGGCCAGTTTACAGAAAATTTAATTGCAATCAAATTTTAATGACGTTGTTAATTTGACAGTTCGCAATGTAATTCTTATGGCAACTTAATCGTGATTACTTTAATTCGAAATTAAATATTTGATTTGCTTTCTTTAAACCCACCCCTAATGTACTATTGCTATCGTAAAAAACTAGGACAAGACTTTCTGAGCTATGTAAAACTGCTACCGACCATAAATTTCAAATTATTTGAAATAGTCCCTCATTGTCAATCATACCTACAGTAAATATTGTCTAAAAACCTAGGATAGCTGCTTGCATAGAAAAGGGTGTCACAGTTAGACAAATTGCTCAGAATTTCAGCGTTAACAAAAATACAGTTAGTGACTTGACAGCAAAGTAAGATTTAATATAATAAAATAATGGAAACGCATGGCTACTGGATTTAAAAGTTGTCCTAGTTTTTTATGATATCGATAGTAATTGGTTTTCCTCTGCTAAAGTTAGATAAATAAATAAAAAAAACAACGAAATACGATGAGAAAGAAAATACGTCAACTGACAAGAAACTATTTTTCAAATAAGTTATGAAAACGCAATTCTACAAAAAGAAACACTTCTTTTTTTCAACAATCCTCCGGAGAATATAAGTAGTCGATATTCAATTTTCTTGTTTTTCGTTCTTTCCAAGAGATTACTGATCCGGATTGAAATTTCACGAAAAGCGGGGATTGGTCCATTTGGAAGAGAACATCCATCTTTGAATCTAAACGCATAATGTCGGGGCGAGTTCGAAAATACAGGGAGTAAGTATAAGAGTTACACCAACAGAGTGAATAAAGTGAAAAGCAAAATATACAAAATGATTTATATGAGAGAGAAAATAATATTACCCAAGAGTAACGCTCTGAGTTTTCGAACAGGCCCCAGCGTTTGGATCAAACAAAAGAAAGTAGCTATATTTTGCAGGTATTAAGTACTATTTCTTTTACGATTTACTCTCTTCTTCTGCCATTTTTTTAATTCCTTGTAGCCATGTCACTTTTTATCACCTCAAAATCCATTTTATTTTCTATGATGGCTTATTTGGTTCTATTGTGATGTCTTCTGCTTTCTATTCATGTTTTGTTTTCATCTAATTCTTCATATTTTCATGTAATTTCATTGGTTTTTTTTTTCGAATTGTTTTCAAATAATTTTATCTAGATTTTCACACAGGTCTATATAAGTATACACACGTAACTTTGTTAGGTAATTTGACTAAACTAAGGTATACAGGTGTTTAAAAAATATGTTTGGATATTTTACCCAGTTATAGATATTGTTAATGTTGTTTGTTGGGCTATTACCACCATTTCGTGGATTGTTCTTATCTGACGTTCAGGTAACAACTTGTCGGTTGCCGTCTTCAGATCCCAACAGAACCTGTCCCAGAAACAACTTGATGAGGCAATATCGCAGTTCTAAACAAAGGAATAAATTTCGCAATAGTTCCCAAGAAGATACCGATAATAGACCTGGTTATGGCAATGGAAGAAACGGCACAAAAAATGGAGGATAAAAACGAGGTAGAAGACTATAGGTGGAGAATGAGAGCCGCATTGGAAAAAGCCTCAAACAAGAAAATACTCCCGAATCTCACGAAAACTGAAATAAAAGCCCTGAAAGAACTCAAATCGAACAATACCTTCAAAATCCTGCCAGTAGACAAAGGGAATGTCACAGTAGTAACAGACAAAAGAACGTATGAAGAGAAAGTAAAAGAAGTTCTCAATGCAGGACAATAAAAAGAGCTGGAAAGAGATCCCACTCCTTCAGTAGAAAGAAAGATATACAAAACTCTTCATAAACACTAAGAGCAGTTCACATATCAACAAAGAACGAAACTCACACCTCATTACAGCAAAAATCCAAAGAAACGGAGAGACACTCCAAACCAAAGTGTATAGAAAACCCACACACAAACACAGGACGATACCTCCACTTCGACTCAAACCACAATTACCAAGTCAAATTAGTTTTAGCAAAATGTCTTTACAACGGTAATTCCATATGTAAAAGATATCTCTGAAAGAATGAGAAAAATAGGAAACAGATTCAACATAAGTACCGCATTCAAATCCTCAGACACAAGATCAGTGTTAACCACAACAAAACCAGACAATGAGGACCAAAGAACGAAAAACTGCATATACGCATTACCCTGTGATTGCGGTAAGGAGTACATTGGGGAAACAAAAAGACCTCTAAGAATCAGGGTGAAAGAACATCAAACACTCACACGTTATGGAGACACAACGAAGTCTAAAATTGCTGAACATGTTTAGAGCGAAGATCACAATATAAAATGGGATGCAGCTATGGTGATATCAAAAGAAGAGAAAACCATACGCAGAAAATTGAAAGAAGCACATTAAGGACATGTGGGTACCAATCATAAGGAAGAACCTGAAGAGAAGGAGAACCACGGACACTTAAATCAATCAATGATACAAAGTATCGGGGACCCAAGCACCTCTGCGCAACACTAACTACGCAACTGCACTTCTGCGCAGCACTTACTGCGCAATAAATGGTAACTTATATAGAAATTAATAACTATAATAAGTCGCTGCCTCAGTAGCCAACACAGTGAATTGAATACTAACGGTGGCAGCATTCAAGTGAGATAGCGAACCGTTACATCATCGCATACCCGCTTCTCCCTCTAACACCACAGTATAAGAATCACACAGTAGCGTCACTCGAGTATAACTGTCACATTTGCTCTTTTGTTTGATACCTACCCAGCTGTAAATTACATTGCATTTCCATAAGGGTCTCAAACAAAATGACCGCTTTTTTTGACACTGACGTTTAAGTGACGCTACTGGGTAATACTTAACTGTCAACCAACCATTAGCTGTCACGGTTGATAGTTGGTTAATATGTAAAAGGAGAAGCGGATGTGCGGTGACGTAACGGTTCGCTATCTCACTTGCGGGAATGCTGCCACCGTTAGTATTCAATTCACCATGACCATGAGTAACCAAGTGAGTTAATTGGCTAGTCTGATAAAATCATCAATCAGAAGAACCTAGGTTCAAACCCACACAAGGCGAATTATTAGAGACGTGTACATAAAAGTCCCAAAGATCCCATGAAAATTTGGCAAACAACTGCCTTATAACTGTCAGTGTCAAAGAACGGCGGAAATTTTACGCATGTTTTATGAACCCTGAAGACGGTAACCGACAAATTGTTACCGAAACGTCGGATAAGAACAATCCACGAAATGGTGGTAATAGCCCAACAAACAACATTAACAATATTGATATTCCACCATTAACAACCTTCCGTAAACGTCCAGTTATAAATCTCAATACAAACACAAGTCTTAAAGTCCTCCAGCGTTTTCAATTGACTGCTCTATAATACTCTCAGTGTATTTTCGTCATATTTTAACCTCATGCAATAAATTTTGCTTGTTAACCCTTCAGTAACTTTTTAATCTAAACTTTAAACGAACAATGGTGTTATTAAAAAACTCTTGATTAAAATCAACTAGAGTAGATGTTCTACATATCTTCCTTCCTTTTCTACACATGCTCTTCTGCATAAAAATTAATTAAACTGTTTGTAAACCACTCTCATGGCACACGTTATTACTACCAAAATTCAACGCCCAGTGCGCGTAGATGTTTTATTTAAAAAACTCCAAAAATCTTGGAAACGATTGATTTGCGGGCCTACGTTTATTACGACTTTTGTGTTTGTATTGATGTGATTTATAGGTGGGTAAAACATCCGAAAATATATTTAAACACCCTGTATATAGTCTGAGTTAGTTAAAAGAGAACGCTTGAAAATTGAAAATTATTTCTAATGCTTAATAGAGATAAGGTAGTTTTATTATTTTTTGTTCACTTTTAACTGTCCGCAAGTGTAACCTACACTGGTAAGATGTCTCAATAATTACAGGGTACTCGCTTCATCCCCGATATTACGCCACTGATTAGATTTGTTGTGTTTGAAACTAATGCAATAAATAAGTCCTTGTCAAGTCTTGTCAGTGACATTTTAAATTTTTAATAAAGATTAATAATAATGGCGTTACTGATGGTAAAACTTGGATACACCGTATTTTTGCTTCTAGCCATAAACATTCTTTTGGCAATGATGTTGTTCTACCGCCTCGTAAGAAGCTCTATACCTTGTCCTGTTCCACTGATAATCCCAGAGGAAGGTAAAGCAGATCAAATTAATTAATCTCCTTCGAATGTATATCATTGAATTTAAACCTTCATTAAGACTTCAACGCAACAATTAAGCTAAAAGAGTAAACACTAACATGTAATTGTTTTATAATTATTTATCACTGTTTTGTACTTAAATGTTTCGTGAATTTTATTACATTCTTTAAAAAATGTTTATATGAAAATTTCAGCTGTACTCTTTCGTTTCATCAATTCTATAAAATCCCTTTGCTTCAGGTGAACTTCCATAATCAACAAAATACTTTTAAGTCTCAGATGTCTGCACACTAAGAATGGTGTTCGAGTTTAGTTATTCATGTTACACTGGCACAGTTCTAATTAAAATTGCATTTCTTTTTCTGTAAACATAAAATTATTTAATAATTACAATTGAAAATAGACACTGAAACTCTACTGGCAAGTAACTTTTATGATTTGAAAATCAAAGAAAGATATTGTACGTCATCAGAAAAATATTTATACCTACATATAATTCTCAAGAAAAAAGTCTATTTAATGCCTTAGATAGATTAAGGATTATCTTATACATCAACAAAAACGAAAGGTAAGGAAGATACTCTTTGACATAATGATGTAATATACAAATTTATTACAATATTGTTAAATGTGTTAATTTACTTTAAATAATTAACATATACAGTAAACCCAAATCCTTAAGACAATCTATACACGTTAGCAAACATATCTGTTATGTGAATTGTCGATAAGTCCTCCCCCTCCACAACCCGGAGGAGGTGGCTCATCATTCCTATTCTGTCTATTGGAGTTTATCTTAATTTGCCTTCGCCTCTTGTCGGCCTCGAATTCGGCGTTATCCTTAACTAAAACCGCTTGCAAACGAGGAGAGAGCGCAGACTTCGGTAAGGGTTCAGGTTCGACACAGTCTTGCTTACTGTAAAACAAAATGTACGGAGTTTCCGGAGGCCTCAATCCGCATAGTTCTTCGGCCTTGCTTCTTGTAACTACACAGTCATTAAACTTGTACCAGTCTAGCTCATCGCGCGCAAAGGTGTAGTAATGCCCTGAATCCACACTCGATCCGCAATGCACCACCACAGCATACAGTATGTACTGTACTCCTTCTAACATTACTATTTCATCTAGGTTAACTCTTTGCAGGATTTTCGTCCTTAACTGAGACACAGGATCATATCGGAAGTGTTTCAGTGTCAGTATCAATCGAGGAGGGAATCCAACTATTCTGCTAACTCTTTCACCATCTGTCAGGCCCTGACACGCATCACAGTGGTATTGATTATCACCACAAAGTCTCTCTGGCTGCAAGTAGTAATCCAAAAGTGTCTGCACAGACTGGTTTTCAGGTGAGTTTGGAAATGACAGTTGAAGTTCTCTGAATGAATCAGCTCGCTCACTCTGAGCTCTACAATTATGACACCGAGATACAGTCACAGCTCTTCCCCCAAATGATCTCTGGACTACAGTTAAATGTGAGTTTACAGTCGATGTACCTGCAATACATAACATATTCTTTAATTTAAGAAACCAATGTTCCCAGAAGGGGTTGAAACGATCTTTAATATTTATTTTACATTAAATTAAATTTATTTATTTACTAGTTGTTGAGATAAAACAGTTCATGATTATTTGTTAAAAAACATAAACAGTCTTGTCCAATAATATAAATTTAATATTGCTTACCAGGTTGAGGTCCATCACCACTATTAGAGGGTACATAAATAGATCGTTCTTGCTCATGTAACACATCCAGAAGATACCCCAAGAATTCTGAGCTATCATGCTGGTGTCCAGGTTGAAATCCCGGAGGACGGGCAAGATTTAAAATATCACTCGGAGACAAGGAACACCTCTGCGAGAACTGCAGCAAAGCAAACAACGTTTGTAATTTCGAGAACAACGGTATCGTGTCCCTATTGCTCGACAACATATCATTACGAAACAACTTAGTCATGAAAAGCGACTGTAATACGCTGTTCATGTAACAAGTGTTCCCCAAGTTACTCAAGCCGACTTTCCCGGAGGAAAACCTGATCGTAATGGTGGAAGTTGCACCGTCCAACCAAGACTTGCAATTCAAGGTCTGCTTGTAGTTTATGGTGGGTTGGTACTGCTCTAGAGTTCGTTTTAGATCGTCGTAAAAGCCGATGTAACTGGGAAAGTGTTCGATTAAAGCCATAAATAAATTGACGAACTTGTGCAAGTAAAACTGACTAGATTCAGAGTTTTCTTTCTTCAGTGATGCTAGTACTTTGCCGACGTGCGGGATGATTTTGTGGAAGGCCTCGGGACTGTGCTGCATGCTCTCTAACATGTGCATTACGACTGGGCCCACGCTCTTCCTAGGTTCTGGCAGAATTACTAGCCGAAATAATCGCTCTATGTACACAAGTGTAACTTCGATTAGTATATCGTAGTGATGTTCCATTTCTAGGCCTTGCATGAAGCAAAGGACTAAAGGGCCTAAATTCGGGGTCCAAATCCAACTTGACAACCAACTGCATAAGGTTAATAAGGCCTGCTCGAGGCTTTGCTCGCTGTACCCCGAATGTAAGATCCATTTTACGGCGGTTGGCAAAGCCTTGATGTCTATGACCTGTAGTACGATTGACATGGTGGGGGAGGGTTGTTTTTGCGGGTCGGATATTCCATTGTACAGCGCTTTCAGAGTTGCAAAAACCAGTTCCTCACTCGTGCATGCTTTGGCTAGTATTTCTTGGACACGTTCTATATCGCACATGAAATTCTTGTAATCTTCTGCGGTTGTTGGCATGGACACCGTGCCCAAACTCAACACGATTGTTTCGCATAGTTTACCAAGGTCGGACCCTTGCACGCCGTTTTCTGCACTGATGCTCTGAAGGGCTCTTATGATTATATTTAGTCTTACATCAGTTTGTGGGTCTCTGCACTCGATGACTTTATGTTTCACTGCCATTTTGTATTGGTAATATCTGAAAGTAATTGGAAATTTTGCCGGTTTTGCACATACTCGAGACAATCAGGGCTTACCACAAATTTCTTACAGCAAACAAGACATCAAACACTGACAGATGCACAGGAACAACTGCAACAAAAATCACTTGTTTTTATTACCGAAATAGTCACAACAATGACGTAGTGCTATTATTTCAATTGTTTCCATGGTAGTCAACATAAATTGGGCCGTCTAGAATGCTGTCATTTCAAACGAGCAAACACTATAAATCGCTCGCAATTTAGGGGGAGCGTCCCCGATGAATTCCTAGTGTAATATTCACCTTAATTATAAACCTTCAGGTACATCATTAATAATCCAATTAACCTTATGGCGGTCGAGAATGTCACCTGCTAGACGCGTTCGCTTCTATGACAGTGTAAAGCACTCGGGCCCGTTCGCGCAAGGCACTTTGAATATCAGGCGAGGGCACTCCGGAATCTCAACGATAAAAATCTAACGGAAAACTTACGCACAATGGACGTTAAAATCTGATAAACCACGAACATTTGCATTTCGGATGACCTTGGCGGTGCGCACGCGCCACATGTGATTCATACAACTTCGCGCTGTTGCGTAATTTCGAACCGCAATTCCAAGAAAAATACGCTTCAAATTAATTGGAAAATTCGCCTTCGCCCTTCCAGAGCACGTGATAATTAACGAGGATTAAATGGTTTCAAATTTTTTACGTCCGAATGAATTATTTACCTTAAAATTTTTTACTCATTTTCGAGGATGACGTAACTGCAGCCAACTGCAGTTTTTTTTCTGTTTTTCAACATGACATAATTTAATTAAGAATTTACTACTCGTATAATCAGCAAGTATCTAATTATCTAAACGCAAGACTAAAGAATTCTGAATCCATGCGCTGTTCTTTAATTTTATTAAAATATGATATTACATTTCTTAACAATTTTTTTGACACATTCGAATTCTTCAAAATGTACATAACAGTTACTTTTAGCTATTAATTTTCATTTCATACACGTTCCCATTGATTCAAATTTCATTTTAATTCTTCAATAGAGTATAGAGTTGTTGCAATTAAATCGATGGCTCCAGAATTGAATTAAGTTGGTAGCAATGGGTTAGCGGGAACAGGAAAAGGAAAATGGCGATGCGCGCGCAAAATATAAACGTGAAATTGCAGTCGCGTCTAGAATATCAAAAACGAACAAGCTTGTGCGAAACGAACAAAAAGTGCAGTTAAAGCGGTTAAAGCCAAAGCCTACTCCGCTTAGCGTTAGTTAGAGGGTACTTTTTTAACCTAGAATTTTGATCATTCTCTCACTTGCGAATTAGTTCGTGCAATTATAATTAACTATTGCTGCAACGATTTGAGACTAATGATTGCTATTTACATAGGATTAAGGTGGCGAATACTAATCTACATTATATGAACTCACCTTGATTGACAATAATGAAAACACCTGTCACTGTGTCACTTAATTCTCCGTAACTAGCGCCAAAGTGGCGTTTTCTCGAGCATAAAAATTAAATGTTATATGGTTATAACGTTTTCGATTCATATGCACCGGTTGCACTGTGTATCTGTATCTTCTTTTAATCTCATGTAATAACACGAGATGAAGATACTCTGAATGCGCACTAGTGTGGTCAATCGAAAACGTTGTAAATATTTTAGTGTGATCCAGATGAGTTAAAAGATCAATTTATAAAATTTTAAACATATTTTGGATACACACCAATATACCAAATGAATTGTACTCAGTTTAAATTTTTGAAAAACCATCACTCTTCTCTACAACAATAATAAATAAAGCAGCATTTTACTGTTAAAGTTTTTAATCTCGTTATGTAAATATATAACATGGCATAATACATTTATTAAAATGTGAACGCACTAAAAATATATCTATTTTGAGGAAGCACGCACTGTAGTGTATAAACCATTGAAGTAAACAACATAAAAAATAAATATCTTCGTATTAGGAATGTGGTCAGAATTTCTAGGCTAACTAAAAAGTATATAACAACGTTCTTCGCAGTACATAGTTTACGCACCATCCAACAAACAATAAACTCGGCTAACAAGCTCAATGAGACACATACTGTTAATTCAAGTTAATATGAGTATTATTTGGCATAATTGCATGGAGATTCACTGTTCATGTAAAGGCTCATTTATCTTCTATACCTTCCTAGATACGCTTTGCAGTTCGGACAGCTGTGGTGCACATCCATGAAAGATTCGATGCAACAAGGTATTAAGCAACAACCACAAAAACATCTAGAACAAAAAAAAACTGTTAATTAAAGTATTGTTAGAGGTCGCTTGAAAAATTGCATTTTATAATATCTGTAAACCAGAAAACTGTTGTGAACTACAGAACTATACTATACAGGTAGAAATAAATTTTCTAAGTCCATTTTGAGTGCATGCTTCTGATTTGAAAGCTGAGGAACACATAAATAAAAGATTGAGAACCCGTGCATCACATAAAAAAAATTTACCAACCCAATTAAACACAATATAGCTCCAAAAACATAGGCAATTAGGCCAGGTGCTGTTTTCGTTGTTGTGTCAATCTCTGCATAACAATGTGGACATAGCATATGCGTGGACTGTGGACCGACAGGCACAACAGCTGTTATAATCTGAGGTCCCGGGTGGACTGAAAACATCCCGTATTACACATTTGTAGTGAGTTAAATAACGAGGCATTACATACCAGCATGGTACACATAAGTATTGGTGTGTGGTACACCCCCAACTGCCTGAGAGTAACTCGGAGGAGCAGACGGTGGAGGACCATTAAACTGAGGTACATCAGATTTCATTTTTAACAAGTCCTTGAAGCAAGGCGATCAATACTTGGTGATGTAATGTAGCTAATTTTAGTTTCTCTTGACCTATAAACAACGACAACAAACAACACAAGATGTTTAACACAACTGAAAACCAACCGGTGTACTTACAGGTATTTTCTTAGTTATTAATTTTTTTATAAACAATTACATTAATTATTCTAATTTGAAGCGCGTTGTATGTTTACTTTGCACAACGTAAAATGTGTTAGTAACTTTAGTTTTGTGTTAAATGTTAGCATTGCCAACATTCGAAAGGAAAATGTCCGTCGATGTTCATTTGACATTTGCTATTTGAAGGCCTCGCGTCGTATGCTGAGGGTTTTTCGGTTTTAATATCATCCATTACTATGGTGCATTGCTATTTTATCTAACTTTATTAAAAATGGACAACAATTACGTGCAGATCAAAGATATGCGCCCCGGCCTAAAAAATATTAACGTAGTGTTTATTGTGTTGGAAGTCGGGCCGCCCACTCTAACTAAAGAAAACCGCGAAGTTCGAACTTTCAAAGTGGCCGATCAAAGTGCTTGTATTAACGCCAGTGTTTGGGACGAAGCCGGACAGCTGTTAATCCCGGGCGATATAGTGCGCTTAACTAAAGGATACGTGTCTTTGTGGAGGAATTGTCTCACCTTGTACACGTCTAAAGGGGGCGACTTGCAAAAAATCGGCGAATTCTGCATGGTTTTTAATGAACACTTGAACATGAGTGAACCAAACCAAGTGATAGCGCCAATGACTTCCATGGGGGGACCACCCAATAATATACCTCTGAACAATGGAACTAACAATGGGGCTGGAAGAATTGGCCCTCCTGCTCCTCCACCAAGCACCACGTCCGCTGTAATTCACAACAACACCTCAGGACCAATTAAATCAACCCCTAATTCGAATCGATTGGGTGGTAACGGGCCACAGGACCAGAAAAGGCAGAGAGGTTCACGAGGGGCTCCACATCGAAGTAGACACAGAACCTAACTAGCTTTTAGTTGTCTTTTAATTAATTTTTGTTGGATAAAATGTACATTTTATTTTATTGTTTTATTTGAACACTATAAAAATGTAAATATTCTGTTTAGAACATGACTCAGATATGACTACAGCAAATTTCAAATGATGTACAATATTTATATTTTTATAAAGATAAATGTATGCAAAGTGCGTTTTTATTGTATTGCGAATTTTTTCCAACTCAAGAAATAAAAGGTTCTGTAGTAAAGTACACAACAAAATTTACAAAAGCTATGTTTTAATTTAAAGAAACGTGATATTTTTCAAACTACGAAAACTAAGAACGAGGTATATTTTTAAAATGTTTTAAAGTTTTTTCAATTAAGAAATACGTTGGCAACACTATACATGTTTTTCTCAATATTAGTGCTTATTTGAACTAATAAGTATAATTTTCGTTAAAAATTAATTTTCAAAATAAAGCTTCGTCTTCGAGTTTGAAGTAAATATGCAAGAAAGATGTTGAATTAAATTTCAAATTTCGAATCCCGCCAGTTTTTGCTTCTGCAGAGGCGACATCTAGTAAACAATCAAGTAAACAGTAAACTCAGTGTTTTGCAGCTGCAGGTTACAGTCATTTTGCTGTGCGTTTTGCAGCGTTTTAAAATGAAGTTGACACAAGTCTTATTAAGTAGTATTGGAAAATGGTCAAAACAATATTCCAATTTACCGGATCGTTATATAAAACGAGCGATGGAACAAGTGTACTGGAAAAATCCTAAGGGTATACAATATAGAGAGGGAGTGGTAGTGAAACGAAGAAAATACAGATTTGATGTGCACCGTCCATGGACTGCTGAGTTTCGACAAGAAAATGCTCCGGGTCGCATGCATGAAAAAGTTTTCGTTGAACCAATTAAGGAATGGTCGTTTTTCAGAGGAGATAGAGTTGAAGTATTGGTGGGCAGAGATAAGGGTAAGCAGGGCATTGTGAAGCAAATCATAGAAGAGCGAAATTGGGTCATCGTGGAAGGCTTGAACTGTGAATATAAAAACTTAGGCAGCAGAAAAGATTATCCTGGAGTGTACATTAAAAACGAGTTGCCCTTGTTAGTTACTAATCAAATTATGTTGGTCGACCCGTCAGATTTTTTGAAGACCCCTTTTGAGTGGCGATTTACGGAAGATGGGCAACGTGTTAGAGTGTCTACGAGGACTGGAAGAATTATACCTATGCCTGCCTCTGCAGAAGAAACTATAGACTATAAAAGTAAGGCTACCTATAAGGAAGAACCAAAAGATACTTTAGCAGCTGATGTTGCTGAAATTACTTTCGAACCTAAACTGAGAACTTTTGAAATGGATATAATGGAATCCATGGGAATTAAAGAAGATCGAATACCTGCGAAATCATATTGGTATTAATGTTAAACTCTCGATCTGCATACATATTTAAAAAAATATTTAAAATTAACATAGTATTAAAGCTAATGTAGTATTTGTTACTGTTTTTTTATGTAACCTGGTTGAAATAAATTTAAAAAAATAAAATAAACTCATAGACGGCCATTTGCACCGCTTGTTGTTAAGTTGTAATTAAAATTTAACTATAATTAACCCTTTGTCTACCATTGGTACTTGAAAGTATCTGCATTTAAAGACCTCTTAAATATTAACAAGACTTGCAAATGTTGGTATTTAAGAGGTCTTTAAATGTGGATCCTTTCAAGTACAGTAGTGTTCAAAAAGGTGTTGTACAGCTACGTTTTAAATATCCTTGCTTTTGAGTAGCAGTTGGCTTTTCTATTTTTGTGTTCAGTGATATTGTTATTGCCAGAAACCGTATATGTAACAAAACAACTTGTACAATAATTTTTTGACTTCATGAATGCACATACAAGTTTACACAGTACAAATTCTGTACAACACTTTTGAACACGACTGTACCAATGGTAGACAAAGGGTTAATTATAGTTAAATTTTAACTACAACTTAACGATAAGCGGTGCAAATGGCCAAGACCAAGAGTCGTGTTAATTTTGGTTGTCAAGGATTGGCACCTGACTTGTATTTTATTAAAGATAAAGAGATTGGTGACTTAATTTTAAATACTGGGAATGAGCTCTCAAAAATTTAATTTATTTTCGACACTTTTTTTTGTAAAAAATAGGAAATTTATCTGTTTTTTTTTTTTAATTTCTGGAATTAAAACATATTGATTGACGATGACGGTGCTCGCGATTGTACTTTTTGTTAAAAAATAAGTATCAAAATAAAGTTTCGTCTGCTACTTTGAAATAATCTGCAAATTTGATTTTAAGGTTTAAATTTCTTTTAAATTGCGTTGATTTTTACTTTTTCTTTTTTTTTTAAGAGGCGACGTCTGGTGACGATCATGTAAACTAACGTATACTTTTCATGGAGCATTATTTTCACAATAAAGTTTTGTCTCTACTCTGAAGTAATTTGCAAAAGCGTCTAGTTAAATTTTAAATTTCTTTAAAATTCTTCCAATTAACTTTTTTTTTAAGAAGCGACATCTGGTGATGATTATCTGAATGAAGATGTACATAAGGGTATGTTCCGTAAGTCCAAAATTTTGACCATGGTTACGGTTACACGTTCCGTAAGTAGCCATTACCTGAAAGATAGTCTACTTGCGGAACACATTTACAGGAAAAGCGGTAAATTTTTAGTAACCAAAACAGCCAGCCATTCTACGAAGCCGGTTGCTGTGGTACATATTTAAATTAACTTCAATAACGACGTTATTTTGAGGTGAGCTTAAAGTTAGATTGTCAGGTGTTGAAAGTACGAATTTATATACGTTTCTTGTTCATTGATAGCTTTTACAAAATAAAATGTTTTTTTTTATTTATCCTGATGAAGTGGTCAAATGAATAACGAAGCGCAGATATTTGCTGATTCTGTTTTGTTGTCGCTTCACTATGTAATAATTCTAAATACAATAAATAAATAAGGAAAATGTCGCCATCTAGGTATAAGGCCGACAATTTTCTTGAAGTGGCAAATAAAAAACGAGAAAAGTTGACATAAAGTTTAAACATTTCAATGCTTCTCAAAAAGGAGTTCATACAATAAAATATAGACATACATATTAATGTTAATAAAGCAATGCTTTTATTTTAATTTTAATGTTATTAGGAGAAACAACCGTTAGTGCTATTTCAGTATAAGTAGCGTGTGAGTAGCGTCTCTAGCACAGTGTTGCCAAGTTTGGCGATTTATCGCCAATTGGGCGACTTGGAAAGTCCGTTTGAGATTTACAGATTGAATTGGCGATTTGGCGACAAAATAGGCGACATTCCACTGTAGAAAAATTAAAACTGATTTTCTTAATTGTTTTACTTGAGAGTAATTTTAATACGTTAGTTAGGGGTGTGGTCGAAAACTCAGAGCGTTACTCTTGGGTAATATTCTTTTCTCTCTTATATAAATCATTTTGTATATTTTGCTTTTCACTTTATTCACTCTGTTGGTATAACTCTTATACCTACTCCCTGTGTTTTCGAACACGCCCCTTTGGAGATTTCTATGTTGCACATTAATAGAGAGAGAGAGAGAGAGAGAGACATATAGACATATCACCAGAGTTGGGAAAACTACGTGTAAAAAATATTTTCTACATTACATTACGTCTAAACGTAATTTTTATGTAGTTAAATGTAATTTTTACACGACGTAGTTTATGTGAAATGTCACATTTCTAACCTCAAAATTGAATGTTCATTTGACGTATTTCGAGATTTTCAAGTTTTTTGATGCTTGTATACAACAATCTTATCCATTTTACATCAAAATAGAAATTATATTGTGCATAAATAATTAATTATAACCTGAAAATGAAGAAATAGAAAACAACGTAGTTTTTACAGTAGTTAATTTATTGTTTACGACGTAGATAATTACAAAATCTACGCGTAATTAATGGGTATTTATACGTCTCATTATCTACGTCCCAAACCTGCATATCAGTGTACCGTGCGTCGATGTGATGTTGTCAGTTGTGCTGTCACATCAAATCAACTTTCAAATTCACTTGTGTAAAATAGAGAAATGGGAAAATATAGTAAGTGGCAAAAACTGTTGTTCAGCGTGGGAAAACTGTTGTTCAACGTGGGAAAACTGAGCAAGGGGTATGTTTTTATTTTTTTATAATAATCAGTCAAATATTCTTAGATGTAAAATTGTGCTTATTTAAAGATTTAAGTGCAGTATGAATTCAAATAGTCTTAATTACGTACTTAAATTTCGCGCTAATTTTATGATTGGCGATATTGGGCGATTTCACGGACAAATACTGGCGATTTTAACTTCAAAATAGTTGGCAACGCTGCTCTGGCATATAATTGTCACATTTGCCATTTTGTTTGATACCTACTGATTTGCAAATTACAATGAAATTACCATATATCTATAAAACCTATATGGTGAATAACGTATCCTTTGCTGCAAGCGAATTTGTAGCCGCGATCTAAAGGACAGAAATATATCTTCGGTCTCTCAGAGCGATAATGTGCTTACTACGCATGCTCAGCATTATTGTTCGCGCGCCTAATACCTCAAACTTTTAAACAAGTTGATTACTGTGAGGTAAATCCATCGCTATATTGCACTTGATGAAATAAAAATTTGCAAATTAAGATTTTAATTTCGCGTCATATGAACTGATATTCCGTAAATAAAAACTGAAGAATTTTCTTCATGCATAGCAGTAGCCATAGGTGTCTTCAATTCTTCCCTGCACATAACCTCACTTGTATTATCTTCAATCACAGATTTAGAAGGTACCGCTGTAGATTTGAATTTAATAATTCCTCCAGCTTTTCTTGCATTTATGTCAAGAAAATCGACTTCCTTAAAATGTTCTAGGCATTTTAAGGAAGACGATTTTCATTTTTTGGAAACCTACATACAGTAAATAAATAATTAGAAAATACACAATTTTTTAACAACTCCAAATCTAGTATTTATCGACCACAAACATTTGCGGTCAATAATACATTTCTTGATACGCAAATGCTTTTTTATAAGCACGATTATACTAAGAATTTATAGCAATTATACTTTCCGGTGATAACTAACATTTGCTTTCGAGTCACACAAAATCATGCGTATTTAGAATTCATAATTAATAATTTAAGTTAAGATTAAGCTTAAGAGCGTCAAATGACAATGAACCAAAACTGTGAAATCCAAATTGACTCTTTCTCACTTTATATCGTAACATTGACAAAGATAAAAGGCATTCACTATTTTATTTTCACCGTAACCAATGGAGCAGGCGCAGAATAAGCAAAGCACCTCTTAAAGACAAAAATATATTTCTGTCCTTTAAATGTTAGCTTCAATTATGTGTATTGCATTCACCATATAGGTTTTATAGATATATGGAAATTACATAACATTTGCATTAGTGTATCAAACAGTATGGCGTCCTTTTTTGACACTGACGTTTAGTGTCGCTACTGGGTAATTACTTATATGCTTACGTCATAAGCATTGTCAAATTCCGAATTGTTTACAGCGTGTTCCGTTCAGGTATATCAATAAATGATTTAATGTCAATGTCATTGTTAAACGTGTTCGTTTTTACAGTTATACGTAACATCATCGCTCGGAGTCATAAATGAGCGATAAAATATGATGATCGGCGATCGACAACTAAGAACCGACACTGATCCCAAGAGCGATAAGATAAAATCGTAAAAACATTGCCAACAATATGTTTTGGAAAAGGCGAAAGCTAAAGTACGAGTCCGTCTTGAACAAGGGCGACGATGAAGTCGAGGTGCAAACAATTTCAAAGAAGAATGCATTCAGTCCGTCGTGCATGCGAGCATCCTTCTGGACGGGTTTGTTAATCTCCATCTATTTTGCACCGTCCATCGGATTGACTTTCTACCAACGCTGGTTGTTTCAAGTCAGTATGATCATAAATTTTTAGTTGGAATTTAAATTTTGAATTTGAATTATATAGGAATTTCACTTTCCTCTAAGCACGGTTTTGATCCACCTCACTGTGAAGTATTTATTGGCCGTGTTGGTGCGCACATGTATAGCGTGCAAGCAGGGGAAGCCTAGGATGACGATGCCATTAAAAGAAAACATCAAATCCATAGCGCCCACTGGAATTTTTAGTGGAATCGATATCGGGTTTTCAAACTGGGGCCTTGAATTGATCACAATCTCTTTGTAAATATATCTGAATTCATAGTCACTATTATTCCTTGCTCTTTATGAGGTGAAGCACAGTGGAAAATAGTGATTGTGATTTCGAGGTGAATTTATCAAAGTATTATAATAATTCATTTTAGGTATACTATGACAAAATCAACTGCAATTATTTTCATTCTTGGCTTCGCAATTTTATTTAAACTTGAAAAGAAGGTAACTATTATATTTTTTGCTATGTGATACACTGAAGTCTTGCTTATTTAATGAATTACAGACATGGAGCGTATGTGTTATAGTTGTGATGATCTCATTCGGCCTATTTTTGTTTACATACAAAGCCACACACTTTAACGTTTTCGGCTTCGTCTTGATCTTGATAGCCTCCATGTGTAGCGGATTAAGATGGACTTGCGTGCAACTAGTCCTGCAAAAATCCAAGCTGGGGATGAAAGACCCGGTGGATATGATCTATTTCATGCAGCCGTGGATGTTCATCTCAGTTCTGCCATTCGCTATATGGAGCGAAGGTTCAGATTATTAATAAAGTTAAGAAATCATTTTTACTTTTTAATATTCTAGGTGATGCGATCTATCAAAATGCGAAATTGTTTCCAAGCGAGGACTACCCCGAATATCTACTGCTATTCTTGAAAGTATTAGCCGGTGCATTCATTGCGTTTTTCATGGAGCTTAGCGAAGTCTTGGTGGTTACTTACACTTCGAGTTTAACACTGTCAGTAGCTGGCATTTTTAAAGTACGCACATCTCATTCCGCATTAATAATAATTAACTAAAAACAAAAATATCTTGCAGGAGTTACTTATTCTAGTCTTAGCTGTGGTTTGGAACGGTGACACAATGTCTGCGATAAACGTAGTCGGTCTCTTCCTTTGCCTCGGTGGAATAATCAGTCACGTGATCCACAAAATTCAAACGACGGCTTCACAGCAAGTCCCGCACGGATACGACTACGATTCCGACAGGTACGAATTGGGTAAGTCGCTGATGGATAACACTTCGACCAACCTGTATTTCTCGAGCGACAGCGAAGAAGAACACAGTGATACGCAGGAATTATTTAACATTCTGAACCGACACGATAGATAGTATAAACATCACTAAGTAAAAGATGTTCCTTTGAATTTAGTTGTGTCAAGTAATTGTAAGTGAAACAAAGCGTGTCTTTAAAAGTAGATTTTTTAAGCGTTTGCACACGAAATTGATGTTTTCATCAATGCACCAGATGTTTGTGCTGAATATTTAGCGTAAGTAGAACATGTTTAGTAAATTATTTCTATAATTCAGAGTACTTGGTTTGCTACTATTTCATTATTTCCTATTTAGTATGTATATTACAGTAATTCGGAGATGATTTGCTTTGCTTGTTACTTTAAAATAAATTTCAAAAGCATATTAAGAGGATCTTAAACAATCCAAGCCAATTATAATAAGACATTCCATTATTAAGAAAGCTAGCAGGAGACCAGTGAAGTCACTTTTCAAATATTGCACTGGGTGCAGTGATTGCAATTTGTATTTTTGTATTTAACACATCACAACAGAATACTTCACAGTTTATCCACCTTTAACGTAAAGAATTTAGCGCAAAATAGCATAGTTCCTAAAAATAGTAACCAAATGTTTTGTAGTCTTTTGATTATAAGCTAAGGGCTTGATAATTTTTTAGTTCACAATTTAGGTTTCCCTGTTTTGAAACGATTAATGACACATACTGTATAAGTTCCTTCTAAAATCAAATTGTAAATTGAAAGACTATTGTTTATCACAAAAAAAGTAAAAGTAGTTTTGGATTGTATGTAATTTAAGAAAATAACGGCGTAGATTTCACTTGGCACTTGGTAATAAAATTTTGTATCGAATCAAAAGCAAACTACAGTAAATAATTAATGTAATCAAGACTTATTGACTTAATTAATTTGAAGAAGTGATTAGTATTTATGTTATGTGTGCTACACAAAAGCTTTTAATGCGATGTATTAAGCTGTGTTCTCCTTATTAATTATACACGCACTTACAAGTTTCTGTGTAGCTCTCTGATGTTAGTGATTGTGTATTGATTGTTATGTTTTTGTAAAGAAATGATCAATTTTTATTGTGCTATTTTTGTTGACGTTTTCTTTAATATTTTATTACACTTAATGTAATGCAAGAACGTCCTTTTTTGATTTAGGAAAATAAATGTAATATATTCGTCTTATTTGCATATTTTTCTGACTAAGGGAAGTAAAACGCTTTTTTTGTTTAAATAAATTATTGTCACTACACGTAAAGCGGAAATACAACAATTGCAGAATCGGATGGGTATGGATATTTCACTTTAATAAAGTCGTCTGAATCTATTCTAAAAAAATATAATTTGCTAGTCTATTCTATTTTGCATTGAAACTATATAGTGACGTGAAACTAATGAAGAAATTTCTTCTTGGACTTGTGCTCTTTTTACAGCAGTGTGTAACAAAAATTAAAAAAGACACTTAACATTGATAAAGGTGAATTGCTCGAGAAAGAGAGACCATTAATTACATCAATAAATTTCACATTGGGTTCAAAAAATATAGAACTATGATTTAATTGACTAAAAACTTTGCACTAAATTAAAATATCACCTGACAAATTCCCTACTAGAATAAAAAATATGTGTTTTAAGTACTTTAAAATCGATCTGGCATTAATGAGAATAATAAAAAAAGTTACTTCAACATCGTTGGCAAGTTTGAATACTTTCCAGGCAGTTTCTTCTGTAGCTTCGCCTCAATTGTTGATTTAATTCTCTCGATTAACTGGTCAAGTTCTGCGCCGTCATAAGTGAACATCAGCTTGCAATTTTTCACTTCGATTTTTTTAGCTTCTATTTGATTCGACGCATGCTCCAAACAATAAACCACATCCTCTTGAGATTCGGCAACCTTAAAATATTTTCAATTAAATTACACTAATTCACAAGAGTCTCTGGGTAACTTACTAATGAGATAAATAAATTTGTGTGGCAGGTTTCGCACTCGTAATCACCGTTGTCATCTTGAAGTTTCTTACGTTTCCTAATTGCAGGTGCTTCTGGTAATGGCAGTTTTTCATTCGCGCTCAAGCCTAAATCAGTCAGTTTTCTTCTGAATTTCCTTTCTCTATCACAAATATTTTGTACTGCTGGTATTATCTGCCTTAAAACGTCCACGTTGGAGCGTGGATCCAACGAAACACTCAAAAGTAACCGATCGAGGGAAAACATCGACGGTTCACAACTATTTTTCAGCTCTTCGAACACTTTCTGGGCCGACTCCAACCAGTACGGTGGAGCAAAATAAACACTCTCCGACACAACATAGCCCGTGCTGATGCTAGAAGTAAAGACTTTCGGGAATACCACGATGAACTGCCCCGGTTCTTGCACAGTTCTCGACAGGGACATCCCGTTTTCTACTAGGAGATTTGGCGGTATCATCACAGTATCCGAAGGTAGCCACAGAGATTTATTTTTGCAATAATTTGGCACGAGCTTAAGCAAAGTTGAGTGGAAGCACTCGCTCATCGAGTCAGGGATTCCATACCAGATTTTATTAGCTCCTGTGTGAAGGTATTCGATCCATGGGAGACTGTGTGGGTCTCTATACCAACAGCATGCACTGAATACCATGCCGACGTGTAACGTCGGAACTGTAACACCTAAAAAAAATGCGCACAGTTCTTTGAAATCATTGTATTTTATTAACAGAAAAGACTTACCCATTAATGGTCCCATACATCGTAAAACAGATCCGCTGTTATTAGTTAAGACTTTCAAATTCCATGCGTGTCTTGCAAACGGACTATTTTTAGACACAGCGAACCCGTACCCCCAGTTACCAGAATCGATCGAGCCTGAATGCACGCAGATGTGATTGTTCTTCAGAGTGACATGCTTCCAGAATTCTTGCTCGACTTCCTCAGCTGGGGGCTCGGGGGTTTTAAACCACATGCTCATGGTGTTCCGCGCGATCCTGTAGAATGCGTTCAAGGCCATGTTCCTGCCTTTCACGATGCACTCCTCAGATTCATCTTCGGGGTCCGAGTCTGATTCACTGGCCGTTTCACTTCGATTCATTTTCTGTTGGACTTTGAGCAACGTTTTGGATTCACGCTTGGCCCATTCAGTTTCGACTTCATCAAACAATTTCTCTCTTTCCGCTTAAATGTTTAAAATAATACATAAACATTATAAATTGTTTATAAATATAATACCTGGAGATAAAGTATCATATGGAAGAAGATATTTGCAGTAAATATCATCGAGTTTTGTCAACCGGTCTTGAGCTGACTTAGGAATTTTCATTGCTTCTGACACTTTGGGCCACTTCTTTTTCTCGATAACCTCCTTCAATCCCCCCAGCAACTGCACGGTTTGATACAACCTCGGTAAATCGATTTCCATTCCACCAATCTGCCATTTAAAGTCGGCAAAAATGTAACTGTATTTACATTGCAAGAAAGAATTACAAAACTTACCCAAGGAGGATGTGTCAATGTAATATTCTGAGTTTGAAGATACTTCTTAATCGCCATTAACTCCTTGAAATTCGGCCCCCACCTGTGCAACATCTTGTGCACATACTGATTATAAGCGGTAAACCTCATATCATCCGAAACCTTGCATTCCGGCTTGAAATTCGATGGGGGCACAATTCGACATATCCCAAACTTATTGGCCCTCACTCGAATCTTCTCGATGTACTCAATGGGATCCTGAAATTCCTTTTCTGATGGATAGAACACAGGAGCCTCCACCATTTGAGCCAAACAATTCATCCCGGGGAAATCGGAAACTTGAACAGGCGTGCACAACTCTAACGGTTGGTAACGCGCTTTCTGTCTTTTATAAAGCTTCGTACTCGAAGAGGAACTGGCACTCGGCGAACTCGGGATCTTATACTTGAATTCCTCAGACGTCTCGGATAAGCGATCCGAGCTTCTGTTGTTCGAGCCCTTGCTTGTGTGTTTACCTTCCGGTTTTAATCTCTGCATCATATTTGTCGGGGGAAACATCGATGAAGAGCACTTGTCTTTTGCCTTCACAAATTTCTCATCACTTTCCTTTTTCACAGGCGCCTTCTGCTCCAGATCTAAATGAACTACTGCAACATCAGGAAACACTTCAGTAGTTTCCACATTAATTTGGAGAGGAACCGAAGCACTATTTGAGTCTTCCGTTGATACAACGACAGACACTTCAGGTCTACTATTCGCTTTAACCGTCGTTGGTAACCTAAATTTCCCCGCGTACTTCGAAACGTCATCAAACTTAGATATTTCGTCTTCTGATTTCGAAGTTGCTGTGCTCGATGGTCTTCGAGATGGCCTTCTAAAAGGTGTACTGATGGAGTCTTCGGTGTCTGCCTGGAATGCGTACACGCTGCTTTCGTTGCTGACAGAAAAAGCGTTTACATTTCGAATCGGTTGGGTTTTCTCCTTGCGAAAAATTGTTTTCCTTTCAACTGGAATCGATTTGGCTAACGGTTTATCAATCGGTTGCTTTTCAATCGTAGAATTTGCTGGTGATGGAATGGCCTTTGGTTTGAGCTCGTCTTTGACTGGCTCGTCCGTTTTCGCTTTCGGTTTTACATCGGGTGTTTCCGTTGGGATTTTCTCTCCGAATTTCAGCATTTCGTCGTTCTCTTTCTTAACATTTATTCCGGCTAATGCGCTGTCGTTTAACCACTTCTCTATCTGTTCATTCGACATGTTTACTTTACCTTTCCCGAATCTCCTGCCGATATCCTTACATAGTAGATCTGAGGGTAGAGAATGCACGCATTTTTCTTCTTCGTTTCTTATGTCCTTCAGCGTTTTCGTTTCTGTTTTCACAAAGCCGTGGAAGTATTTTTCCTCATCGTCTGAAGACGAAAAAAGCGGAAGGTAATTCTGGGGTCTTTTAGTGCACTCACGTTTTGGTTTGCCTGCAAATTGCATCTCTTCCACTTCCTTGTTTTTATCACTTAGTTTGCTTGTTTGTTCGAGCTTCTTTCCTTTGGCTTGCGTTAGTTTGGAAAGTGGTTCCTCATCAGAATCACTGAAGCTCTGGTCTAGTGGTTTCCTCATTCTATAAATTTTAGTTTTCTTTTTGTTTCTGGCTTGAACAGACGAACAATTGTCAGAGTCAACCAGACTTTTATCTTCATCGTCGATCAAGTTATTTTCTTCGTTAACCGGAGGAGTTTTGGTTTGGCTTGTTAAGAGCACTCTCGGGACTTGCGATGTGTTTGCTGGTTTAATTGTTAAGAGTGATTTATTTTGCTCGGCTTCGGCTTTCTTCTCCGTTACAACCGGTTTCTTTCTTACTTGCTTGGTTTCGATGGTGCCACAGATTTTCATGTCGATTGTAAAAGACTCATCAGAATCGCTGAAACTCATGTCCGGGAACGGTTTAGTCGTTTGAAACCTCGTCTGTCGCTTTTCGATGTTGATGGGCATGTTAGGCGTTTTCTTCTTTTGTCTCGTCTTTTCAGTTTCGACTGACTTCTTGAGTTGCTTTTGCTTCTTGAGGTTATCCTCAAGGTCCGATGGTGTCTTCTCAGTTTCAATCAACGATTTCCTTTTCCCTAAGTTTTCCTTTTTTTCTTCCTTTATATGTTCTTCAGCTTTAACTATGTTACACTGATCTTGTACAATTTCCGGTGAAGTATCTTCTGCAACCACATCTTTTCCTTTTCTTGTTTTTAACTCGATTTTATCCATTTGCTCTTTGTCGCTTGCTTCTTTTGATTTTTTGGCTGAATTATCTTCAGCGTCAGTAACTTTGAATTTGGCTTTTGCTTTAAGCTCGTTCTCCCTCTGTTCCGTTTTGCGAACGTTCGGCAATTCGGGGAAACTATCTATTGATATGTCATCATCATCAATTTCGGCATCGTTTACTAACTTGTGCCCCAAAATTTCCATGTAGATGGCAGCCGCCTCTTTAGTCTTGCGTGTGGGCCTCGAGTTAGCGATTTTAGTTTCAACTTTTTCCAGTTCGTCTTTCTTTGACTTTTCAAGCTTTTTAGACGGTGAAATTTTTGGGGCTTCCTCAATTTTGCTCGTCGTTTTAACAGTTTGTTGCACGATTTCTGGTTTCGATTTGTCCTTTTCTTTTCTTAAATTCATTTTTTCCTCATTAGCTTTCCCTTGCCCTGCCTCCTCTTCAGCCTTTTCTTTAATGATCTTGTCATTCACAACATCTTTAGTCTCTTTAGTAGATTTCTTCTTATCAATTTTATCATTACCGTCCACTTTCGTGACCTTCAGTGAATCAGTTTTCCTTAAATTATGTTTATCTCCGTCATCGACTTCTTTTTTGTTTATTTTTTGTCCATCCCCCGATTTCTTCTGCTCGTTTATTTTTTCACTTTTTGTTTTAGCAACATTTGAATTCTCTTCTTTCTTAGGGTCCACCTCTTCACTCTTTTTGTTGTCCGTTTTTTTTGGTTGGCTTATGCCGACTTCTTTTTCTTTATTTACTTTGACAGTTTCTTCTTTCTTGGCCATCAGTTTCTCGCTCTCGTTTGTTTTCTCACTCTCTGCTTTGCTGATTTTCACAATCGCCACTTTCTTTAAAGCCCCTTCACATTTGTCTTTGTTATATTTGAGAATTTCTGTTTTTCTCAGCACTTTCTTATCTAACTCGACTTTATCCTTGATTACCTTCCTAGGTTCTTCATTAGCAGTTCCAGTTTTCTTCGGCGGCTCTTCTTTCTTGTTCGCACATTTTTCTTTCGGTTCAGACTGCTCCGATTTGACGCTTTTCTTCACAAAGATTTTTGAACCTTGCTTGGGACCACCTTCTTTCCTAGGTTCACTTCTGGTAGGCATTCGCTTAGGACCTTCGTGGAACATTGGTTTCAAGCGCTTGCTCGTCCTTTGCGAGATCCTCCTCGTTTGAATTTTGTTCTGAATAGATGAGGTGTTATGCACGATTCTCTTCTTCAAGATCCTCGAGGAACGTATCACCTTCTTATTTATAATTTTCGTGTTTGTCGACTTCATACCGCCTGAAGATTTCGTAAAGAACTTCGCGTGTTTCCTTGTAGTCAATTGATTGTTGAGTAACATCCGATGAGATCTCGTTAATCTATAGTTTATTTCTGCAGGCTTCTTAGGGCCCGGTGCAGATTTCTTGGCAGTCCTCGGCTCGGCTGGTTTTGGAAATTTGGACTTGGCAGTTTTAACCAAGGGTTCGTCATCGTCGGAAGAAAATTCTGACGATGACTTTTCTAACGGCCGTTCTTCTTGCTTCTTTTCTTGGGATGCTTTCGTGATTCTTTTCGTTGGTAGAGGCTTTTTCTTGTGTGTTCTGACTCCCAACTCATGATGAATGTAACGCCCCCTGAAGCTGCGCAAGCACATTTTTGATTTAATTTTGCTCCGAATTGGCTGCTTAATCGTCGTGCGAGTTGTCACAATTTTTTGCGTGATATTCTTCTTGGTGATTGTTTCATTCTTCGTCACCGACCTCGTACGCACGACACTCTTACTCGTGATTTTCTCTGACAATTTACTTATTGTAACAGCTCGTATTTTTGCCATCTTTTGCTCTTGATACTTGCGCCTCAATGCTTGTAACGCAAGCGCATGCCTGCGCTTCTTATCCATCTGTTTGCTTATAACGACGGGGTCAGCCCTTTTTCTCACACCGAATGCAATGAAAGGTCTTTCATTCGGAGACTTATTAAAATTGTGAGTGATAATTGGCCCATTTTTCGGAGATATATGCTTTGGCTCGTCTGTTTGCACTCTTGTGTCTATCATCGAGGCTGTGTTAAAGAAGTTTAAGCTTGCAGGTAAAATTGGGGTACCTCGAAAGCATAAAAAAGTAAGAAAATCCTCGGTGTTGGGCCTTTTGATTGGTAGTAATTCAGCCGGTTCAGGTAAAACATCTCTGCTTCGATCTTGCTTTTCAATTTCCTTAACCGGTGTAATGACGGGGCTGCTTACGTTTGATCCTTGTGCGAACTTTCGTTGGGCATGCACCTTCGTTCTGCAAGAAAGAAATCTTTTATAAATTTGATCGATAAAACTTCGAGTACTTACATACCTTTTCGGGCTATCATCGAGCAAGTTAATGCAGGTGTTAACTTTACGTTTCCGCTTAATATCGCGGTTCACAACCATCCTGCTTGCTTGTGCCTTGGACTCCAGCATTCAAAGTAAAATTACTTTGTTACCACATGTTATAACCTCACAATGAAGTTACCAGCAGATAACTTGATTTACACTTTCTTTAGCATTCGATTTCCCTGCTTATTTAATTCAGGAAATTGTAAGTAATACTTACAACAATTAACATGATGTCAAAACATAATGTTTACGTTTGCACCTGCAATTTACTTTGTGAAATTAGCAACTGTTGCAAATTGTTCGTTCATAATAAACTTGCTTCTACATTGCACGTTCTCCCCTAAAATCGAGTGCAAAAATTAAAATTGGGGTTAAAATTAGCAATCACCTAGAAAATTAAATTTGTTAAACGTTCCAACAATTTAATTTTTAGCTGTTGCTAACTTCACTGCAGTTGTTTCCGCCTTTTTTCTCACGGGGTCAACTTAAAAATACATATTTTCTATGCGTTAAATTAATGAACATGAAATTTTAAAGTGAAAATTTCGTTACGTGTTAATATTTTTAATAAAATAAAAATTGATTACACACTTTTATTATCGTTCACAAATTAAAAGACCCCCCAGCCAGTGTTGCCTTGTGAAAAATACAATAGGCAACAGTGTCCTAGTTAGAAGGTTGGTAACAAAAGTGATAAGTGTGTGTAAAATAGACGATAAAGCCGGCCATTCACGATCCTGCATAGCAGGCCGCACCGCAGGATAAAAGTAGCTCATAAACTATCCTGCAAGCTGTCCAGCGCCAGTACTTTTTCACATTGGAAAAATGACAAATCTACGTGCTCTTCCTAAAAAGAAGAAAATAGCTATTTTGCTATGTTTCTTACTGTTCTTGCAGAAAAATCAAAAGACAATATGAGAGAAGAAATTATTAAAGTTACGAAATTTGCTGTAATTTGGAGATTTAACATCCCACAAACACCTTTTTTCTTTATACATATCTATAAATTCGATTGTGCCCGCGTTATCCATCTTTAATAATATGGCGGGTGACAATCTAACACCACTAAAATCACTAATTGCACACGCAACGGCAGAACGTCGCGTCACTCACACTGCTGCGCAGTACACTGCACAGATCACACATATATATGTGATCTGTGGTACACTGCAGCCGGTGGCCCGTTAGGCGGAGTTTGCCGGTCTGAGCAGGACGCATCAAACATCCTGCGTTGTATTGCCGGACGCAATGCAGTCTCTTGTAGCATTCACTGATGTTATTCGGCGGACAGCAAAGCGGACTGCCATGCAGGATCGTGAATGGCCGGCTTAAGATAATTATATAGTTCTGAATTTTTAATAATTAAGATTGATTAATTACTTTTAACTTTACGCATTCAGTGCATCTCCAATCAAAAGCGTTACTAATTTTTTCGTATTTAATTTGCATTCATTTATTGCTAACTGCTTGCGCACTTAACTAAAACGAATACAGATGGCGCTCGCGCAAAATGTCAGCGTACATTTTGGAGGGAAAAGAATTCAAATTTCTGAGACTGATGTGTATGTTTTGCTAACATTAACGTTTCCTTTCCTGAGTCTGATTGATGACTGCTAAATTGTAAGTGTTTTAATGAATTGTAAATTATTTTATCTTATCAAGTCCTTCTAATTTCTTTGAAATTGTTGCTGCTTTTAAAACGATTTGCTATAAGGTCTGTTCCATTTGACAGAATTTCAAGTTCTAAACCGTTCAAATCATGCGCAGTATGAAATTTATATTCAATTTTGTGCACTGCTCATGCTTAGTACAATTCTGAACGGTTCAGAACTCGAAATCCTGAGGAATGGAACAGACCTATATTTCCTTGCAATACCTAGTATTTGCCCTTTCAAAACAAACATTTTTAAAAGTAGATACATAAGTATTTCATTTAAACATTCCTGAAAACGACAATTTTATTTAAATTGCTTTCATAATAACCCGCGGATCTTATAAAGATTTTTACGTGTTTTTGAATTGTGAACGAGTAAAAATAATAATAATTGTGGTTTTTTAAGACAAATGTACAAATTTATAATAAAAAAGAGCAAAAATAAAAGAGTTTTTCCTATTGGACAATAAATGTATATATTATTATTAATAAGAAAGTAGTAAATATAAATATTTTTGACGTCAAAATTTACTTGAAGTGTCGCAAAATGTGACATTTTTAAAAATAGAAACTATTTTAAGTGATACAAACTGTAACAAATAATAAAATCAATACATATCATTTACAGAATTTTAAGTACAATGATTAAAATTGTAGGTTTTTATGTAATTTTGGAGTGTGAACGAGTAAAAATAGTAATAATTGTGCTTTTTTAAGACAAAATGCATAAATTTATAATAAAAGGAGTTAAAATGGTAGAGAAATTGGTAAATATAGTCATTTTTAGTGGTTCACACTTTGGCGGTCTTGAACCGGCGGAATATAGGCTACTTTAATATTACGAATGTTCAATTAATTAACAACAATTTACTTAATGTCAACCATCAACATACATAAAGCAGAAGTTAAGATGAAGAAGAAGCTTTAAGGTGAAGATGACCAGTGGGGCCATTTTTTAATTTCTTCGTAAAGCTTTAATCCAGGACTGTTCGAGCTTGAAACTTGACGGGCAGCTAAAAGCCTATAGTCTTTGGCGATGAATCCGTTCTCCACGCCCTGTTCTATAAGCTGTTTAGCTGTTGTCATTTGAGCTTGAGTAGGCAGTACCGTATTATACGTGCCAATAAAAGCAATCCCGATGCTTCTGGAATTGTAGCCGTAAGTGTGAGCACCTTCGGATTTCCAACCTCGCCCTTCGTAAGCGAATCCGTCCCCTCCGATGAGAAAATTGTAGCCAATGTCCCACCACCCGTTGCTTTCTATGTGGAAGGCTTGGACGGATCGTACTGCAAATATGCAATCCGCTTGATCTTTGCACTGTTCGGAAGCTGTGTGCATTATTATGACGTAAGGCACTGGAAGGAGTAGTTTGTTGGGCTCTTCAGTTGGGGGTTGGGCTAACCACGACCACCGAGGGATGATTTTAAGCTTGCCACTTAACGTTATGTTCACATTTGGATCTGGAAACGAAATTTGAAAGTTATTAAAAAGAACATATAACGTAGGGTAATGGGTGTTGCAATTCTTGGAGTTTGTGTACAGCAGGTTGTGCCAACCATGTTCTACGTGCAATTACATTGAAGTGCTGATTTGAAGTTATATTTGTGGTTTGATCTAGAAGCAAAGAGTAATAACATTTATCTGCAGTTCTTTTGATTGATCAAATTAGAAACTTATGTTCGGTTCAGATGTGAAAATTAAATCTCTTTAATTAAACTCATAAGCATCAAATCCATTTGTAACCTAATGATTGATTTCTAAGAAGTCAAAAGACAAGTGCATACGTACCTACAGATTCATGAGTTTGAAATTTAGTGGTTTCGCAATGTTTAGATCCGCCGTATATTGTGATTAAAAGAAGGATAAAAGAAATAAGTGCTATCAAAAGTAGCACAATGACTGTGATTGTTAAGATGGTGTTCTTTTTCTTAATTTTTCCAAAACAGACATCACCTGAAATGAATCTAATAGTTAGCATAAATTAAGATTAACTTTCTTTTTTTGCGACTAAATTATTTACTAATTTACTTAATTATTCCTTAATTTTACTACTTCAAATTTTTGTTTATTTTAAGATTGGGATTTGATTTCATTTGGTGCGAGAAAAATGATCCACCTTAGGCACCTACCTACTAAGTGTTCCAGAAACGCGTCTTCCTTTGTAAAGCTGAAGAATTTGCACAGGAAACTGTTAATTCGAAAGTAGAGAAAAATAAACTTTTAAAAGGAAGAAGAAGAAGGAGGAAGAAAAAGAAAATTAAAAAATTAAAAGTAAGAAGCGAGTTTACAAAAGGGAAATTGAATCCAATTCGTCCAGATTTGAGAGAGAAGAAGAACCTAAAGAAAATGATTCGCATTAAAAAGAAGCCACGTAAACTGAGTATACTATTAAATCAAGGAAAGACTTTAAAGAGTTCAAAGATGATGATGAACAATTAGAAAAGAGAAGGGGTATTAAAAAAATTACTACCTAGAGACAGTAATGAGAAAAAAACGGAGAGAGGCGCAGTTCAAAATATAAAAAGCAGCAATTTGTTGTAAGTCGGTTTTGATTGCAATGCATTCCTCGAGCATCCTCTGGACAGCTGTTTCGGCCCTATTTGTAAAGCAGAAGAGTAGTGCGAGAACTCCACTGCAATCTCACGATCTGTCCTAGCATGGCCAGCTACATTAACATTCACTGACGTGTATGTATGGCCGTTTCAATTTGACTTTTAAACATTTTGACGGGTACTCCCCTCAGCGCCTCTCGTGAGTTTTTAAGTAATTACAGTTGTCATTACGTTCAATTACGTTACTATCAGTAGTTCTGTAGTATCTTTAATAGGGAGCGCTGAGGGGAGTACTCCATGACATGCTTTCTCGAAACCGAAGTTTAGGCGAATTGAAACGGCCATACATACACGTCAGTGAATGTTAATGTAGCTGGCCATGGTCCTAGTTAATGTGCTCGATTATGATCACAAGATGTCGCGAGCTAAACTGTTGATAAAAAGTAGCATTTATCAGTTCAAAAAAGGAGAAGGTGAATTACGTAAAATTGATTTTATGTGACGGCGATGAACCTAATCTGAAATGCAAGGACTACAGAGATTACTTAAGTAATCATTAATCAATCAAAATCGGAGAAAATTTTTGGTTGCAATTATAAATGTAAATATCATAAATAGAATTTATTATAATGTCAAAACTACTTGAATCATTTTTTCTAAGTGTAAAAAATAAAAAGTTCAAAAATCGTCGCAGCTTCTCGTCTCTACGCAACTAAAACAAATTAAAAACGAATAATTCACTATACCTCTGATTGTGTGTGCGGCAGTTTCACTGACCATTGTAAATTGAAACTACTGAAATTCTCGTGCGAAAATCAAAATTGTATAATATGATCAGTAAACTTGCGGATGGTTTCTCACATACTGACTCTCTAATTATTGAAAATACGCCTCTGGTAGTCTGGTTTTGCGTTCAAGTAATTCCCCAACACGTAGTCTCCCATTGGTATCTTTCTCAGTAGATACTAACATCTTTCCTTTTTTAATACGTACACATCAGCTTCTGTCAAGGACATTGATAGCCTACCGCAAATTTCATCATGCAAATATTTATTTGCGATGTTATTAATTTTATCTCACTTTAGAAGAGTCAGCTTAAGTCTTTGGTTAATTTTCCTTCCTTTGTTTATCCTTATCTTTTAAAATAATAGTTTTTTTTACGCATGAAAGTATTTTTTTATGTTTCTAATATCAATTCGTGAAAAAGTTGATTTATTCCACATACCCCTTTCCGATAAGAAGAATATTTGTAACTATTTGAAAGTTATTTTCGAGTTATTAACTTGTAGCACTTAATTTTGGACTACACTGTACGGGGGAAGTAGAGTTTGCAAATTTGTTTTTTAAATTTTGAAAATGTAAATCGTATTAAAGTTTTGTTGTTGTGGAGGGAAATTTGAATTGATTTACCCCATTAGAAGGTTTTTCTTTTATAAAATCAATCAATTTTCTTAACTTCCTAATAGGAGGCCAATTATATACAGTACGTGTTACTATCCTATTGTCAGGCAACACTTTCGCTGTCGCCCCACTTATATCATTTGACGATTTAGTCGTAACACGTTCTGTATGAGCTTTCCTTTTTCGAATGTATCGCCACAGTTTCATTGATTATTTCTATTTTGTGTTTTCATTTATTGTTTGATTTAGAAAGAAATTATAAATAAAGCAGCTCTAATAAAATATATTAATGTAATATATTTTCATACAATGTACATATATATAAAACATACAACTATTATAACACATACGTCTTCAGTCTTTTATTATCTCTAAAACAACATGCCTGCATGAGTACTTGACTTATGGCGACGCCGACCAGTGCGGCCACTTCTTAATTTCTTCGTAAAGCGTCAATCCGGGACTTTTCGTGCTTGAAACTTGACGGGCAGCCAAAAGCTTGTAGTTTTTGGCGATGGATCCATTCTCCACGCCCTGTTCTATAAGCTGTTTGGCCGCTGTCATCTGAGCTTGAGTAGGCAGCACCGTATTGTACGTGCCAATAAAAGCAATTCCGATGCTTCTGGCATTGTAGCCGTAAGTGTGAGCACCTTCGGATTTCCAACCTCGCCCTTCGTAAGCGAAGCCATCCCCTCCGATGAGAAAGTTGTAGCCAATGTCCCACCACCCGTTGCTTTCTATGTGGAAAGCTTGGATGTGTCGTACTGCGAATATGCAATCCGCTTGATCTTTGCACTGTTCGGAAGCTGTGTGCATTATTATGACGTAAGGCACTGGAAGGGGTAGTTTGTTGGGCTCTTCAGTTGGGGGTTGGGCTAACCACGTCCGCCGAGGGATGATTTTAAGCTTGCCACTTAACGTTATGTTCACATTTGGATCTGGAAACGAAATTTGAAAGTTATTAAAAAGAACACAGTCAAATAATCTTTAAATTCAGTTTTCCACGAACAGACTTAAGTAGGAGATCTTTCCTTCTTATTGAAAAAATTAAAGAAGTTGTTGCGACAAAAAATTTGAGACCACTACTTTTTGGAACTCAACAATTCTCAACAGCTCTCTGTATATTTTTCGGGTATAAACAATTTAACCATTTCAAACCGGTTCACACCAACAGATTTATGGATTTTTTATTCAGATGAATGCAACAGTCGACTGCACGTTCGCCAGTAACAAGAATGTGATTCACATTCGCCTATGCAAATCACTTTATCTTTAAACGCTAATTTAGATAATTACTTCTTCCTGTGAATTAAACCAACTCGACTCTGATACTGGAACACCTTGGATAATTCTTAGTTTAAGAGCCAAGAGAGAGGTACAGTCTTGGTTTAATAATTTTTTCTGCGAATTTTCTTTGGAATTGCAAACAATGTGGTGCTTCCTTTTTAAGTGAAATTCTAGGCGCGCTTGGAATTCTTTAATTATTCGGTGCAATCGTGGGTAGCTACTACATTATTGTTGTTAGATGAATACAAATGTGCTACACGAACAAATAAAGCAAGCACGGCACGTATAAATCATCAATAAGGAGGCCGCAACTATGTAATGTATATTTAATAAACCTCAGGTGCAATTAACATAAAAAGAATTGCTCGTCTGCAGTTAAGGATTGCGCGCAACAAAACAACTTTATTGCAAATTGTTTATTCGCAAGAATAACGGGCTTCGTATAAAATTTAATGTTTGCTTTTTTATGTGAATGTCAAAGTTTGATTTGCGTTGTACTTACGTCAGAGCGTTTCTGCGGATTTCCTAAGACGACGAATAATAATAATAAATTGATGGTTAGCTTGCAATGTTTAGCTACCGCTTAATAAATCTTATACAGGTGACCCCTGAAGGTTTCGGAATAGGCAACCCATCAATCAAATCAGAAACAACTCGCTCTTTTGTCGTGGCAAATTTCAGAAGTTGAATGTGTTGCCTACTTTGTAATTTTAAGGCGTTACAATCTAAAATTGGCATCTTGTGACTCGAAAAAACCCAATAAATATTATAAATATAAATAATCCAAGCAAAAGATATATTTGTTTTTCTAAATGAGAAGCTAAAAAACATGGGTTTTTTAAATTACTTCTTGTGTCACACTTTCATTGGTTAAATCGTTTCAAAACATTTCCGTTTCGTTTCACATTGCGTGATTAAAAAGCACGCGACTTGAAAATATTTGGCCAAGCAACAGTGAATTCGCTGAAATTTATTCAGCTTGATATCAAATCGAACGAAAATAAAAACAACGTTCCAAGATAACCAGGAATTTGCAACGAAAACAATAAAAAAAATTAAATAATAATTTGCGGTCAAAGTAAAGTACTGTGCGTGTTTTTTCTAATTATTATTTACTGGTTTAATAGACGATTGGATATTCCATTGGACGCCGAAATATATGTAAATTATTGAAGATTGTATATACATACACTTATGATTACGCAACTATTTGTGTTTGTGTTTGGATATTATTTATTATGAACGTTGCGTTATCTGTCATATTGTGTTTGTACATTATTTACACACTCGTATTAGCTTTTCATTGGCTTTATGTACTTTCAAATTTGCTAATTGATACGATATGTAGGCGTACCTAGACGTACTACATTAAAGAGTCGCAGTTCTGCTGTTTGAACTTAAGGCAATAAATTTAAAATTTACGAGAAAGTAGTAGGTACATGCGAATTTGTTTAAACTCGAGTAGACATTTATTTAACTTGGCCGCCACTTTGATCACCATCACTTTTTACGATTGTAATTGTTGTTTCTAAAACTGGAAAGTCGCAGTTAATATTTTTTGAGTTACTAGCGAAAATTACTGATTTTAAAAAGCTGGGGTGATTCTTAATAAAACTGGAAAAAAAAACTAGTGAGAGAATCTACGTTAAAGATTTTGTTTAAACGGAATTAAATTGCTTTGTTCTTTCTCGCCTCTGGCAGTTCTAAATTCCCGCAAAACAGGAAATATTTCCTTCTATGGCAACACTGCAGTGACTTCAGAAATAATTAATCACGTGACTATTGTTGACGTGCATAGGCAACCAAATACACATATTAGATAAAAGTCCCGTCATAGACGTTGTTGCCAACTTAAGGGATAAATCTCGTTTTTAGATTTTTTCAATTTTTTTTTGAAAAAGGGATTTATTTCGTACAAAGCAACTTAAGGCCCCTAGACAAAAACATGCTGAGTTTTTTTTTGTGAGAGTGATTCACTGGTTTACTGATGGATTATAAATTATAACGCGGGATCAATAACTTTTCTAATCAAGTGACCTATGGAAAGAAAATCGTATGTCTTTGATTAATTCATTTTTTCAAATGTCATTCTCATTTCCATTATTAATAACTGTCAGTAAGTTTAATTCATGAACAGAAATCTTTGTTCATAAGAGTTTATTGTTACATTGTGAACAGTGAAATAACAATCCAGTAATCTTAGCGAATGTTATTAACAATTTTGAAACGCTTGTGTTTACAAGAGAACGGGGAACAATTTACGCATCTTCTATGAACCAGTTTTTCGTTGCTCTTGGTGCGTGCTTTCATTTTGAGAGAAATGTGAACTTAGGATTTGATATCCAAATTTATTTTAAAAAAATATGTAATACATAAAGAACAGCAGTTAGATTTTGTATAGGAAGGCAACATAAATAATTCAAATGACATTTGAAATAATGAACTAATCAAAGATACACGATTTTATTTCCATAGGTCACTTGATTAGAAAAGATATTGATTACTCGTTATTAAAAAAGCACCACCGTACCAGCAGTAGGTTTGCAATTGACAGTCATTTCTGGACGGTTACAAAAATGACTTGCGTTGTTAAAAAACGTTCCACAGCGCCATCTGTTGAAATATGTCGAACATTTTCTCTTGTTTGCTTTAATAATATATGAATCTACTGAATTCTGCTTTGTTGCGTCTTTGGTTTTTATTATTTTAAATATTGGTCATTTGTTGTCTTTGTTTTGTCACCTTTCCTTCCAAACAGTTTAATTTATTAATTTACCGAAACGTTCATTTTTCTCCCCCTTTTAAGTTTGCGCAAATTTTCGATTTTTTTCTCCCGCAAAATGAGAAATTTCCCACGAGTTGGCAACACTGCCTTGTTCATTCATTTGAGTTTGCACTTGACAGTGTTTATTTTTTTTTAATTTTATTAAACAATTAGTTTCTTTGCTATTCACAGGGCCATCTATCGGAAAACTAAAGGTCTGTTCGTACAGCATTTTTGGCTAGTTTGAAAATATCAAATATATTCGCCCGTCGAATTAATAACCGCTTTCAAGAGCTGCATTAAATGTCAAACTTGGATCGGCGCTGACTAGTTCGAAACTGTCAGAAGCTAAACGCTATACGAACAAAGCTTAATTTACAGTTAGAGTTTAATGATAGATGGCGCTGTATGGCGCTCATTTAAGACATAAATAACAGCTGAATCCCTGAATATAGAGAAGCATTTCCTTTCCAAACAGAAGTGTTCATCAATAATTTGGGTTTGGACTTGACATTGTTTATTTTAATTAAAAAATTAGTTTCGGTGCCATTCACAGCACCACCTATCAGAAAACTAAGTTACAATAGTTTTCTGATAGATGGCGCTGTATGGTGCTCATTTAAGATATAAAACAGTTGAAATATAGAAAAAGATTTTCTTTCCAAAAAGAAGCGTTCATTCATTATTAATCTGGGTTTGGACTTGTATGTTTATTAAAAAATTAGTTTTAGTTCCATTCACAGTTGCATTAGTTGCCCGTTAGATGGCGCTGTACCGCGCTCATGTAACGCATAAAACAGTTGAACCCCCCCCCCCACAAAATAGAGAAAGGTTTCCTTGTTCATTTGAGTTTGGACTTGACTGTTTATTTTTAATAAAAAAATAGTTTTGGTGGCATTCACAGTTACATTACCTGTCCGATAGATGGCGCTGTACTGCGCTCATGTAACGCATAAAACAGTTGGACCCCCTTCCCAAATAGAGAAAGGTGTCCTTGTTCATTTGAGTTTGGACTTGACTGTGTTTATTTTTAATAAAAAAAATTGTTTTGGTGGCATTCACAGTTACATTGCCTGTTCGATAGATGGCACTGTGCTGCGCTCATGTAACGCATAAAACAGTTGGATCCCCAAGTAGAGAAAGATTTCCTTGTTCATTTGAGTTTGGACTTGACTGTGTTTGTCTTTAATAAAAAAATTAGTTTTGGTGCTAATCACAGTTGCATCAGTTGTCCGTTAGATGGCGCTGTACTGCGCTCATGTAACACATAATACAGTTAACTCCCCCACCCCCCAAACAGAGAAAGGTTTCCTTGTTCATTTGAGTTTGGACTTGATCGTGTTTACTTTTAATAAAAAAATTAGTTTTGGTGCCATTCACAGTTGCATTAGTTGCCGTTAAATGGCGCTATACTGCGCTCGTGTAACGCATAAAACAGTTGACCCCCCCGCAAAATAGAGAAAGGTTTCCTTGTTCTCTTGTATTTGGACTTGACCGTGTTTATTTGTAGTAAAAATTAGTTTTGGTGGCATTCACAGTTACGTTAACTGTCCGATAGATGGCGCTGTACTGCGTTCATGTAACGCATACCCCCCGATGTTATAAAACGTTCAACAAGGCCATCCGTACCGAATTGTACTGTAAAATTGATTGTCTTTTGTTTTTATTGTTTTTTAAAATTTATTATTTCGAATTTTGAAAAAAATTCTATTACTTTATTTTCTTTGCTTGTTCATGATTCTTTTTATTTTTTGAAAAAAAGAACTTATTAAATTGTGTATTGTTGTTGATTATATTTTGTTATTATGTATTTTGTTTTCCTTTTTTTTGTCATAAATCCCTTCAAATTGTTCTTTTTTTAAATTCACTATTAATCTACTGAATTGCGCTGTAAAATCGACCGTCATTTGTTTCTGTTTTTAATGATTTTTTACGCCTTTTTTTAAATTTATTCCTGGATCTAGTAACATGTTTTAGGGATTTTCTATATTGAAAAGAGATCTTTTGGTAACTCTCCAGGGACTTCTGCTTCTTACACGTTGGTAACACCGGTCAAAGGCGTCACATAGGAAATTATAAAAGGCTTTGACGACCGGGTCGAATAAACTGATTCCTCACTTAATGAAATCGCTTCGCAATAGGAAAAGAATTGCAATAGGATTAGAATTGACAGTCGACAGAAATTTAGTAATATTTACAGTGAGCTTGTTAGGGCATCAAAAATATAAAATCACCAAAAGTGTACGCGTTAAAGATCACGTGGCTCTCGACTATTTATGAACGCACTATACATTTATTTAAAATGGGAAAGATAAAAATATCAATTAGAAATGTTGCAAGCTAAAAGAAGGATCTCAGTCCTTCAGTTTTAAAAATAACGTTGACATTTACTGAAACCACACATTCTATTGCACAATAATGTTTTATTAATAATAATTTAAATTTCACACGAGAAATAGTTGATGAAAATATAGTAAATTTACTGAGCTAGTTAGAGCAACAAAAATATGAAATCACCAAACGTGAACACGTTAAAGATCATGTGGCTTTCGACAATTTCTGAACGTCCTGTAAGTATATGTATTTATTTAAACTGGAAATGATTAAAATATCAAAGTACATATTAGAATTGTTAAAAAAAATTGGTAAAAGAAGAATCCCAGTCTTATTTTGCAAAAGAAATCAAGTTTTAATGAATGTCACGTGTTTTAATGATAATGTTGGCATTTGCTGAAACCACACGTTCAATTGCATAATAATACTTTATTAATAACAATTTAACTGCGGTAATTTTACTCACAAAGTCACATTAATTCACTTTTTTTTATTAAAATAAATTCAGGTTTTGACGAAGTAAATTTTGTTTAAATATTTCCTGTTTTTTTCAAACTTGACTTCTCACTTAAGCCAAGTTAAAATTGGTTTGGTTTATTTGCTTGCAATTTGAAGCGCTAAAAACCGCAAAACTTTATATTTCGAAAGCGAAGTGTCGCAATAATAATAGATACTTGTGTATTTTATCAGATGGTACCGAAGGCTAAGTTGGTAGATCGCGAAAGTGCGAGTTCACTTTGAAACCCAACAATTAAAACGTCAACTCATCTCGACAGGTAAAAAAAATAAAGCAAGAAAAACACGATTAAGTGGAACGCAATTATATAGCGATAAATTTAGTAAATAAAATGATGCGGTCATTGCTTGAAGTAGTTTCTTTGCTTGTTTGCACTGGCGTTGAAAAGTATAGTTATGTATAAGCCGAAATTGTTTATCTCGTGGCATGTTAACCACGTGTAACTCGTAAGAAAAAACGGAGAGAAAATGCTGCTTGCAGTGTCATTGTTTGTCATTAGTCACGACACGTCACATTTATTTATATTCTCAGTTCTGCAAATAGCGAAGATACCGAGGATTTCAACTGCGAACTTTTATACATGCAAATTTATGAGGAATTAAAAATTTATATTATCATAATGTGTGTGTAAAGTTAGAATTATTTATGTCCTAGTAAACGAAATTAGACAATTAGCTATTTTTAACTTAGTTGCTTATGTGCAGCTTGAGTTTCCGTGATAGATGATAAATAGTTTGAATTTGGCGCGGTTATGTTTAGTGTATTTCACGTACTGAATGGGTGCGTTCCGAATTAACGTCAGGCGTACAACTTTTTACCTCGCGCATGATTTTTATATGGGAAAATGATGCGCGAGGTAAAAAGTTGTACGCCCGACGTTAATTCGGAACGCACTCAATAGGGTCAGACTGATAGCGTTTTCGACTGACTGCTCTGAAGCACTTTCAGAGTATTTCCATCTTGTTTTAACCTGACGTAACAACAGGGGATAGAAAACTCTCAGAGTGATCTGGAGCAGTCAGTCGAAAAACGCCATGAAAAAAATTGGGGCGCATTGCCAACATAACAATAATTTTGTTTGGCGGTAAATTTAAACTGTCCACACTTCCATTACTTTAGCTTAAACGAAATAAACAAACTTAATAGGTGTCGTAAAGTCATTTATTTTAGTGAATTCCTCTGATGGTGCAAACTCATGTGAAAACGATTATCACATCTGTGTCGGTTCTATTAATATATCCGTTCGTGTTCGGTAAAAGTAGCTCGTGTTTGTTCGAAACCGCAAAAATTTATTTACGAAGGCTTCTTCGAAGATAACAGAATAACAATTTATATTAATTTTCGCACTTACTTCCTTTCCTCGATATTTTCATGTTATTAAGTGATTACTTAAATAGTTCTGAAATGTTCGTAGGACGACCGAATTTTGTTTAGCGTACGTACGTCAGCTTGTGACACAAAAAAGCGTGAAATGTGCGTCATTCCTTATAAGTTTTACAGTGGTCTTCCGCTTTGATAATCATAAACGAACATATAAAAGACTTGTTTAATGATTTAACAAGCGCAAAAGCAGTACTTTTTAACGGAACAAAAATTATTGAGGATGTTTATTGACCAAAGTACATATATTAAATTAGGCCGGTCACTCATTTACGCGCACTTTTCCTGATAAGTCACGTCGTGAATCTGTTGCTGCCAAACAAATTTCGTAAATAAGATAGGGACCTCGTTCACTTATCACTTGAATATTGTTGTCAAATTTATTTTAATTACTACTACATAATAGGCCTTTCAAAAATCAAATTCTCAATTTCTTCATATTATCTAACAATAAACTTTAATTTTACTGAAAATTTTTGACATAACAAGTTTCAAGGTAAACCTATCGCCGTGAACTTTATAGTAAATTCGTGACTCCTTAGTTTTTAAATAAAATTAGGAAGAATTTCAATCGGCGACCTTTAAATAACTCTCGAGTGTATCTGCGCATCAACATTTCCAAATTTTAGACAAATTACAGACAGATAAAATTATTTATTATTTACAGGAAATGTTATGTAATACTAAAAAAGTTAATTGTTAAAAAATGCAACAGATTTTTACATCTTGGAAAACTAGGGCAGAGGTCAAAAATGTGTTTGTTCTTGCCTTGAATCCTATTTCTTTTATTTACTTGACAACGACTGATTAAAAATCGAGATATTTGCAATTATGTCCGGCGTAAATGTTTTATGCTCTAAAGATTCTATTTGCTTTAGAATCTTGTGTGTCTGGTGAAAACCAGTTTTTGTTTACTGTTAATGATGAGTACTGCAATTAATGCTTATAATACTGATTCAATTTATTCACAATTTCAGAAAGTGTAGGGCACGAAATATTAAGTGGAATTTAATGCCAATTTAAAACTTGGTATGGATCACTAGGGTTGCCAGGTCATTACATACAAATTTCCCACCACTATTCTTCAAATTTTTCGTTTTTTCGCTCAATTTCCCACATCAACAGTTTAAATACGTAAGAAACCTAAAATCTTAAGTGCGATTTTTCCCTCAACTTGGAAATAAGTTTTGAAATTTCCCGCTAAACTGAAATTTCCCGCATGTCTGGCAACACTGGGCGTCACAGCACAGTATAAGAATGACACAGTAGCGTCACTGGAGTATAACTGTCACATTTGCTCTTTTGTTTGATACCTATCCAGCTGCAAATTACATTGCATTTCCACAAGGGTATCAAATAGAATGGCGTCTTTTTTTGACACTGACGTTTAAGTAAGTTACGTTACTGGGTAATTACTTATACTGTGGTCACAGGTTCAAGCTTTCCGAATACATGCGTGAAGTTAGACAGCAAAAATATGCAGTCAATAGAATTATATTAATGATTGAGGATGTTTGAATTTGGCGCCGTAGTTCTTACGACGTTTTCGATTGATTGCACTCAGAGTATCTTCATTTCGTATTATTACATGAGGTTAAAACAAGATGAGGATATTCTGAGTGTAACCAGTGCAAGTGGATCGAAAACGCTATTAGTGTACTTCATCTATTAAGTGTGGTCACACTGGAAAAAATAACAAGACTAACTCGTTATCTTATTTATATATTTAGTATTTTCTCATTTTCTGGTTTAATGTTTACTACTCCCTACGGTTTTATATTCGAAACGGTTCTAGATTCTAAGTATCTAAGTGAACATTTTGAACACCTTTTATAGATAAAATGTTCCTAATCAGTGTTGGCAGGTTACTACATAATAAATCCCTAAATTTTCAATAAACAATTTTCTACATCTTCAATCCTGATTTAAAATTTAAAAAGTTAACTTGAACCCGGTTTTTTTGAGAATGTAAGGAAATAAGCCAAAATCTTGTCCTTTGATTAAGTTACGAAATTCTCCTATTGAATCGGTGTTCTATCAGTGTTGCCAACTCTCTGATATATTTTTCCACTACAAACGGTTAATTATTCCGCTGTTACAGGACAATTCTGCTTAATTTTAAACTTTACCTTAAAAACTGAAAACCTTGCTTCACAGAGCTTTTTTGTAGCGACCCGAAATCAAACAATAGCGTTGCAAATGCAGATGAAGAACATTTTTAACGGATTGGTTGATTTCGTGTTGCCACGACGACGAAGTTTTGTGAGTATGGCTTCACTCCTTTGGCTTTGGAATGAAATTTGTTTAAATTTTTCTCAACTTTTTAATCATTTATTATTTACTGACATCAGTCCTATGATATATCATGGGTGTTAAGATAATATTATTATGTTATGTTCACTTAAATGTACTTGGATAACACCTCATACAAATGCATCTAAAAATTTTAGTATAATGCATCAGAGTTTTAACGTCGTTTAAATAAGTGCACAACAGATGACAAATAACTCTAATCAAGCTTTAAATAACACCCAAAATAAGTTTACAAGTTATGTTACGACAATACATCATGTCAATTTTTGACAGCGAGAGCAATTACACAGATAACAGCGCAGTTATTCTTAACACTTAATGATACCTCATAGGCCTGATTATTCCAGTAGGTAACTCAAAATTCCGTTACAAATGAAGAAATCACTGCTACACACTTTGAAAATCCACTACAGTACTATAATTGGCAACACTGTGTTCCATCTGTTGCATTATGTTGATACAAAACGTAAGTCCGCTATAAAACATTATTAAAACACTTAAGCTGGCAAGGTATTTGAACGAAAGAAGCACTCATCAAATGTCCAAATGTGCATATCCATACATTGCGAGTCAAAAAGTCTGAAATAGTTGTCAGCACTTTTTAGTGTCTTTTTTATTTTGAAGTTTATGTAGGTTAGAATGACAATTACTTATCATTATTTACAAGTTTTCAGTTTTTCAGTGGCGTTCCAATAATTCTTTGTATCTGGTGTTAATAAATGGCTTTACCACTAAAATCAGTGCTACCAACTATTCGTTTTGGATTTCAAGGAATAATAATTATTAAGAATTTAGAATCCATACATTCTGTTTCTTTTTCTATAATACCTGTCAAATATTTCTGACGTTGGTACTTGTTACCTGAATGTTAAGAAATTTCAAAAATATTAGTTCTATTGAAATTTGTCGAATTTGCAAGCTTTTTTTAGGAATTTTTTTTACGGTATCTTAGGGGGCTCGGATCGAATCGAGCCGCACGTCATCGTATGGTAGAAAATGACGAGGAACGCGATGCCGCCGTATATTTAGTGATAAACAAACTACATCAATTTCGTGCCAGCACGAATTCGTAACACGAAAGTTTGACGTGTGCTTTCTTAAGATATCATTTAAATTGGCTATAATCTTGACGTTTATTTTACACACTTGACATTTTTTTGTCACCAAATTGCTAACTAGGGTTGCGTTCACAATCATAGCTCCGAGAGCGTCTTGGACGTGTAATCGCGTCTTTCTCACTCACAACTTTTACCATATCTTGCATCTCGCTCATCCGTTTCAAAATGTCTTTTGTTTACGTTATTTCTATGACAACGGATACACTTTTCACATCCCACTTTTAAATAGGATTCTTTAGAGTGCGCCCACTGTCATGGAAATAATGTAAACACCAGTCGCTTTGAAACGGATGAGTGAGACGCAAAATATGTTAAAAATCGTGAATGAGAAAGACGCGATTACACGCCCAAGATGCTCTCGGAGTTATAAGTTGTGAACGCAACCTAGGACACTGCTGCCAGTTGTATTTTCACAAGACAACACTAGGGCAGTGTTCATAAAAGACACTCTAGATAGAGTTACTCTCGGCTAATATTGCAGTCTCCCTCATATAAATGAGTTTATGTATTTTGTTTCTTATCTATGAAAAACTTTCTTTATGTGAATCATAAAAACTAAATCAGGCGTGGTTTCCGTAGCAACAATCACATTTTCTACACCCTACTTAAAAGTGCAGCGTAAAAAGTGCGCCCGTTGTCATGGTAATAATATAAACACAAGACTTCTTGGAACAGACGAGCGAGACGCAAAATAAGCAAATAATCGTGATTAAGAGAGATACGATTACACGCCCAAGTTGCACTCGAAGGTATATTTTATGAACGCACCCTAGCGTGGTCTTTTAATTTGGGAACAGGGGTCCTATTCTTAACCCGTTCGAAAAGATTCGTATGCGAAAATGACGTAGACTCTCATACAACTATACAAATCCTTCGAAAATTACGTCATTTTGACGTCATTTTCGCATACCAATCTTTAAGAACTGGCCTTAGGGCCCAATTCTTGAAATCATTCGACATCATGTCGTAAGCGATATGATGTCAAAATGACGCAATAACAGTATTCGCGAAATCAAACAAAGTAGGCGACCTCTGGTGGTCAATATTGATACCATCAAAAGGGTGAACGACATTTCACGGATTGGTTTATTAAACCAATCGATGAACAACATTTCACGGATTGGTTTATTAAACCAATCTGTTGAAAACATGCACCAATCAAATTTTCATATTTAACGCAACTGCAATGTTGTTCACCCTTTTATCGGCCATGTTGCAATTAACAGCGACCTCTCGCGTTGACAATTAAGTCGCGAGTAAGTAGCGTCACTCGAGTATAACTGTCACATTTTCCATTTTGTCTGATGCAAATTACATTGCATTTCCATAAGGGTACCAAATAGTGTGGCCGCTTTTCTTGACACTGACGTTTAAGTGACGTTACTGGGTAATTACTTATAATACTGTGACGCAATTCTCGAACGATTTGTATAGTTTTGCATGAGAGTCTACGTCATTTTGACGTCATGTCGTATACGACATTTTTTTGTCGAGTGATTTCAAGAATTGGGCCCCAGATAATAAAATTGTTTAGAAATGCGCACATAAAATTCGTAGGTCTAATAAAAAATATTTGAAACCTGATTTTTGTAATTCCCCTACCGAACTAATAGTTATTCTAACTTTGACGTTAGGACATTCGTACACTTTTCTGTATAAAAGAAAATGTGACAGCTGTAAACTCGAATGTTTTTTTTTTTATCTAAAAACTAGAGAAGTACTATTTCTCTGGCGATTGCCCCCCCCCCCAAACACATGTACAAAGTGGTTAAAAATCACTGTTTGAGTTGGCAGTACTGAATTTTATTTTTAAATGGTACAATTGGAGTAACTTCCGGTTGTTGACGGTTCGACACTGGTAGTCGTCACTTTACAAGCGTCACTTGACATTTCCACTTAAAACGCTAATTTTATCCACATAACCTTCATTCTTGCCGCTGTCAAATAAACCAAAAAATATATATCCGATTGCAGTGTTGCAAATAGCAGAATAAGAAAATGGTCTAAATTGTATTGCCAACTCAAACAGTTATTCTTGACCACATTGTTCAAATTTTCAGCTAAAATTGAAATTTGCTGTATGCCTGGCAACACTGCTTCCAATTCCACAGTATAAGAATTACAGAGTAGCGTCACTCGAGTATAACTGTCACATTTGTTCTTTTGTTTGATACCTACCTAGCTGTAAATTACATTGCATTTCCATAAGGGTATCAAATAGAATGGCCGCTTTTTTTGACACTGACGTTTAAGTGACGCTACTGGGTAATTACTTATACTGTGCCAATTCAGTTAGGATTAGGAACAAAAAATGAACGCAGGAGTGTGTTGGTAAAACAGGCAATATCTTTGTATGGCGGCAAATTCAAACTTTCTTCAATCGTTAAAATTTACTGCGTAATACTTAAACTCCCAGTAATTATAATTTGTAAAAAAATTACAATACACTACATTAAAATAAAATATAAGTAACATTAAAACAAAAAAACAATGAAAAATTGACTGTTTATTAGAAACTCTCAATTACAAAAAAATGAATTTGAAAGGAATTTTATTTTATGCACCAATTTTGTTCAACAGTTTATTTGAAAAATGAAAATGTGAATTTATTAAACTTAATAATTAACCACAGGCTTCCTTTGTAATTATATTTTTTGACGTATACTGAGAAACCGAGAAAAATAGTTGTACGTCAAGGAAAATTAGGTGAGAAAAAGCATCCAATGATACAACAATAGAAGCAATGCATCACAACACATAGTAATTGGACAAAAAAAAAGTATTTACGAGTTTGTTCTTAGTGAAGGAAGCCTCGGTTTTTAATGTTGTTTACGCGGAAACCTACTGATTGAAAGTCATTGTGTTAAATCAATTTTAATCGACTCATCATTTTTTTTCATATTGTAATAATAATAAAAATAAAATAAAACTTTTTGCATGGAATTCCAATTAATTGGAATGCCTGGTAAACAAATTTCAACAACGTGTTCTATTTTTTTTTTTTTAGAATTTTACTTTTCATTTATTTCGTAAACTAAAGCTTTTTATTTTATTTTTTTAATTAGCTTGCACTTTACAGAAATTTAATTCTAGGAAAGAAACAAATTATATAATTGATTGAAGTCGTTTAGGAAGTACATTGCCACATTGACAGAATTATACTGACTCTTCCCTGGTATCCAGTGAACTTTAATTTTAATTTTGCAAAACAGGTTCTGTCGTCATCCCTGAGGATATCTGAAAAATCCCACTTTTAAATTGCAAAAGAATTCCTTTTCTTGTCACAGGGTGCAAGGTGACAAGGGTGTCCAATAATTACTGTAGTCCTGACTGGCTGTGGAATCAAACATTTTTGATTAATCATTGTTTCAAATTGCAATAAAAGATTAAATACGTAAACAAGAATTATTGAGACGTCAAATCAACGATGTGAAGTAAGAATCGACATTCATGTTTGATTCCACAGCCCCCCAGGACTACAATAATTGTTGGACACCTGTTATAAAATTTCTCCCTCCACGAGAGGGTGTTCTTCTTTGAAGATTTATTGTTTCACATGGAAATGCCTTAAACATAGTGCAAACATTGTAACAATATTAATAAAATCAATTAGTGATTTACACTCGTAACTAGGAAAGATGAAGGCTCGTCATAAATCACACGGCAGAAGTATAAATAAGTTTTTATCTTTGTCCTAGTTTCACCGGTTTGCTGACGAGCCTTCATCTTTCCTGGTTACGAGTGTACTTCATAATCGATGATTTATCATTAGGCAGGTTTAAATGAGGCTTAGCCCCTTTCTCGGGCCCTAGTTTAACTTATCACTTTGAATGAGTTGATATCGTAAAATACTTCGATTTTTCAAGTTATAAGAGAGTCAAACGACTTAAAACAAGTTTTCTTTCAAATTAGAATTAATTTACTTGTTCGAGATAATTTCATGGGCCAATTATATGCGCACACAAAGAAAAAACGCTCTAAGAATAATAAACCATGTATAATTGACGTCATTGCAATATTTAAGTTATTTGTGTGTACACACAAGATGGTCTGTTGCGGTTTTAGCAAACTTCCTCTAATATTACAAGTAAATGTAACTCCGAAAGATTTAACAGAAACAAAAAAGTGTATATTTTTCTTTGTGGACCCTTTAAATTACTTGTGTGTCAAACTAAAAATTGAAAAACATTTCTAGCAAATGGAAGGCGACAAATAATTACGTGGTAATAACACGTTCCGTAAAAGTATGGTTTCAGTTTATTTGCGAAATGTAATCGACAAGGTTAATGGAGGCTAAACTGTGGATAGCCTCGAGCCAACTTTTAATACTGGTTAAACACCTGAGTTTGCGATAATTAGCGAGTGACTATCGAAAGCACACTATTCATGTTTTGAAGTCCAGTCACTTTATGTTTTTCATTAAACAAAACGCACTTTAAAAACGAAATGATTATAACCAGACTTCGGCGTTTCTTAGGACATTTCAGAGCCGGAATTGCTTTATCTCATGCGCACAAAAAACAGCGCCCACCGACCTGTTACTAACTCGTAAATCGATCATGACAGACACCTATGAATAAGAATTGTAGTTAATTGTTTATACACAACTATTCATCAGATTACTAAATTACTATACAAAAAGGTATATGTTGTAAATAGCTTTTTACCTAAATTAAAGAAGTGTAGGTAAATTAATTTAATTAAAAAGAGTTATTAATCGTTATCGTTAATGTAACACGTGTTAATAGATTTAGAAAGTTAAACTTATACTTATAATATACGTATAACTTCAATTTAGTTAGTTATTCATACACACAAAAAATCAATAATGCATTCTTCTCGAATTCTATATTATGCAATGCGTTCTCTTCCTCGATATCAACGCAAAGTGTTTGTAGCATAAATATCATAAACTATATAGCTCACGGCGACGATGACATCACTAGCGGGCGGGATCTTAATGTAATATTAAATTATTAACGCATGTCACGAAGTATAACAATTGAAGTCGAGATATGCTTTTTATTGTGTTTTGTAAACTATGCTCATGAAATAAGTCCGGCTCTGAAATGTCCTAAAAACGCCGAAGTCTACTCTTAACTATTATTATGTATTTTAATTTGATCGGCTCGTTTTTTTATTGGTTTAGAAGAATTCTATTATTGACTGGCCATCAAAACTAATGTAAATTTAATTCCGTCTGAGTGCGTAATGTTCCATGTTAAGTAATATTTAGATTTGATGGAAAACAAATTTAATAACAGCGCTTTGTGCGAAACGGTAAAATTATTTTTATCGCACTTAAAGTACAGTTGTGCAATATTTTTTTGAAATAATGTGCTGTTTAAACATGTGTTATTTACCTTCGCTTCTCGATTTACATAATTTAAAAAGCAAAATTGTTTGAGGAGAAAAACAATGTGTCACGGAACAGAAATAAAATTGACATTAACAAATGAAAAAACATACTTTGTAAGCGATTGAAAATAATAACGCTAAACTAAAAAACAAATATGTACAGAAAGTATTTTTGTATTGTCGAATCGAATCAAAGTTAAATAAATCCTGCTTCTTTTTTATTTATTTAGTATCTATGTCAATTTAACACTTGATTTGTTGAAATTTTCCTGAACTTTGTTTTCTTTTTAATTCTGGCCTTTTTGTTTATAGACAGTATCAGAAAAATATGATCGACACAATATTCGAAAGTTTAAAAAATCGTTCAAAACAAATCAAATTATTTCGGTTTCTTGTTTCTTCTAAGTCCATTTTAACTTTTATTTATGAATTGTAGACGTTTTGATTTATTTTCGTTGTGGATTTAATTTTGCCCTTGTTTGTTTTCATTGGCAAAATCTTTTTTATTTTTTTGTGAAATCGCTTCGAGCTTCAGTTCCATTTATTTAAAATGTCTTTAATCTAAATCTAAAGTTTGCTTTATTTTAACGTTCCTTGCCTTTTTGGCTCTTATTGAAGATTTTACTTTTCACATTCCTGCTTCGACCCATCCCACGACCCAAAAGGAAAAATCTGACCCTCGCAACCTTGCAAGGTTTACAAATGATACGCAGATCAAACAGACGTATTTATGCAGAAATGTGATTACACCACGCGAGATAACCCAAAACCAAATATTTGATCAAAATTGCAAATAGTATTGACCTTTCCCACTCTAATTTACGTCTCAAGTTTCAAAGTACAACGGCCCATATTCTCGTCCTACGATTAATTTAATAACGACATGTTTAGTCTCCATGGCCAACACTCTCTTATACATTAAATCGACATAAAGCCATATCGTTTCTTGTTTATTTTAAGAACGACTATAATCATAAGACGAGATTACGGGCCAATTTGTCTTACTAGGATTAATTGAAAAAATATATATATACAGACCGTCAGGTTCTGGATCAGGTACTCCTTTGTCGGCTTCTGAGCTATCCCCGGGGATGTGGGGTAAGTTTGGCATGTGTTTCATGATTAAAATCGTCGCTAAGGTACAAAGCGCCACCAGCAGGAGAAAAGCCATGCTGCACACCAGGACGTACCGCCTTCTCGAGAAGTGCTTGAGCCATTTCGTACCTTCAAAAAAAAAGAAGAAAATCACAAAATTACTTTATTAATAACGATCTAAGTCGTAAGCCCCAAAACAACAACATCCTGTATTCGAAGGTTAAAAGAATTATATCATTCCGAGTGCTAAATGAAGTACGCGAATGAAGAAAGCAAATTTTGAAGCAGCGCCTTTCTATTTCCAGGGTAACGTTTTTTCAATATTTGCACAAAGATTATTGCAATTTGTTATAGCGTTAGTCTAACGTACACTCGCGTATACGGGAAATCGTCACTAAATACCTGCACGTACCATGTAGATGTAATTTGCAGATCACGTATGTTAGATATTCATTTGTAGCAAAAATATAATGCGTTTAAAATTAAATTAAATTATAAAGTTTTGTCTGCAATGCATCGAGTTTTATCTACGTTCACCCAGACGGTTTATGATGCTGGGGTCCTCTTGAGATTATACCGAGCGATTTTTAAAATTTTTTATCAACTCTTGCCATGGGATCTGGACGGCATGTCTTAGCTTAAGTGAAAAGTATGTCAATGCACTCCTTTCTGCTGTTTTACAGTACAGCTACGACATGCCGTCCAAATTCTAAATGGCAAGAGTTGATAAAAAAATTAAAAAATCACGCGGTATAACAATAAACAGTTTCGGGCGACACAGGTTCGCTTTTGGGAAGAGGGAAGTCGAGTTTACGACACGTAATCGATAGGCGCATTAATAAGAGTCTGCGGTGTTAATTAATAAGATAGAAAGGTGCGGAAAATAATTAATTAATACGCGCGAAAATAAATTGGCCAACTTGTAACTTGTACTCGCAACTCGCGTTAATTGTATAGTACGCGTGTAATATATTTCTGGCGTGCGTATACAGAAAGTATTGTGCACTACGCCCAGAGAACCAGGAACGCAGTACTCTAGAGATAAGTTATTAATTGTAGTTAATGCATGATTGTATACAATTAGCTTGAAGTATTTCCTGCATGGTACGAATGAGCGATTTCCTTCGGTTAGGCTCGGCAAAGCGTGGCAAGTGCTGCATCGCTTGACCGCTGACGAGTAGGTTGGCTGAGGTGGCCATGCTGACGTAGGGTTTGTGACGTCAGTTTGCTGGGCATATTAATGCTCGTTAAGCAGTGTGGTGGTGGCCATCCCTGAAGGGAAATCGTACTAACAGAGTAAAAGCGCCGCCGAGAGTGAACGATGTACGAGTACTGTTCACGGTCCCATAAGTGACCCCTTAGGGACCCGATGTAGCGGATGGGGAACCCTAAGGTTATTATGTAATTGTCACCACCCCTACGTGCCAGGTGTGAAAGGGCGTCCATGGTGAGGATGTCGCGTCGTGAGTGAGTCATCTTGGCGGAAGAGTAGATTGGTGGTAGAGAATCTACGGGTCGGATATGACAAAGACGTAGGGTCGAGTATGTTTGCATGTCATTGAGGCTATCTGTGCTTCATGTGGCTTGTGGTTCTGGAAATAATATTTCAGAGCAATAGTTTATGAAAGAGCAACAGATATGATACTGAAGGCCCAAGGTTGGAAATCATCAGAAGCGATGATGGAGGCATTAGGTTGAGTTGTGAACTGACCAACATGCATGTACCTACATGCATTACCACATTTTAATGATACTGAAAATAAGAAAAAAATGTGTTGGTAATTTCGGTCGCCCTTACACGTATGTGCATTTGGGATTAAATCGACGTTTGTGGGCTGTCAGGCCCCAGGGTTGGATTTGGAGATGAAGGTCCAATGTCATTACTGAAAATAAACAATGCGATTGCAACCAGACGAAGCTGCTCTCAAAATAAGTGCAAGAAAATTAGACCAGAGCGGAAGGAGATGATAGGAATTTAATAAAAAGATTTGATGTGCAAAAAAATTCAAAATTGGAGGAAAACAGGTACAAATTAATGCTCAAACTCCTAAGATGCAAAACAAAACACGAAAAAGAGAAAGAAGTAAATTTTGAAGTTACTTTTTTTTTATCTGTGGTTGGTTGCCCAACGTCGTCTTATCTCTAAATATGATTTTGCGTAAAGATAAAATGAGAATGAAAGGACAAGGGAGGATTTGGTAATATTTTGATTGTGAGAGTTATGTAGATTAAGTGCAAATTGATAAAAAGGTAAGAAATGAGGAAGTGCACCCAGGAGATAGTAACACAATTGTTGGTGTCCACGTTCTAAGATGCCCGAAGCTCAACAATAGTTACTTGAAGAAGAAGAAAAAGGGAATTAATTAAACTCACGTGTTGATGAAGCAAAAAAATTAGGAATGGAAGAACATACATACATAAATTATGAAATTTTTTACTTTGTTTCATTGTTGGTTATGATTTTAAGCAAAAGAAGATAACATAAGGATAAAAACGAGAGGAATTTAACAAAAAGATTTTGTAAGATCTTGATGATAGATGACCCCAAGACGCTCGAAACAAAACAAGAGATGTTAATTGAAGGAAAAGAGAAAGGGAAGTGAATCAATTAACTAATACAATTTTTGCAGAAGCAAAAGAAGAATTAAATAAGATAAGCTAGATATCGTAGGATAAGAGAGGAATTTAATAAAAAGATCTCGACGATGGATTTGGGTTAAAAAAGTCAAAAATTGAGGAAGACAACCAAGAAAGCCTAAAATCCTGAAATAGTCGAATCACAATCCAGAAGTTGATTAAACAGAAAAAGGGGAAGAAGCAAATCAAGAAATTACTCATTTCGTTGACTTTGTTTAAATATTTAAAGAAGACTAATTCAAAATATTTTTGGTAAGGATCACAAGGAATGTTAAGGCTCTTTCTATTTTCTAATACGCAATAAATTATGGTTAAATTATGTTACATGGTAGGCTTTTGCAGGAAACGCTTAAATTTGATAAAGCAGTTTCGAAAGGATTTCCATCAGAAGCGCATGGACGTTGGATTCTCCTGAAAAGTATTATTTTATTGTTATTATAGCTACATTTAGATTTTAGAAAATGAAAATAAGGAATTAAACTGCATTAATCTTTTATTGTTTATTTACATTAATGCTATACGTGAGTACCATCACGTGTGCGTCTCGTTCTATATTTGTTGGTGTTCGTACACCTTTAATTAATTCAAATCATTCAGCATTATTTGTTTATATTATAAACAGTCCTTCGCTCGAAAGAGAAATAATTCCCCAGCACATCCTCTGATCGGTTAATACCAGACAATTAATCAAAATAACTTTAAATTTACACACACGAATACACGCCGAGCAATAATTAAAATTGAATGTATTTTCCAAGAAGAAAAAACTACGCCAGGCTGTATGTATGTAGGTACACCTAATGAGAACCTGTTCCGTAGCATTATATTATCGCTTAACCTTGTGGAACAACTTATGGGAAATGTAAATTGAAACTTCGATCCAAAATATCTACAAATGAACAAAGAAGGGACATATAAACGACGGGCAGGAAATTTGTCGACCACACACGTGATGAAACTGTTTTAGAAAGTTTTGGACTATCAAAAAGATAAAACTTGTTTTCCTCTGGTTTTGCATACCCATATTTATAGATTTGAACGCCATTTACTTTGGAATGTTAACTGCGTTATTTAGTTAAAAAGGAATAAGTTTTACACTACGTGGGAATGTTTAATAGTGAAATTTAATAAAACGGCTTCTGATCGCGACTGCGAACTTAAGGAAAAGTTGAGAGATCTAGCAGGATAGCAGTCAAAAGGGGGCAATTAAAAGTTTACTCTTGTTTGATTGCCAAGCTTTCGGAAAGTATTTATTTCCTTCATCAGGGTGGCTATAATATTAATATGAAAGTGTTACAATTGAAAATGATTAGTTTTAAAATTCTACTTACATCTAAATGAGGTTAAGAGAGCTAAAGTTGCACATTATGAACAAGCCAGGAATAATTTCTTACGTAGTAACCATTATTAACAATTCATAAAGTTGTATTGTAAAACAAATTAAAATTTGAAAGTCACAATTTAAAATGATGGACAAAACATTTAAAACGATAACGTGCACAATGGCGCCTATCTGGTAATTTTTCGTGAAATTTAATTATAAATACAAAATTTTGAAAATCAAAGTTAATAAACAAAACGGTTTTGATTTGAACATACCCACTAAAGTACAAAGTTAATAATTGTTATTGCTTACTGATCCAATTTGTTATCGTTTTTTCAGAAAGATATTATCTCATAGTTTTAGTTTGTTCTAGTTCTTTAGTTTTGTTATTTTCCAAAAATTACTAATTACATCTATAATTAAAAATTCTGCGTACTTTTGCCGAGATGCTAAATACCAGTTAAACAAATTAATACGTGCAATCACTCTCATTATCACTTCGGCTGACGTCAAAATAATGTGGCCGTTTATTTAATTAATGAGTCGACCTTCACTTCATGGGAAATCTGCGCGTTGTGAGCCGACGCAAAAAAATTTGGAAACATTTTGGAAACAGTTTTTATCTAAAAAGGAAGCACCAAAATGCGCTAGCTACAATCTAAATTATTTAGGTGGAGGGTTTCTCTATATTTTAACTAATATTAAAATAATTATGTTTAATATTGGTGTCTTCTCTCTATACAGGTTGCTTCAGAAACTTGCTCTTTTGTCGACGTTTCACTTTGATAAGTTTGATAGTTAATTTAAAAAAATGTGGCAACTAAGAAAACCACTGATTTGTACTACTTTCAAATTAAAAAAAGCAAAGAAATGAAACTCTACCAAGGATGCTTTTTACAAACTTGATTGACACTTTGACACACAATTGACAAGTTTTCACATCAAGAGCTTCTGAAATTGATCTTGCACAAGCTAAAAAATAAATGGTCAGCCGGATTTGATGATATTCCCTTGTATTTAGTTAAAAGAATATTCATAGTGATTTGCAATCCTTTTACTCATATTGTAAATCTTTTTTTTGTCATGGTCAATTTCCAGATAAATTAAAAATTGGTAAATGATACCGGTCCATAAAAACTGAAAACTATAGACTGATTACTCTGTCAGCTACTTTTGCTAAAATTTTAGAGTATTGTCTTTTGGATAGAGTGTTGTTATTTCTGAATCAACCTAATACATTATATCCCAGGGTCAACATGGGCTCTCAAAGGGTAAATCGACCAATACAGCTATCCAAGCACTCTGTAATAACTTGTAGATTGTAGATTTAATGGAGGCAGGCGAATGCCCTGTTGGGATATTCTGCGATCTCATAGACAAATTAGTAAAGATTGGTGTTTCTGAAACTAGTCTGAATTGGATTTCATCCTTTCTTGGTAATCGTAGCCAGTATGTCACGGTAAAACACGTGTGTGGTAATGTAAATGAAGAAGTAAATTCTCATATGCAAACAACTAACATCGGAGTGCCCCAAGGTTCGGTCGTAGGACCCACTCTATTTCTTATTTACAAGAGTAATATAAATATTGACATCTCAAACGTACACTTCACTCTCTATGCGGACGATACGTTATTAGTCATTTTTTCCAAATATGATCTTGACATACAAACAAAATGCAATGAGGTCTTCAACACAATGGCCATTTGGTTCAACAACAATTACATATATTTAAACTCCGACAAAATACAAGTAATTAGTAATGTAATGCCGGTTAACATTTCTTCAAACAATAATTCAATCATACCAAGCACCACCAAGACGGTAAAATTTTTAGGTGTCCATCTGGATGAACATTTAGATTGGACAAGTCATTGTAATCATCTTGTTTTTAAATTGAATTCAATAATCTTCATGTTTAAGAATTTTCGCAATGTCCTAACAGGTAATCAATTGTTAAATGTTTACTATGCACAAGTTGAATCTCGTTTTCGTTACGGTGCATGTGTTTGGGGTAATTCCTCCTTTGCCGCCCATGTTCTTTTAGTAAAAAAAAGTATTACGAACGATACTAAACTTAAAAAACCTGCAGTTGCAGAGATAAGTTCACCGAGTGTAAGGTGCTTACAGTACTAAGCTCATACATCTTAGAAACAAGCATATTTATTCATATAAATAAATCTAAATTTTTGACAGGTGACTCGTTTAATACAAGACAAAAAAGTAGCCTTACTATTCCGTACTGTAAATTGTCTGCTACGCAAAAATCTCCTAATTACAGTGGAATAAAAATCTATAACAAACTTCCTAAGAATATAAATATATAATAATAAATTTCTAATTTATCTTCTTTTAAAAATAAATTAAAGCAATTATTAACAAAATGTACGTTTTATTCTGTACAGGAGTTTCTAAATTGTAAAGAGTTATGTCTATAACTATTTCGTATACTTTAATCCTAGATTATCTTTGTTTGAATACTACGTTTTAATTTACAAATTGTTGATTAATCTCCTAGTTTTTTTAAGTTTTTTCTGTAATTTGACCATGCCTTGGCACATGTATGCTCTTCCTGGCTAAATAAACATTAACATTAACTATTTTTTTACCTTGCCAAGTTCTCGACCGAAACTAAGGAAGGGTGTGTCGATAAGCTAATTATGATGTTAGTCTTTCCCGTATCAGAATGTCCGCCGTTGATAACCATTCCTTTCGAAACGTTTCAATTCCGTTTCATTTGGTCAAATTTTTATAGGAAAATGCCAAATATGCTTTCTAACATTCCTTTTATTTTGCCAAATTTATTTAAGGCTATATTTTTACCTTACTAAGATTTCGACCGAAACTAAGGAAGGGTGTGTCGATAAGCTAATTATGATGTTAGTCTTTCCCGTATCAGAATGTCCGCCGTTGATAACCGTTCCTTTCGAAACGTTTCATTTCCATTTCATTTCGTCAAATTTTTATAGGAAAATGCCAAATATGCTTTCTAACATTCCTTTTATTTTGCCAAATTTATTTACGGCTATTTTTTTACCTTACCAAGATTTCGACCGAAACTAAGGAAGGGTGTGTCGATGAGCTAATTATGATGTTAGTCTTTCCCGTATCAGAATGTCCCTCGTTGATAACCGTTCCTTTCGAAACGTTTCAATTCCGTTTCATTTGGTCAAATTTTTATAGGAAAATGTCAAATATGTTTCTAACTTTCCTTTTACTTTGCCAAATTTATTTACGGCTGGTTTTTTACCTTGCCAAGTTTTCGACCGAAACTGATGAAGGATGTGCCAATAAGGAACCATAATGTTACTTTTTCCCGTAACAAAAGGCCCGCTTCTTTCCCGCTTGCATCATCAAATTTTTATAGAAAAATGTAATCATGATCAATTTTTAATTCCTAGAGAATACTTCACATTTACTATTTATTATTTACTATATCGGACACTTCATCAATATCTTCTTTTGGTCTCCGATTCCAACGTCAAGTCTTCGCTTGTTTCGTTGCATTCGACTATACAGGGTAGCCCAAGTGAACGTATTTCTTCCTTAACGCGAAAACTGTTTAAAATAGGTAAAAATGTTTTATACAAAAGTTTCCTAATTTTGTATTCTCCATCTTGTAAAATTATTTACAAATACGAGTGACTTCCGGTTATACCGGAAGTAAATATCTACTTGGATATTTTAAATGGAATGACCCATATTTTATTACTTTTGAATTCCTCGTCGAATTTAAAGGTCAGTTTGTTAAACATTTGTTGTACCTAAAATGCATCGTTTTTGATCAAATCGATGCTAAAGCAAAAAATACGCAGTAGCAGTGCTTCACGCCATCTTGAATAATTCAGAAAAGAATGTAGATAGGCAAATGAGATTTTGCTATTCTTTTCTACAAGAAATGTATCTACGCCGAAGAAATATTTTTTTAAATTAATTTAAAATTACAGCCGCCAATGTGGGCTCATTAAAATGGGCATAATTCATTTTTTTTAAATGAAACCCTATATTTTTTTCCATCCATTAGATGTAAAATTAAATTTCCTTTTCACTAATGTAGGGTTATCGATACCTACTCTTAATAGTTTTTGTAAAGGACGCTTTTCTGAAACTTGAATGTTTTTTCATTTTAACAAGTTTGACAGATAATTAAAATAATCATAATAATAAGAAAATATGACAACTGATGTGAAGAATGCGAACTAGGAAAAGAGTTGATGATTGTGCTCACCTTCGGATTAGAAAATGGAAAAAAAAAATTAAACTGTTTACATTCGGTACTTCAGAAACTTTTCCCGACGTTTCACTTTGACAAGTTTGACAGACTGTTTGACAATACTGAAAGTGTAAACAAAAAAAAACCTAACCGAATTTGTTTATCGCAGCCCACTGGATTGTTTGATTTTTACAGCATCTTAAATGAAATGAAAATTACCAAATTCGAAAGCGTTTCCAAATATTTATGCAGAGCGTTTCGGAAATTCTAAGAATACATCGATAGCTTCCTTGCGCTTTACATTTACTTTGTACTTTATAATTTATTTTAAAAAAATTGTTGCAAGTCGATTTTCATTACATTGTATTATTCGAGTATCCTCTGTTTCTGCCCCATTTGGGGCCTCGCCAGCAGAAGAGTGGGTCAAAAATCGGCCGCAAGATGTCGCGACCTAAGCTGTCAGAAAAAAATAAGTTTGTAATTGAAAGAATGAAAGTTTCTAGATAGAGTTAGTGACGGTGGAGGGAATTCTTAAACCTGCGAGTTACTAAAAGTCCCTTTTGGCGAATTAGAAATTTCAGACGACATCTGACACAACTGATTGCAGTATTCGCGTACTAAAATTTGACGACGTTAATAATAAATAAAAAAGTACAAAATGCAGGTCAAAACAATACTAGCTTGATAAGACTAATAAGAAAGTAGAAGATCGACCATTTTAATATAATCATCAGAGGTAGACAGAGTTTGAAGTTTCCCAAATTTGATGAACTTCTTCTGGAAAGCAAGTTGATTGTTAAACGTAACTGTCAAAGTCATTTTTTTAAAGAACTTGTACAATAGACCTTAAACCCGACATTGATTATTTTGCTGGTTCCCAGCGTTTTCGATGAGGAAGACTTTAAGTTCCAAATTAAGCTTTTCAAAATTCAAAATAAATATGACGGTCCATTTTTGGACAATCAGGTCTAACGAAATAACTGCACGCAACTTCAACACATCAGGAACAAATGGTGTCATTATTTTAAATAAGAAAATTCAAATGAACAACTTTACTACATCGTTGACAAAATTAAATGAGATGGAAGAAGATGAACGGTGGAAAAATCTACTGGTTGAGGGAGGAGGAGCAAAGAAAGGAAAGCAGTGAAAAATTCAAAAGGATGGCAAAAATATAAGAGAAACCCTCAACTTACTACGTTAAATTTAATAAACGCGATAAAATTTTGCGACTTTACTGTATTTAATGATATCATTCGACATTTGATTGACCTATACGTTAGATTAAAAATTCGTTAAGCAGTTGCACCAAAGATAAATAAGCTTGTGGATATGTTCTTGATGCATTTAGACTATTCCAGCGATAAATAAGAGAAAGGTTTTCTTAGAATTGACGTAAATTACATATGTCTTTGGAGGCAGATTATGCAAATGGGTCAGCGGTTATACAGCAATTAAAATTTCATTTAAGTAAATATTATTAGGTACATAAATTAGTAAATATAATTTTTATTTTGTATCTTGAAGGAAAATTCTAACCGGTACATCACTTAACATAGCAATAATTAGAGCAAATTAGCTTTCGATATGATAACTGGCGTTAAATATGTTTATGTAAGCGACGTGAAAGTCTGCTGATGACGGTATTACATAAGTGTAGACCTGCACATTTTACTATTTAGGTACGAAACGTACGTAAATGAATGCAATTTATGTATGTAACAAATACGTCAGCGCATGTTTTATGTATTATATTTAACAGAAAAATGGTCTTGTCTGACGCACTTGTAAGCAGCTTGACTTAAAAAATTTGGCTTACACTTAAACTCTTGTGAAATGCACATGTAAATGAGGTGTAATTAAGAAATGTCAATAATCTCCGGGCAATTACGAAATTACATACTACACAAAGGTCGAAGTCCGTTTGGTTTTAATGATTATCATTTCTTTGTCGTATCTTGTAATAACATTCTGAAAAGAGAAAAAAAAATGTAGCTCGTTGCTATGAACTCACCAAATTACAAATTAAATATAACTATCGCGCAAATGACTGCAGTCGAGACGTGCTTTGTTTAACTTACGATGAGAAAAATGTTTGCTTATTACTTATAACTATATTTAAATTGTCGAGATAAGATTTTAGAATCGTAAGTAAATTTTAACGACGCCGATGCGAAATTAAACGCATATTGAATGCTGTCGTTACGTGATGGAAATGAGTGATTTTAACATTTAACATTTAAAATTTAGTTAATTGAGAATGTACAACGATGCTCAATTAAAATGATCCTTTTGAACAATTACGAAAAATATGGGTTCAGAATAAATAAAAGAATAAGAGGTTTTCGTGGCATAGCAATTTAATAACGAGCAAGAGAATATTGCATGGAATGTGTTAGAATCAAGGACTGTAAATAGAGTGCATCTATCAACAGCTCTGTCTTTAGCACGTTTAATTCATTTGGCGATCGTGCTGCAGACGGCTGTGTTACACAAAGCTGTTTACACACTGTATATAGGTGGTTTGAAACCATTTTATATATCTAGGTCTTGTTCGTGCTCATGCTTATGACGCGTGTCTAATTCATCAAACTGACACACCCACACAATTATTGCTAACTTCATTATGAGATATTAGTAATCGTAATTGTTTGTTACGCAGAATTGGGGCGATTAAATTAATAAAAATGAAAAAAAAAGTTTTTAACGTGTTGTTATGAAAAAAATATGGTTACTTTATCCTTATTTACTACGCGTTAAATATTATTATGAAATATTGAATTTCCTAACAGCTTCCGTAAGAAATTGCGCTATTTCCTTTTTCTTGTTTAACGTTTTTGTTTAGCACGTGTAGACGGTTAAAAATGTTCTTAATACTTGTTGAAATTTTCCTATTTCATAACTTTTTTGTCCTTCACGCTAAATTTACTAATAACATTTTCCAGAAAAGCTGTAAATAATGTCTAATAAATATTTAATAGTCGACCTTCAAAAGAATGATTAATTTATTGCCCAAATCAAATTTCAAGATTTCTCAGAAATCAGAAAATCTCTCAGGATTTTACCTTATTCACACGGCGGACTAGATTGAATTTCTAGGTGCACAAAAATCGTAGAGCTTTTATTTAACGATTCTCGTTTTCATTTTAATGTACTTACAACTATTTCAGTTGAAATTAACGAAATATTAACTGTTTTAGACCAAATAAATACACACATATTAATGTGGATAAATTTAAATCTCACGGATCAGACTCAGAAAGGTCGGTCTCTTCTGGTACGGCTTCTGAAGCTATTTCAGAAGTACACCATTTCAGTTTCTGAAAATTGCCTCCTTTCTTTCCTTACAAGTGGTCTCACTAAACTGAGTTTGAAATATGAATAATAAATTAAGCAAAACTTTCATTTCTTTATTCTTCGCTTCTTCGGACAGTTGTCTATTAAACAGAATGCTAAAGAAATTAATCAGAATTGTTTTGGACCGAGACTGGCATGTAGTACCATGGATATACCAACTCCCCCATTGGAATTTGTTATAAATCTCATGTTTCCTTTTATTGATTCTTTTCTGGTTTTTACCATTTGCACAGGGTCCGGCAATAGGTACTGACGGTTTTGTGAGCGCTGTGATGTGAGTACCAAAATAATCTGGAGGAAAATATAAACTTCAGTGTGTTATGCAGTTTTATTGCCATGAATTAGTGGCCCGTGCAGCAACGTATTTCTTGCGTTACGGCGTTCATTCAAACGGGATCCATAATCGACGTTCAACGCCAATTTCGACGAGAATCTAATATTCCTCGGCGTGGTAGGATTCCTTCGCGCAACACAATTTTGCAATGGTATCGACGGTTTAATCAAACTGGAAATGTGAACAACATTTACGGCGGTACTCAGACAACAGTGCGTACGCCAGAAAATATTGAAAGGGTACGTCAAGCGGTAACTCGAAGTCCAACGTATTCAGCATTCAGCGCGTCAAGCAACAGCATTAAACATTTCAGACAGAAATGTTGTGTTGCGCGAAGAAATCCTACCACCTCGACGAATATTAGTTCTCGTCGAAATTGGCGTTGAACGTCGAATATGGACCCCGTTTGAATGAACGCCGTAACGCAAAAAATACGTTGCTGCACGGGCTACGAATTCATGGCTACTAAAACTGCATAACATACCGAATGATTTTCGCATTATATTTTCCCCCAGATTATTTTGGTACTCACACCACAGCACTCACAAAACCAGGACCCTGTATATGTCCAGCCGATATGGAAGTATGAATAAGGCATTCAAAGTAATGAATCTTCGCGGAAGGTAAGGAGACCAAAGCGAAAGATTGCGAGAAGCTCTGTAGATGTATAGTCGTTTCAGTTTTGTATCGGTTTTATGGTCTTGCTATGAAAAAAGCAACAGAAAGGCGACAAAGAGACTGCAGTGCTGGGTCTCTTTGCAGCTTTCTTTATAGCAAGACCATAAAACCGATACAAATCTGGAACGACTATAATAGACTTACTGGAATGCAATTGAGTAAAAGGCGTTACTTTTTCCATCATAAATAGTCATCACCAACCGATGTGTCACGAGGGTCAATTTCATCTATCAGACACCTAATTCTTGGTGGATAGTTTTTTTCGGTGCAGGCACTGATTTTTTCTTTTTTGCTAGAAGAACTGGGCACTGGGCAGGTCTTTTAATATTTAGAATATATTACAAAAAAGCACTGTTTCTCGTTTTCGTTTTTAATTAGGAAGCGGCCCATGGTTGCTGTTGCACCATCTTCTGGCTAAATCTCTTGTAAATCAAGCCAATACCAGGCGAACCTTTTGTCTGATTTTACGAGTTTCCTCAACCCCTGAAGACAAATTCTGAAACGTTTCTCTTTATGTCAGGATGCTGTTTCGTTTTCTTTCGTTGAATCGAATAGGTGCTTTCTAGTGAGACCTAAAATAAAAATAAAGAAAAAGTGGCCAGAGATGGGCAGCTAACTGTTTTGGATCCTCGTAATAGAAGCATTTTGGAATGAATTGAACCTTGATTTAGAACCCAGATATCGTCGGTCTTTTTTTATAGCTACGTCTCATTATAGATAGTAATCACAAACATTTATATTAAACACAAAAATCAAACTATTATTAACTAAATTACTAAATTATTCAAAAGAATGTTTATATGTATTTTAAGGAGTGAAATATCTTACTTCTTATACTGTGCAAGTTTAGAGCATAACTTATTTATTGTCGCATTTTTCACTTTTTTTTCGCTTCCGGTTTGATAGGAAATGCTTCCAACTTTTTTTTTGAGACACTCAATATATTTTTACATTTTCGGACGCAGAATAAAAATCTGCCTTCAGAAATATCAACACGTTTATTTTTATTGAAACGAAGGCAATACAAAAAAAGTTAAAAAACTACAGATAAACATAAAATCAAAATATCTTTGAAAACATAGAATTCACTGTCACTGCCAAATTGTAAATGGGGCACAATTTGAACATTTATTATAGTCTCAATCAAATTTCAAATCGTTTTGAAAGATATGTTGATTTTATCTTGTCTGTAGTTTTTTTTGTACTGTCTCCACGTGAATAAAAATAAAGATGTCGATCTTTCTGAGGGTTGTTTTTTATTCTGCATCCGAAAATGCGAGTAAATATAGAGTGTCTCATTTAAAAAAGAAAAATAGGAAGCATTTCCTGTCAAGCCGGAAACGAAAGAAAAGGTGGATATGTCGTAATAAATTAGTTTCTTTTAACTATACAGGGTGTTTTCGGAAGTGTGGCTGAAAACAAAGCCTTGGTGTCTACATGTACTGGGTATATGATTGAACACTTTATTTTTGCCCAAAAATAATTTAATGTGTAATTTTTTTTTGTATTCTACCCCGATCCCGACGGCATTGGTGAATAAGGAAGTTTTTTTGAATCAGTTATTAAGAACAAAAATAATTCTTAGGAAAACTCGTCGTTACGGTCTTAATTATTAAATTTGAAACAAAAAACTAATGACAACAACTAAAGATAAACTGTCTGTATTGTCAAAGTATGGAAAAATTTGTAAAAATTCCAAATCAGTACCATGCACCAAATTTCAGTAATTTATGAAAATTTGTAAAATTATTTTTCATTTCAAAATGAACACAGAAAAAAGAAAAATAAATCCGGCATTTTTTAGGTTTGTATCATATTGTATCCAGGTTCTTTTTCAGCCACACTTCCAAAAACACCAGTATATCCATAGACTAAATTAAAAAAAAAATACTTCTCAAATAACAAAGTTATTCGACCGTTCCGGGACTTCGTACTAACCCTGTATATAGCGTCAAATTGTTTAGTGTTGCTGTAAGAAAACGCCTTTGGATTCAAAACAATTTCAAAGCTTCCGGAAGTGAAAAGTGTAAAGGATAGATGTGCTATGAAATTGCACACAATTGCTCCAAAGTATTTTCTACAAACAAATTGAAACTTAAGGCCATTTTAGACTATCCTGTTTCTTGTACATACAAGATTTGGTTCGATTTCTACAACAAATATTTAGAACTTGAAATTCTTGGGCTGCAGGTACGTTCTATATTTCCAGATAGTTTTTTGATTCAATTGAAATTATGATATAATTTACAGCATAAATTAAATTTTTTAAGAAATTGAACCAATTCTTGTATGTGCAAGAAATAGGATAGTGTAAAAGACCTTTATGAAATAAATGGCGAAACAAAATTAAATTATTTTACCAGCATAATTGAGATGTAATGAAAAATGTTGTGAAATACTGGAATACTGAATTAAAGGATAAGGATAATGTAGGGTAAGTAGTAATCCTAATCAGTACTGTTAAACAACAGCCTGAAGGCGAATGATGCGACAAGCAGACCGTATCCTTTCAAAAGATTAACACTAATTAATAATTTTCTAAATTATAGTTTTGCTTCTTCTTGTTGGCATTTTTATTTTACGACATTTTGTGTTGCATACCTATTCAAGACTATAGTAAAAAATTGTATATTTAAGTCAGTTTTTAAAATATGTTGACAAGCTGTTTGTATGGAAAACGTCTAATGAACTCTATTTTAATAATACATACAGAGCCGGGCAATAATAGTTAGAGAGTAATTAAGCTAGTAACCTAATTACGTTTTTCTAAAAAGTAATTGTATTCAAGTTACTTTTGAATCAAAGTAACTATAAACGATAATTATAAAATTCTACGAAAATATTCATGAAGCTATTGTAAAAGAAGTACATAGTTACCTTCAAAAGTTATAAGTTACTATTAAAATACTTTAGCTACATTTAAGTTACCGAATAAATTATTTTTGGCAAATGCGTATAGATTATGTATTCTGACCATTTTATTTCTGTAGAATTTGTGATGAAGTTGTGATGGAAAGACGCATCCTAAAACAAATGTCTTCATCTCAGGTCATTTGTTCTTGTTCTTGTATTTATTTTATAATAATAACTTTTTACCAAGCACAAGTATTTCATTAAGGGCCGGTCTTTCCATCTTCCCGTTAGAGTTATCCGGCGAACAACTTGATTTTTCTGAGGCCCGTATTCATAAACAAAACTTAGGCTATGCGCTCGATAATAATTCGCTAGTAATTCATGATCTGTACGCATTTCAACGCGTTGCGGACGCACAACCAACAAGGATTTAAGTACAGCTGAAAGCCTGGTCTATACGTAACGTTTTATCGTCAGTCTTGCATGATCTGGAAAGACTGATCAACAAGACTGACACAAATCGTGCGGCTACACTGCTCAAACTTTTGCTCAGTCGTTCCGAAATCGACATGGATGAAGAACTATTAGTGACGATAATTGATTAGACTGGCGCACGTCTACATGCACAGACTTGTCTGTCGTCTTGCTTGTACACAAAGCTCCAACCCATCAGTCTTTTGCGAGTTTGTCAAATCTCATTCAGTTCATGCAAAACGTCCAACTTGCCATCTACACGTAACGATATGTTTGACAAATCTGGCATGATCATGCAAGACTGACGACAAAACGTTACGTATAGACCAGGCTTTAGAATTACTTCCCGTAAAATAAATCTTTGCAGTACAGGCAGGATCTTTAATAGAAAAGTTACGTAGTACCGCGCCGCCCCCAACACCGATAAAGCGAATTTGTGCTCAGATTGTCTTTCTAGTTGCTCCTTAGAAGCAACATGCAAAATATGTAAGTGGCAGGATCTCTAATAAAACCCAACACCGATAAAACTAATTTGTGCTCAGATTGTCTTCTTAGGTGCTGCCACGAGACAATATTCAAAATATATAAGCGGATGGCGGTAAAGTTTACTGATAATCTGACATAAACTGATATGATTTATTGCTGGAAAATATTGCTAGAGTAACTCCGCTGCCTAAAGGTAACTTGTAATAAACTTACTAAGAAACTGTAGCTTAAATACATATAACTTAAATAAAGTAACTTTTCAGTTGAGGAGCTTAGCTACTTATTCGTTTAAGTAGCTGTAACTTGTAACTAGTTACTTTTGGCTAGTAGCTTGCCCAGCTCTGAATACATACTAACAATGTAACTGCCTGAAATTAAACCTAGTTTTGATGGATTAATTAAGCTTCTCTGACCTTGAAGTTAAAATATGAAAGGCTTTCGATTTTTTAGTTTTATTAATCTGAACTGATCAATGATTAAATTGCCAAATTATTTCACAATAATAATTTTTGTTTAAAGATTAAATCGGGGATCAAATCTTGCACAAATGAAAAATGATTAATTTAATTTATTTTTGCTGCTGCTCATAAAGCATTGTTTCCATTTTATTATTTTCCATCACACTCACTTGGAGATTCTAATTGTAAACTATTTAATTCCCCTTAAATCCTCAGTAACTGACTAATGCCCGATTTCTTCATCGCCTTATCTTGAGGTTAAATTTATCTGTCAATTAGAATGTGAAACATAGAATATGTACGGCCAACTGTACGTCACATTCCAACTGTTAGATAAATTAACCCCAGGATAAATATGGTGAAGAAATCGGCCATTACTCAGTAAGAAAATCATCGATTTCCTCTGCTGTTTATTTATATTAGAAATTGATTTCTTGACTTAGGTAATAACTTTTCATTCAATCATTTATGTACATTTTACTCTCTTTGTCTTTATTAATATTTTTGTAGATTACGTTTTATTTATTTCACGTTGTATCTGTGATAAGAAGTAACTAAATTATTTTCAGCAACTTCTTTTGAGAAGCAAATTCTTTTGACGTTAATAAATTTCTTTTTGATTTGATCAATTTATGTATATATTTGACAATTCAATTTATTAAGGTAGTGTTTATAAATAGTTGTTTTCTCTTATTGCTTTTCTTCTTATGAACTTGAGTTGCAGATAAAAAAAAGTGAGTCGGACAAACAGTTCTGAGAAACCGCCGCCATTTCCATTAATGCAGAACGAGTTGTTTAAATCCTGCGCTCCTACATGGACATTGAATTGTTATTCACCATACAAAATCGTATTCAAGGTTTTACCGCATTATAATAACTATGTTAAACATGATTGTTTAACAACAGGTCAGGTGTACACTCGCTGAAAGTGCGCGCTCGTCTCGACTCGTTTGTTTACCTTGGCTAACTCCCGAGGGAACACTATTCTTGTCATTGTTGTTCTTCACGTATCCGTTCGTATGAGATACAGAGTCCGTCACATATTCCTCATTGTCCTTGCTATAGATCCCATCTACGACGCACTTATCTTTAATCGCGAGGTTCTCAATTCCACCGTTAACACCGTCCGCGTTGGGACTCGCGTATAATATTTGTTTAATGGTCACTGGTCCTTGATAGTACGTTTTGTTCCCGAAATGTACATCGGTGGAATTGGTCACTTCAATGTTCTGAAAACAAGGACTCTTGTTTTCCTCCGCTTGTGATAGCACGATAGCACCTTCACTTTCATCTTCGGAACTGCTCACACTCACCACATCGCACTCACTTTTATCCGCACGAGGGATGCTGACTTGTTCTGAAAGAACCGCGTCCGACACCATACCTGGTGGTAACTCCACGCTGCTTCTTTCATCGACTACCAGCTCGAATTCCTCCTCTACTCACCACACCACTCCGGTTACTCAGTTATCCGTGACGGTGTTAACTCGCGCTTTTATTATTCCCATTTAACAACGGAGGCACGCTCTCTAGTGAGATCCTCTGCAATGAGCGAACGAGTTATCAATCACCAAGTCCGACGACGTCCTCCACGTTCGCTCCTTGCGCAATCGGACGCGTTCGGTTGGTTGGTTCTTGCTCGAACACGACGCAACATTCTATTTATTTACTGATTGTGATGTGATTACTTGTTTGTTTCACTCTGCAATAATAGATAAGAGTAGACTGCGGAGGCGAAGAGCGAAGCCATCAATTGAATGGTTTTGAAATGTCAAATTTGTCAGATTTGGGGGGTTTGATTGCTAATCATGGGTTTTTCCACCAGCGTCACGAGTTCGGTGGCTTGTATAACTTTCTTCACTTGAGGTTATCATGCTAAACGTACTTATTTTGCATACATAGATTACGCTATTAGCGTGATCATTTATTAATTTATTCTTACTTTATTCATTTCATTTATTTTTGGGTTTTGACATGTTCAGATTTTTACTTGATTTAGAAATTTCGTTTACGTTTAAAAAGGTATTACCTAAAAACTCCAACAAAGTTTGTCAATTTGACTATTTTATAAGTTTTTTTTAAATTTTAATACATACAGGGTGAACCAAAAGCAGTCTCTCATTTGTCTCTTTGTATTTCATAATTTTATGTTTCTTCCTGTAGCACAAAAAAATCGACGATTTGAACCTTTTTTAAAATCAAACTTTCGCTTGTTTCTTTGGACAGGCGCGGTTCTAGAAGTACTTCTTGGGGGGGGGGGGATTTGCTTTCGTTAGGGTTTAATAATAGAAATAAGATTGGGCCCAGTATTAACCCTTGTGGAACTCCTCGATTGTTAGAACAGAAATCAGAAAATGGCCCATTCCAATACACATTGTTGCCTATTTTGTAGATGTTTTTTTAATAAATCTAAACTTTCTCCTCGCATGCCGTAATAAAATAATTTATCCAAAAGTATGGTGTGTTCAACACAATTAAAGGCCTTACTTAGGTCGCAGCTTGATAACTCAACTTCTTCTCCTACACCGAAGGCGGAAACTGTAACTTCTAGGACTTCTGTTAAGGCAGTTGTTGTTGATTTTCCTTTTCTATATCCATGTTGAACTTTGCTAAAGATGTTGAAGTTTTCTAAGTAATCTACAAGTCTATCTTTTATAACAGATTCAAAGATTTTGGATATTACTGGTAATATGAATATCGGCCTATAATTCTATATACTTCCTCCTCTATGTATGGGAATAATTTTGGCAGTTTTAATTTCATTTGGAAATACATATACCCGACAAGAAACAATTGTTTATGATTGCAGTAAGTGGATGAGCTATTTGTGTTTTCTTTAAAACTGTTACAGACATTCCATATACAGGGTGAGTCATAATGGGCGGAACAAATTTTACCAGTATGTAGGAGACTTTTTTAAGAAAAAAAAGTTCCTATAAACCTATGTCCTAATCCGCACAGTTGAGGAACTACAAGAAGTCAAAGTTTTTCTTAATTAAAATTAAATTCAAAAGGTAATATCAAGTAGTTTGCGGTCGTTTTTTGTTTTGTTAACAATTGATAAATTTCTTGTATCAGTTTGAAGACAGTTCGTATTATTTAAGTCGTTTAAAGTGTTGTAATTTCTAAACTGGGAGATTTTAGTGCGGCTGAATTTGCAGACATTGTTTATGTGTACGGTTACTGTGATGGTAATGGGCGACGTGCGTTTCGAGAATACCAGCGTAGATGAACCATCTTTTCAAGTATTTGCTAGGACATTCCAAAGATTAAAGGAGACTGGTACAAAAGCTGTAAAAAGTAGAGGTGTCCACGCAAATCGCAATAACGTCGACAATGAAATCAATGTTATTGGTCCGTTCCATTCGTCAGGATTTCGAGTTATGAACCATTCAAAATCTTACTGAGCATGAGCAGTGCACAAAATTGGATATAAATTTCACACTGCGCATAATTTGAACGGTTCAGAACTTGAAATTCTGTCAAATGGAACAGACCTATTAACACAGTATTGGATGATTCCAGAATCAGCACCCGGCGTGTTGCGGCACAGTTAAATCTTTCTCAGAGCTTTGTTTCCCGAGTACTTCGAAAAGAAGAACTTCATCCGTACCATTTTCAACGAGATTATGGCCAACGCGTAGAATTCAGTCGTTGGCTGCTACATCAAAATATTGAAAATCCTGATTTTATATCAAATGTGTTATGGTCCGATGAAGCTCACTTTACTCGAAACGGGATCAGTACAATTCATAATAGTCACGTATGGTCTATCGATAATCTACACGCCATCATTCAAACACGATTTCAACAACGTTTTAGTATTAATGTTTGGGTTGGAATTTTTAGAGGAGGTTTGCTGGAAATTGAGAGATTTTAAATCAAATCGCCTGTACGAAATCATCGAAGATGTTCCGTTGAAGAGTTGTCAAAAGATGTGGTTTCAACATGATGGCACGCCATGTCATTATGGAAGGCAAGTCACCCGGTGGTTGAATACTCACTACCCTGGCAGATGGATCGGACGTGAGGGCCCTGTTGCCTGGCCTGTGAGGAGTCCCGATTTAAATCATCTAGATTTTTACCTCTGGGGCAAATGAAACAGCTAGTATACAATACTGAAATTGACACACGTGAACAACTGCGTCAAAGAATTTTTAAAGCTATCAATGAAATTCGCAACAATGATCTAGTGGCTACAGTGTACGATTCCCTTATTCGTAGAGCTCGTGCTTGTATTAGAGCTCAAGGAGCACAGTTTGAACAGTTTTCGTAATACTGTGATTTAATTGAACATCTTTTGTAGAGTTTATCCAATTTTTTAACAGTTTTCACAGTGGCCGTTATTATTAAATATTTGTTTATTACAAAACTTTGACTTCTTGTAGTTCCTCAACTGTGCGGATTATGACATAGGTTTAGAGGAACTTTTTTCTTAAAAAAGTCTTTCCTACATACTGGTAAAATTTGTACCGTCCATTATGACTCACCCTGTATATCTGGAGTAGATTTATTTTCTAGATTGTTTTTGGAATTTTTATTATTTCATCAGGTTTTGTTGGTTTTAAAGACATACATATATTTTTTCTGTTTTGTTGTACATAGAAGATGCTGCGCCTTCATTGATGGACCCTCTATGGATGCAACTATTGTTTTACTTGCAGTAATAAAGTAATCATTGAACTCTACAGCTGTAATTAAATTATTGTCGTGGTGAGTTGATTTTTCATTTTCTAATTCATTTATTATTACATTCCAGACCACTTTACTTCTAATATCTGGGGCCTATTGCATAATAAAATACAAGGTAATAATATTAGTATTGAATAAAACGTTTAATGACCGGATTAAGGGCGAAATAAAAAACTATAGCTGACAGTTTCGGTTTACAAACCGATATTGTCAGCCGAATGAACGAGTAGTTTTTACTTTATCCTTAATTCAATCATCAAACGTTTCATTCAGTATTCAGTACTAATATCATTAGCTTGTATTTTATTATGAAATAGGCCCCAGATCTTTCTATATACTTCGTATAAGATTTTTGTTTTATTACTGATATTTTAAATTTAAATTAATTCCTTAATGTTTTGCAGATGTCTAAGCTTTCTCTGCCTCCAATATATCCACTATTTTTTTCAATTCATCGTTATTTTTCCAATTTGTTAACCTTTTGACCTTAATTTTATTTATTGTCGTGTCTTTTATAGGTATCTCTTGATTAAATAATTTGTGAAACGTATTATGAAAACTCGTATACTATACGTAGACTTTTGATGATCTGGGGATATCAGTGTCTCATCCCAAGTTTCAGCCTCTAAAGCTTCTGCAAAATGGTGAGTACTTAAAACATTTATATGCCTTTTCTTCTCAATCATTTTTGTTTCAGATAAGAAGTGGTTCAATATTTATTTCATTTGTTGTGCCCTGTGATCACCTCATAGAGATGTTAGAGATAGATGTTGGTGACTGATATAATCCGAAAGAAAAATATTATTTGTTATTTATTATTACTTCTGTGTTTTCCCTGGATTTGGCGAGGAAGTCAATATTATAATCTCCTGCGAACATAATAGGTGATGAATAATATTTTGAAAATATTTTTGTTCGAGTATATTTCATGTAATCTACAAACATTGTATAGTTTAAACAAGTCAAAGTAACAAATGAATAACCGACGATTTTCGAGGCGAAATCAAATTTTCATTTGTTTCTTTGCATTTCATTATTTCTTGTTTCTTTCTGTTAGCAAAAGAATATTCCAACGGGAAGCTTTTGAAAATCAAGTCAAGCTTTCAAAAAAAATCGCCGCTTTCCGATGGAATGCCTTTGAAAAATCAAATAAATCAAGTTTTCTTTTGTTTCTTTGCATTTTGTTATTTTTCGTAACAAAAAATAACAAATGAAAAACCGTTTATTTCCGGCGCGAAGCTTTTGTTTTTCTGTTTAATTTTTTTTTGTTTCCTTTTATCGCATTAACTTTTCGTGTTACAATTAACACATGCAATTTCTTTTTTTGTTTTTCGTAGGCGATTTAATTTTCTTACACTCTACTCCAGAAACGTCAATCTTCTCGCTTTTTTTTGTTCACCGTATTCATAATTCTATGGCTATTTGTTTCAGTTCTTTTTTGTCGAAGTAAGTATCAAGGTCTTTTTCTTGTTTTCTTATCAGCAAAGACTCGCATGAAAAATTCAATAGCGCGTAATCTAGCCCCACTCTACGTTACTCAGTGCCGTGAAATTCTTGACGGGATTTGTAGCCATCGTGACAAATGTTCTTACACGACTCGCCATAATTTTACAAATTTTAAATTAATAATTTGTAATATAGGTAAAACGGATATACAGTGTGTTATTGAAAGTTGTACAGATATTTTAACTGACGATAGTACTCTTTAAATAGATGCTAAATACCTAAACTTCCTTTATACAAAAGTTACTGGTTTGTTTCTACACAGTTCAAAATCAGTTCGGAACTGTACTGCTCATGCGCTCTTGCTAAATACACAGCATTTTTAGTAAGAGCGCATGACCTATAGCAAGAGCGCATGAGCAGTACAGTTCCGAACTGATTTTGAATTGTGTAGGAACAAAGCTATTGATACACAATTTATTGTCGCCCCACTCTTTTCCAGGAGTCCGGTGCTGCAGCGGCGCTCCGGATGGTCAGATCTTTAAATGCGCGGCGGCATCGCGTTCCTCGTCATTTTCTGCCATACGATGACGTGCAGCTCAATTCGATCCGAACCCCCCCCAAGTACCGTAAAGAATTCCAAAAAAATGCTTACAAATTTAATAATTTTCAAAAAATCATATCTCGAAAAAACGCACTTTCCTGGGATATAGGCCCCCTGTGTTGGTAGCTGGGGGGCTTAACATGCGTGTGAGAATGTTTGGTTCGATTCGGTCAGTAAATAAGGGCCGTGGATTTTTTTGCTTACGATTTATTGTGGTTCTCGAACAAAAACAATAAATTGTGTATCTCTAAAAGCAGTAACTTTTGTATAAAGGAAGTTTAGGTATTTAGCATCTATTTAAAGAGTACTATCGTGAGCTAAAATGTCTGTACAACTTTCAATAACACCCAGTATGTATTAATTAATATAATAATAAAATAAAAACGGAATGCTGCAAAAACGCGAAAATGAAAATGAAACTGATAATTTCCAATGAATTCCAAAACGTAAAGTCCTATAAAGTGTAACAAGAAATCATAAACCAGACACCAAACAAAATATGTATCAAGAACCCAAGAGGAATTACAGTGCTTCTCATAAATAACGAATTGACGATATTTACAGTTATAATGAATAAAATCTTTTGGCTAATAGAATCAGTGCGACTTTCATTAATCATTAATTAAAAAAACACTAGACTTTTATTATTTCTAATAATTAAGAATGAATTAATAAATGACGAACAGAAAGCTAATTATTTTCTCGTATTCAGGGTGAATCAAATTATTGTAATCTGTTGTATTATCTTTAGACTCTGGAAGTCTTTTTTTATTGCGAATAGATGGCGGCCCTAAACACTCATTCTAAATGGAACAATTCAGAATCTGTCACTGGCGTCAATTTCTGGAAAATTATTTCCATGTTCTGAACAATCTGACTCTTGAAAATGGCGAAGGCCGAAACCGGTAAAAGATAAAGCTCATTTTTAAGCTTATTTTAAAAATAAGCTTAATAATGACGGTAAATTTTTGAAAAAAAAGCAAATTATATTATGATGTTAACTTTGTTTACTTCTAATTTTTTGTATCGTCATTATCGGTATTTGTAAATAAACGCGATAACGACGAATACCAGGTTGGAATGCGGGTTTGATCCAAAAATAATAAAAAAAATTCTAATCATAGAAAAGTGCCAGAAATATAAGAAATTAATCATTTCAAAAAAAAAAGAAAATGGGAAATTATTTACAGAATACAAAACGAGTTTTCCAAACTGATTGCAAGAAGGCAATGTAATAGGAATGGACCAGGCGATATCTCACTGAAACTAATAAAAATAGCATGAAGTTATACGAAAGTTTTTTCGGAATTGCATAAATGATGATGAATGAATGAAAACATCTATGGTATCAATAAGTATTATTGATACCATAGATGTGTTCATAAGTAAATAGCATTAAAAAATAAGCAAAAATTCTAGGAGACTTACTATGACCACTACAATTAATTGATCTTAAAGAACAAGACAAAACAAGACAATGAATGTACAGAGTGAACCATTTAAGTTCACACTACGAAATATGCCACTCTTACTGTTCGATATTCTGAAAAGATTAGAATTTAGAAAAGTAAATGTGCTAAAAATTTTCTTCTTTATCATAAATTAAATGTTGTGCATTTTCCTGAACAGTGTGGGGCATTGATTAATTAAAATTTCAATTAATTAAATGCATTTAAATACATACATAGTTTAACTGCTGATCACGATTAAATTTAATTGCAACTAATTTAATTGTTAATTGCCATTAAATATTTTAAATGTCAATTATTAAAATAAATAACGTCCTCATCGTTCCATTTCAATATGATATGATCTTCGAATGCACGTTAATGGATCCTAATTGATGAAAAATATTAGAAACTGTTTTATTTTCGGCATTTCAACTTACGTTGGTAATATGTACTATGTAATGAAACAGAAATTACGTTTCAATAATCAAACATATACTAAAATTAATTGTTAATTGTTGATTAAAACCATTAAAAAAAACTAACAATTAATCAACTCTAATCGTAGAAACTTACAATTAACGATTAATTAATTGTAATTGTAAAGACTCTATAACTACAATTAATTAATAGTAACTGTAATTCACAATCACTTAACGTAATGTAAATTAATAATTTGAATGCACTGTTTGTTAATGCAAACGAAGTAATTCTAAATTTAAATGATTTACTGTTCATAATTAAACACATTAATTAGTTTCAGTTTAGAATTTTAAGTATTTACATTAAAACAAAACGCTTCAAACCTGTATTTAAAGGTTAATTTTGTTACGTTAAGCCATTGTGAACGCTGTTTAAAGATCCAGCAATTATAATTGATTAATTGTTAATTGTCAAAATAATTTAACACACCTGTGACTTATAACAATATTGTGTGTTTTGAGAGACATTACAATATATGCTTAGAAAATAAATGACATTATTAACTTGTGCGTATCAAAATAATTTAAAAAAAAACTTGGATTGATCTTCAAGTGACCTCGATAAAGTCCTCGAAGTCAAGCTCAAACGATACACTTTGTTTTCCCACTTGCATTAATTAACTTACTTATGTACTTAAAACGTTTCCTTGTGATGTCAATTTAAATGGTCCACCCTCTATAGACAATATCTGATTGATTGCAGAGATATGTGACGGCATCTAATAAATTGAAAGACAAGTAAAAATGTTCTTCGTCGTTTGAAGCAACTGGATTGAAAAAGTAAAAATATTAAAAAAAAAATCAGTGATTAAATTGTTTTTCATAAACTTCAATAGACTTTAGATTTTTTGACAATCATCTTTATTGTATAATTTAATGTCTAAAGCGAGTACTCCAAGAGTTCTTTTTTTCATCAAGGATACAGCATTCACGAGAAAATGATTATTTAAACCAAATACTAACTATAATTTTCATGCACAAAGAAATGAGAGATGACTTCAATTTCTTTTGTAAAAGTATTTTTTTTTACGAGAAACCCGTCTTTAAATGCGTTAATATTTTATAAATATATGTATTCAGAAGATGATGGAAATGTTTAATTTGCAACTGATTGTATCCTTCAAATGTCATTTGAATTTGGAACTTTTTCTCTTCCTCTTTTAAATAGTCTAAATTTTTCCATAATTTTTTGGTATCAAGCAAACATTTGCATATTTCATCATTAGCTCCCCGTTTATGTTCAAGGTTAAGATTTGTCGCTTTAAATAAGTTAATATTTTCTGCATTGTATCGCTTCGACTTCTGACTATCTAATTTGTAAATTTGATTTCTTTTTTATTTTGTTTTTAGTTGATTTGTAGTAAAAAAAAAGTTTAATCATCAACTGCCTTAAAAGAGGGCTGTTTATGTAAAAGCGAAACCTGAAATAATTTATCGATTACTCATGCATCTCATACTTCATCCACATTTTTTATTAAAATAGCTTAAATATTTAGATTGGGAACTGCTTCTCGGTTTGATTCACGACATAAAACTCAACTATGTGCATACATAAAAACCCGAAGTATTTCAAGTCTTTCTAAAAATATCCCAGTTTATTTGCACCACCTAATCATGCACCGACACGTATTCCATATTCTTTCTTATTCGTAAAAGATATTAAAACAATTTTTACTTACCGTAGAAAGGCTCCAGCGGAAAATATCCAAATCCAGAAATAATGGTCACATTGGTACCTTAAAAATTAACAACAGTAAATAAAATTATCTATTAATAAGTTTGAAAGGTGTGAAATGCTCCAAGACAAAATCAATTAAGCAGTCGAGGTTTTTTATTAAGCGCAGTTGTTATCTGGAGCACATCAAACACACGGCGTTTTAATTACGTTGTTAACAACTTTAATTGCTGTTACATTTAACCTTTAAAGCACTCTTGCGTTTTACAAAATAATCAATTTTTCAAAAATTTTTCTTTTTGCTTTAAGTAAATAGAACTTTCAGTTTTAGTTGTAATCTGTTGCAAAAAATTGTTCAATTTTTAAACTGGTAACCTGTCAGGTTACGCGCGGCGTAGGTCACGTGAGATACAGGAATAAATGATGATCCTGTATTAAAAAGTTTATTTTATTAAGAAAAAAATTATTTAACTTTTATTGGTAGAGTGGTAAAGAAATAAATTCTATTATTAAAAAAAAAATTGCAAACTTCCTGCTGTTTGTTAAAAAAAAAACACTAAAAGTTCTGCAAATTTCGACTTCATTTCACCATTTCTTTGTTGTTTTAATTTCAGAGGGAAGATTTCCATTTCTTTCCTTGTTTCTCAATCTTTTTCGTCTGTTAAATATGCTAACATACTATCTGTTCTTTTTTTATAATTGACTTTCTGTGTGTTAATATACGAGGTACTGTGGGTTGCATATAACGCAGGGGCATACCTAATTTGTTATTTGGCTCAGATATGAGATTCGCAAGTTAACGATTTACAAAGTGAACAGAAAGTTATAAATAATGGGCAAGAGAGACGTGATTTTGATGGATGATAGATTAAGAAGCTTCCTAACAGTAAAATGGAAATTGAAAACAAGCGATTTTCGTCGACTTAGATCCATTTTTTTTTAAATAAAATGATTTGGTACACCCTCGTACATTTATTTGATAAATTGTCGTACGTTACACAATTAACGATTTTCTCTGTATCTTTATATATCTTTCGTTCTACATAAACCTAATTAAATTTGAATTAATTTATATACATTTTCGTACAAAAAAAAACATTTATTTGAGAGAGAGTAAGAGTCATATAAAATATCACAATAGTCTTATTATATACCTATGTATGTACAGTGGTAATTAAAGATCGATGGACTATCGTTCTCTCGATTCGGGAGACCGATCCGGATAAAAATTGGGCAAAGTTTTTATGAATTTGTAAACGTTAGTTCCGGGACTTTCAGTCGCCATCGTCTGATTGTGACCGACCAGTCTATAATTTGGCATCAAGACCCTCTTCTTCACTCCCAGCTTCAACAACTCAACAAGGGCGTCTTGCATTTCCAGCGTTAAATTGTTGAAAATGAAATTGCCGGTGAAGCAAACCCCAACGCTTCTATCCTCGTGGAAATTCTGCCTGTCCCATCCTCGACCCTCGTAGATGTTCCCGTCTCCACCAATTACGAAGTTGTACCCAATGTCGGAAGTCGGTAGGTGCCCAACGTGATAATTCTGTATGTTCCGCATGATTGCGCTGCAGGTTCTGATTGATTTGCAGACGGATCCAACGGTGTGGGATATTATCACGTACTGCGCGGGGTGAGTCATGTTAACTATATATTTTGGGTCTTCTGCGCCCCATGCGGCTCGGGGGATTAATGTGTGTGACCCGATGATTTCGTACGGCGGAGGTTCTGTGACATTGGCGATGTCTGGCTCCGAAGAATTGAGTGAATATACCAGAACTAAGGTGATGATCGCTATTAAGAGAGTAATACAGGCAAAACATATTAGGATTCTTTTTGGGATACATTTTCTCATGTACACCTTTTCGGTTGTCACACCATCGGCCGTGACCAGATTCGCTGGAAAGAAAAAGAAAAACAAAATTTGTCAGGTGCATTGAATCAACGAAAAAAAAAATCATGCTGCTTCACGTGGTAACATTTTGTGGAACCGAAGTGCACCAAGTAATGTAATACAGTTTCCTCTCAAAATAGATTAGATTGAAAGATTTTAATCGAGCCTTTTGACATGAAATCGCTGCTTCTTTGTTGAACACACCAGCTCGAAGTTTCTATTTGAAATATATAAATCCTCACATCATTAATATTGTAAAAAGTGCTTGCTGTAAATATTTGATCTGAATGTCTGGTTAGCTTTAACGTTGTACAATTGGCATATGTTAAATATAAACCGCAGTAATATTTCCATCCTGGATGTTTATGTCGTACCGAATTGAATAACGGCAGTAAGAAAAAAAAACAGTTCTAAATTTAAATGTTGTACTTTACGTTCGATTTTTAAACGATTTTCTTTATGTACTTCTTAATTTTCGATATAGATGACCTAATAAATGATTCTATAAATAAGAATTTGCTTGAAACGTAAATGTAGTAAGTTCTCAATTGTAACTACAATGTAGAACGGCTGGAACTTGTCTGTCATCATGGAAATGTTTATGAATCAATCATTTACATTTCTGCAACATTAAATACTTATGCGTTTTGATTTGTTTAAAAATGGATGGTATAAAAAGTTGCTGAAACCGATTTATAACAATCAAAGTTCAAATTCAATTTTAATTTTTTTTCTTGATGGTTGTTGAGGAGGGAGGGCCCTCGGTTGTCTTAGCGGTTAGCATAGCCGGGCTTTATATAGCACTCGGCAGTATCGGTTAGCATCCTATCAGGGTCATGGATGTTTGTACTGTCTGGATTTAGTTAGACCCAGCTTCAAACTTATACAAATTCCTTAGTGACTGGAAAAACGAGCTCGGCCAATAAATGCAACATTGCTGCGCAAAGCGAAGAAAAAGATGTTGGTGATAAAAAAATGTCTTCAACAGTTTATGATAACAAAATTAATGTTGATCGCAAAAAAGGCCTTACATTTTATAAAGACAAATACGTGTACCTCTTTAGATGTTTATGTCAGAATCAACAAAACACAGGAAGAAATAAACTTTTAAATTCAAATTTAATGTTAATCCGCCTGTCACTTTTATGCATCTCAAAATATTTAGAGCAACCCTCGTATAGTAGGTCGTTATTAAAACTTTTCTTGGGCAACTTAGTAACACGCACTTCTTTCTGATTACCTACATACTAAGCGATTCTTGAACAGACCGACAAAGAAAAAGAAGTCTTTTCTTTCATCCGTAATTTTTTGTCGCTCTATTCAAGAATCACCCTGTATATTAAGCACGTGAGTTCACATTTATTTTCGCGTCGTGATATCTCTGGTGGCAAGATTTCTTGGAATATCAACCACACGTGATTGCTACACACACACACCACAGTTTTATCATTTCAAAGCCGTTCACTGAAAACATTAATTACTTAAATCAGTTACAATTTCTTTCTTTTTTTAATATAATCTATTTTTTAGAAACTATTAATAAGCAAAAAAAAACACAAATAAATCAAATATATTTGTTGTAACATTGTTGAGATAATTACTTCCGGTGAGGACAAGTCGAACTTCCGGTACGTAAACCTCTCTCGTTTTCGTTTTATTTCTTAAAAACAGTTTTCTATTTTGTGCTTATACGCTTACGTCGGCGGTTAAATCTTGCGTCATGTGATTAAAGCCTTTTCACTAAACATGGGATGTTATCAGCGAACAGTATCAGAAATTCAGCGGAACGGTAACATTACGTAAGTACGTCATTTGCGAGTGTTATTAATATTAAACAAACAGTACTTGATTATGCCAATCATCTGCTACACGTACATAGGTACTCACAGAAACTTGAGGATGACAATCAATTACTAATTTACAATGCAGCTGCAACAATAAACGTTTCAGCAGTTTTTCTTGAATTTTTTAAACAAAACATAATTTGCCTTATTTTAAAATATTCTAAATTATAATGGCTTGAAGTACCTTAATACGATCCGTGCAAATATGTAAATATTTTTCAACAGCCACGTGTGTCTGGATTTTAAAAAATATTTGGCAATTTGATTAATCTGTTGTTTGGAAAGCAAATAAATTCATTACAAGCTGGAAATCATTTAAATATGTATATTTTTGAAGCTGCGTTGATTCAGGTTAAGTAAATGATGTTTTTAGTTAAAAAAATCAAACAATTTTATGCACTCTGCATGAAATATTGCAAAGTATGCCAGAAAGTAATTAATTCGTAGTATGTATAAATCATGATTTACGTTCAATATTAAGACGTACTTAAAATATACGTAGATGAAGTTGAAATTAAAAATACATTAATGTTTCGTCCTCTTTTCTTTAAGTGTTTTGCAATCGTATTGATCTTGAATTGGTTCTTCTGGTTTCACTTTGTTGCGTTTTGCTATTGTCTAATAGCTTCCTACATTCTCTTGACTAAAGGTGGCTACACACGTAACTGCATGCTTGACAAGCATGATCAATCTTTTTGTACAAGCACGCTTGAGCGTTTGTAGGATAATTTTGCAAAAGCTAATCAGAATGCTTGTGCAAAATTATCCTACAAAGGCCCGAATTCAGAAACAAATCAGATGAGATCCCATAATTCTCATCTCAATTTCGTCACAAGTTCGATTGGATTTAGAAAGAGTCTCAATTTACTTTGGTACCTATTCATAAGGTAACTTCAGCTGAGCGACTAAAGTGAGAAACGTTGAGATCAATCTTGGAGTCTTCTGTGAATGCGAACTGAAAAAATGAGTATCTCATTGAGATGAGACTATAAATTTGGGCCTAAGTGTAAATCGCCCATTCTTTGTTCATGCCCCCCACCAAATAAGTTGTTCTTCCTCTTAGGCCCGATTTTACAATAGTCGGATAAGCATTATTCTTAGAATAATGTGACGTAGCTGTGACGTAAATATGGAGGAACATTAAAGGATATTCGGTGAACAGTTATTCCGTCCTTATTCCACGATTGTAAAACTGAGCCTTAGTGTTATATTATTATCTCTGATTCTAGTTCTCTTATCTATCTCTACCTTGTGGTATTATTCTTTAGATATTCCTTCATTATCATTTATATTTTGCTATCACGTACCACTGCTTTAAATTATCATTGGCATGAATATAGTTTTGAATATCACGTTTTTGTAAAATAAAGTTTTGATTGATCGATCTTGCCCTTTCATCGATGTCAATGCATTGCCTTCAATCATTATCGTTACTCATAGAACTGTACTTTCTTTAGATAAAAATACATTTTAAGGATTATATTGTTTCATATTTTAGCAATTGAAGGCCTTGCGGCTAAAAGGGGTTAGCTCCTTTTTGGCAGTTTTGCGTTAAATCCATTTTCTTGTAAAAAAATCTTTCCTTCGTTTGGTGCAAGAAGAAACTAACTCCGGGAGTCAATTTGCGCGTTTCAGAACAGACGGGGCTGCCACCTTCGTTGCATTGTTTTTTTTTTTTTTAGTTTCCCAAAGGTGACAAAAATGGAGCTAACCCCTTCTTGCTGCGAACCCCTAAATTTACTTCTAGATGCGCCTTCTATTTTTACATCCACTCATATCGATATGCTGCTCTTTTTTGTGTTAATCTTCATTTCGTTCTTTCAAAGAATGTCGTTTCACATGTCTACATAATCAGCACTGCATCCCGTGTCCCACAAGGAAGTGTCCTAAGAACCAGCCTATACCTTTTATATATCGTAGACTTATCATGGTAACAACATTCGCTGACCATACCCTGCATTCCACGCGGACCACCTGCATCTTGCAACCTCAATAAAATCCAAAACTGCCACATGTGACACACACAATGCAAAGCTAATTTCTAAGAGAGGTACCCTATGCTCCTTTTTGTGTTAATCTTCATTTCGTTCTTTCAAAAAAAGTCGTTCTATATGTCTACATCAACAGCACTGCAACCCATACACTGTGGTGTCCCACAAGGCAGTGTTCTAAGACTCATCCTATACCTTTTATATATCGTAGAGTTACCATGGTAACAACATTTGCTGACCAACATTTGCATCGTGTAACCTCAATAAGATCCAAAACTGGCTTAAGAAATGGCGAATTAGAACCAATGAGTCGAAAATGCAAAGCTAATTTCTATGAGAATTACCTCATATGTATGTACAGCCTCAATCAAAAGTAATGAAACGTTCAAATCCGAAACGCTGTAGTCAGAGAGAGAAGTTACCGAGTGAGATGAAGCTTTATGATGAACGAATGTTTCCGAAGTCCTTCGGAACCCCACAACTACTTTGGGGACATGGGAATCAAGTTTCTTTTAACTTCGAAGATAAATTTTAGAACGATATTCACAGCCAGGTTTATTTAATTGTTCTTCGCAATACATAGTCAAAAATGTGAAGAAAAACTTAGGTATCACACCTGTCCACAATTCATGATTTTCCTACCAATGTTTGCCTTGAACCAAAACTTGAAGACTTGAGTTTTCCTTTTTAACAAAATAATTTTTTTATTTTAGAGGGACTAGGTTTCACGCTTGGAGCTATTTTTATTTGGATTATTAGGAGAAAGAACACTCAAGTTCACTTAGCCCATTCACGTTCATCGATCTAGTAATGTAACGCACAAAATAAATAATAGCAGCATTCAGATTCGACCTTGTCCATTTTAATTAGCGTGTTCATAAAAAACGGCCTATTTTCTGCAATACATTAATAAGAAAAAAATTCTTCGTCAATTCCCCCCGAGTCCAACTTCATTGGGTTTTCCCCAAAATGACTGATGGTATTAAAACGAAAAGATTTTAATCCTTAGCAATAATTATAATCTGAGTCATTTTAGTAATTGCGTTTTTCCGTGCACACTCTTTTGTTAACTAGCTGAATTGGCAGCTATGTGAACAGGCCAAAATTATACTATTATAGGTGATTGCGATTTTTCGGAAGCTCATCTCAGATAACTGACGGATCAAAAGCTGACGCGCGTATGAGGTTTAAGAACTACCTCGATGCCTCGGATAAAGTGAATCCTGGACAGTTGCGGACTTGCACATTTGCGGGATCATACGTACACGTACTTGGCCCGATAAGGCATAGAAACTACATCCCAAATTTCTTTACGTTGAGAGGCTGCGATTACAGCGCCATTTGTGGGGATGGCGATAGCAGTTCGTAGTAAAAATTTCCAACCCCCCTTTAATTTTCTTTAATTTTGAACATCATCAAAAGCTGTGAATTCAAAAATAAGAAAGTTAAAAAGGGTGGGAAATCTCACGTTGGCACCTGAACGTGCCAGGCAAGTTTCACATTTCTCTGTTCTGTATCAAATAAGAGTCTCTTCAAATGTTGCAATTTAAAGGTCTGTCAAATGGCAAAGCAGGGATTACAGCGCCATTTGTGGAAATGGCGATAGCAATTCGTAGTAAGAATTCCCAATCCCCCTTTAATTTTCTTTCATTTTGAACATCAGCAAAAGCTTTGAATTCTAAAATAAGAAAGTTAAAAGGGGTGGAGAATCTCACTTTGGCACCAGAACACCTGAACGTGTCACGCAAGTTTGACATTTCTCGTTCTGTATCAAATAAGAGTCTCTTCAAAGGTTGCAATTTAAAGATCTGTCAAATGGCAAAGCAGCGATTACAGCGCCATTTGTGGAAATGGCGATAGCAATTCGTAGTAAGAATTCCCAATCCTCCTTTAATTTTCTTTCATTTTGAACATCAGCAAAAGCTTTGAATTCTAAAATAAGAAAGTTAAAAGAGGTGGAGAATCTCACTTTGGCACCTGAACACCTGAACGTGTCACGCAAGTTTGACATTTGAATTAGTGTTGCCTACTTGAGGGATAAATCCCTTTTAATAATAATAATAATAATAGACATTTATTAACCCATAATGAAGTACAGTACATACATACATACAATAGTACTTACAATCATTGGGTTAACAGGTTTTCACTCAGACTGGTCTTTAAAAAAAGCCGTTTGTTCTTTAATGTTAAAACCGACGTAAAATGTGAAAAAATATACCGGGTGTTTCCTGAAAAATGTTCCATCCCGTAGCGATGTTATTTATGATCCGATTTTAATGAATAAAAAAATAAAACAAATGGCTTTAGATGTATTTTAAAATGGCTCTAATTTCGATTTTTTCTAATGTTATCTTCAATATCTATCGATAGTCAACTTTTTTTTTCAAATGGCTGCCCATATTTTTTTTGCTTTAATCTAGTAGAGCATTTTTTTCTACATCGGATAAAGCATTCAAAATTATTATTTGGTGCGCAGTTAATTGGAAAAATTAATAAAATTATTATAAGCATGATCTTTTATGACAGTTTAGTAAATTTAAAATAATAATAATAAACAATCAACAAACATTAAACATATCAGACAAAATCATAAAAATTTACAAGTATTGCTCGAATTGACCTCCACCACCTTGCTCAACACACAACTGGCACCTTCTAATCACGCCACGGACCGCATTTAATAGTAAATTAGGAGGTATTTCGCGACAAGTATCAACGATCCTCTTAAAATCAAGTCGTTTTCCGGGCTTGTTATGTACACGCGATCTTTGAGATAACCCCACATCTAAAAATCGAGCGGTATAAGATCTGGAGAACGGGCAGGCCATCGAATTGGCCCATCCGTTCCTATTGTAGTGATTCATCGACACCAGCCGGGGTCAGACTGTCTCTTGGGTCACAGCCGTCCAGCCGACGCGCCTTAGCCGACGCACCTTAGGCGACAGCCTAGAGAATTCCAGCGGCGGAATAAATTAGACCAGACAGTCTGTCGCGCTCCAGAAAATACGAGAACAACAGCTTCGGCTTATAAAATGCACGCGGCCGGGAGTGGGCGACAGTTCGGCAAGGATTCAGCGTTGGACAGTTCGGCATTAAAGTTCGCGAAGACTCGCTCGGCTGTTAAAATAAATTAGGTATAAGCTTGTAAATAATTTAGTATTAATTAGTTTGCTTTTAAATAAATAATAATAATAATAATAATAATAATAATAAGGTCTTTATTCTCAAAAATAAAATGAAATAAACAGAATGTATTTTAACAAAACAAGACAAGAGGCGAAGTTCAGCTAAATGCTGTTCTTACACTTAACCTCTATATTAAGTAAAACTAACGCTGAATTTCACAAACGTCACCCAACTTCAGTCATCGACCAAGAATAACCATTCCTATACCTTCAAATTATGTAGTTTATTAACTATTTCGTGTTTTGTTTTAAAATATAAATTAATAGAACCCTTAAAACGTTACACTATCCATCTTGCACCGAATTTGTTATTTGACCAATGGACAATTCTTTTTGCATTATGAGGAGCGGCTCCATCTTGTTGGAAAAAAACTCTATTTAGTTCTGCCAAAGGTAATTCGTCCAAAAAATTTGGATGTCTATCGATAACAGTTGGTGATATTTTTCTTGATTAAGGCTGGGTTGCATAAAAGTTTTAAACCAGGATTAAATTTAAGTCCACGCTAGAATATGACACACAATATGCTATACGTCATTGTGAGTGTCAACTTCTAACTTAGACTTAAATTTAATCCTGGCTTAAATCTTTTATGCAACCCACCTATAAGTACGTACCATTTATGACAACTGGCCCAATTAATTGATCTCCTAAACAATTAAAACTACAAATATTTTCAAAATGATGGTTGAATGACATTTGTCGTTTAGTGCATTGTTATGAATTTCCACGGCTGACTTGAAAATTTCATTCATTATGTTAATAATAATTTTAATAATTTTTCCAATTAACTGCGCACCAAATAATAATTTTGAATACTTTATCCGATTTAGAAAAAAATGTTCTACTAGATTAAAGCTAAAAAAATATGGGCAACCATTTGAAAAAAAAAGTTGACTATCGATAGATATTGAAGATAACATTAGAAAAAATCGAAATTAGAACCATTTTAAAGTACATCTAAAGCCATTTGTTTTATTTTTTTATTCATTAAAATCGGATCATAAATAACGTCGCTACGGGATGAAACATTTTTTAGAAAACACAGTGTATACAATGCGATCGTCCTTGAGAAAATATATACCCAAAGGTGATCAAAACTACCTTCGGCCTAGAGAATTTTCGCGTTTTTGAATACTCAAGGTCAGATGACAATCAATAGCGTTCGTATGTTGTGCACGGTTTGGTTATTAATTTAGTTTTCTACGAAATTAGTACATATTTTTGAAGGAAGATCAATCATTTTCGATCGCATTGTATATATAACGCAAGTAGAATACTATTTTAAATGTAAATAAAGGATAGAAGAAAAGAGAAAGAAGAAATGATAAGATAGATTAGGTGTTGAAGTAAGAAGAAAGGGAAAAAATAATAATAATAATAGAAGCAGGAAACTAACTGACTATCTGCTGCTCATACACATAAGTTTTAAAAACGGTTTTAAAATTTTCTGACACGGAATTCCAAAACGCTGCTATGCAATATGAAAAGGACCTAGTAAATTTTGCAGTTCTATGTTTGGGTATAGTAATTACATTTTTGTGTTGAATACCTATTGATGTTGTGGAAAAGATATTTTGTTATACAGGGTGTTTAAAAAAAACGTTCGGATACTGTAACCATGAATAGTACTCGCCAAGAGAAACAAAAAAGTCTTATAAGTATAAGGTCCGCAAATAATTTTTTTCAAGGATAGAGTTGATTTTGCATTGAAGTTAAAAAATTACATTATTATGAAGAAGCAAACAGTAAACATGTGATTATCTAGACACAAAAAATAATTATAGTAAATGTCCACCTCTCTCGCTTCGTAGAAAAGAAGCTATCATTCTTTCGAATAATCCTTGATTTTGTCGAAAGGTTTAGCAGTTATGTTCTGTTCGCTGCTGCAGCTCATTTACGTTATTTACCAAATCGTTTAAATGGCGAAGTTTATCTTGACTTTTTAAATAATACTTTACCTCCATTATTAGAAGACATTCCTCTGATTGTTAGAGTTAATCTTTGGTTTTTACATGATGGGGTTCCTCCACATTTCGCTATCGTTGTAAGAAATTTCTTAAATGCAACATACAACAATAACTGGATAGGAAGAGGAGGCCCAGTACCGTGGCCACCTAGATCTCCTGATTTAAACCCACTTGATTTTTGCATTTGGGGATATTTAAAATCTCTGGTGTATTCAAGACCCGTTAATAACGTAAATGAGCTGCAGCAGCGAATAGAACATAACTGCCAAACCATTGAAGAAAATCAAGGACTATTCGAAAGAATAAGAGCTTCTTTTCGTCGAAAATGTGAAGCCTGTGTGCAAGCGGGAGGTGGACATGTAGAACATTTTCTTTAAATATTTTTTGTCTACATAATCACACGTTTACTGTTTGTTTCTTTATAATAATACAATTTTTTAACTTCATTGCAAAATCAACTCTATCCTTGAAAAAAATTATTTGCGGACCTCTACTTACTAAGACTTTTTTGTTGCTCTTGATGAGTACTGTTCATGGTTACAGTATCCGAACGTTTTTTTTAAACACCCTGTATAAATAAGGTGGTGTTTTTTCTTTAATAATTTTGAAATACAAATTGGCAGAGTGAAGTAGTCGATGGTTAGACATGTTAACCACTTGCAGTCACATAAACAGTGTGACACACGTTTAAATTTTTTAATACCATATAATAATATAAACCTCAACCTCAAACAAGTATTTTGGATACGTTGAATACGTAAAATGTCAACTGAATCTAGACATGAATCATATACAGAATCACAATAGTCGAATCGAGAAAGAATCAAAGAATTGGTTAAGAGCAATTTACTATTCTTGTTAAAGATAAAACAATTAGAATATAAAATTTTTAAAACTGAAAATGTTTTATGCAGTAAGTTATTAACATGTGTTTTGAATTTTAATTCGGTGTCAATCCACAGACCAAGATTTTTGACTGATTAAGAAGACTGCATTATTATACCATCAATTTTAATGTCAAATAACCCAATTAGATACGATTTGTGTTTATTTCCGAAAAGCATTATAGAAGACTTTTTAGCATTTATTTTAAGACTATGACGTTTTGAAAGATCTATTGAATTGACATTTATATTAACCCGAGCTATATCCTGAGCTTGGAAATGATAATAGAATTGGCTATCATTAGCATAAGTGTGCAATTTACTGTAACGAAGGCAGTTATTAAAGCTTGATGTGGAAATAATATAAAGCAACGGTCCACATATACTTCCTTGAGGTACACCTGAGGTTAGAGTTCGAATTTATGAAATTAGTCCGTTGATAGTTACAGATTGAGATCATCCAGTTAAATAATGCCTGAAAAATTCAATTGCTCCGTTACTTAAGCCAATGAATCATGTCAAAAGCCTTGAAATAGTCAATCAATATTAATATTGTATAAAGTCCATGATCAAAACTACGTAATAAATCATCAACATTATCCAACAATGCAGTATTATGTACAACTATAGCCAGGTCTAAATCCTGACTGGGCATTAGGCAATATACTGTAACGTTCCAGATGGCGACGTAATTGTTTAACAATAACTTTTTCGAGAACTTGAGACAAAACCGGAAGTATGCTTATTGGTCTTAAATCCTTGAAATCAGACGGGCGTAAAACTTTAGGTACTGGAACTATAATTGCTTCTTTCCAGCAAGTGGGATAAACATTTTCAGTTTTGAAGGGTCCTTCTTCAAATGATTAGGGATGAAGGGATTCTTCTTTCTAAAATTTTATTTCGTAAAAGAAACTGGAAGCTGACAGCCCTGACAGCTCAAAGTTGTTTTTTTATGCAGAAGAAAACTCACTTAAAGTATTTTTCACAAGAGAAGAGCTCTGCGTCATAAATAAAACGTCTGGCGTTGCATAATCAGACATAAAAAGCGTAACTCCATCCTTCTTTCTTAGTCACTGTTGACAAATAAAGAATACTGAAATATTTGTCGGTTGTAACTTCGGCGATTGATGACGCAGACCTCAAGTTCCGTGAATTTGATATTATATTGGGAAATCACCATCTATTGAGCAAAGTTTCAACTGATAGTCCTTTCTGGATGTTAACAAACAAATTACGTGCATTGTTATAAATTCTGCAGATGAATGCAAAGAGGATTGAGTCTTAACGAAACGTTATTTTTTTCCAAAAAAAGTTCTAGGCAATTTCATTCTTTGTTTGCCTAGAATTGAATTAACTTTTGTTTTAAGTATTCATTTGAAAGCTTGCGGATGAACCTTTGAAGTATGTAAGAATATTTGCCGCTCCTCTATGAAGGATTTAAAAGCGTTTACAAAGAAATTTTTGCTCGATGATTAATGAAAATATTCATTGCCTTCGCGCGTCATTCATTTTACGACGACTTCAGATCACACTTATTCTCGAGTTTCGCGCAGAATATTTATAAAACAAACAATACCAGAAGAAGTTACATACGCACGTGTTCTAATAACATCTCGAGTTGATTATCCCGAAATGTTTGCGTCGAGCAATTAAAAGACACATGCCGCCTGGTTTGTTAATAACTTAAGCCAACAAAGAAGCGCGTAATTTAATATTGTAGAGAGTCTGTGAATGAGACGGGCGGGATTAATTTTATTAATGTGATGAATTAATTAAATTACGTACCTCTTTGAATCGGTGGTAAAAGTTCACAATGGCCATTGTTGCTGGTCTTTTTCATGCGCCGTCTCGAATTCACTCGTATTAGTCTCATGTTACTGAATTTGGTGGACAAGTCATTTCGTCGTCTCTATTGCGTTTTTAACTCAACACCGTTTAATAAGATAATTGGAGGCGGATTTCGGTACCTAGCCGGAGCGTTCCGCGAGCGTACTGCATGCACCACACCTCTGCGAACGTACTAGCAGACCGACCGCGAGGAATGGATTCATCCGGTAATATAAACAGATCCTGCATGATTCTCGGCCGTGTTTTTGTAATCTTAGGTAAATAAATATCTATTTAAACATAGAAATGATACGAGGGGGACTTTTTTCCGTAAATGTTCGTAGTATTTATAAAGAACTGATGTAACAGAATAAATAGTAGTAAATACATACGTAGTAGTTATTAAACACGTAAATTACTCTTGCATTTAAAAAATAAACACAAACGAGAAAATAAATTGAAAGTAGTGCAGGCTGCAATAATGTACGGTCTAATTTTAACAAATTTCTTAATTGACCGAAAGACTATAAATTCAGAGTTTAAGCTTCGTACCAGATACTTTATGTCGAATGAGTAGCGGTGCAAACGATTGAAACGTTTCGATAATTTGTTTTAAAAATAAAAAGCGATTATTGCATGTTTGCTTTCTATAAACACATGTTCATATTCCTCAGGGCTTGCAGCAGGGCTTTAGGTGGGTGGTCAACAATTCGGGGACTCTGTTTCTTTTGAACGGTCAGGTTGTAAATCTGTCCAGTAACTTTATCTGTCATTTTCGTGCACATGTACTAATATCGCCACACAGTAATTGCAGGCGCCAAGCGAAAGCCAGAGGGGTGGGCAGACATCATAAACAAATCTATTTTGACGTTTTAAAACGATTTTCTAAATTTTCATATGCCTTACAGTGTCAGAATTGCAGGCGAGCGGGCCAAGTGGCCGAAGATATCGAGTTGCCCGGGGGGCGTCACTGTAGTCCGATAACGGACACTTTAAAAACGTCAACTTCTACACTTGAATAGTAAAATTTATAGGTGTTCGTAAGCCATACGAACAGCAAACATTCCGAGGGGTTAATAGAGTGTCTCTTGATATTTCTTGGCATCTGTGGAGGCGGGCGTGTGAAACAAATACCACGACCTGGATTGGCCGAAGCGGTTTTTGAATTGCGCTGCAAGTCCGAGGGGCGGTTTTTTGATTGTTTTCGTGTTAAGGTAAAAACGCGGAGGAAGGCAAATGGCATTGAAGCTTAGACGGAAGCGGTCGAGTTAAATTTTTAGTTTGACTTCGCAGTCTTTTCTTGGCACTTGTAGTCTTTATTCAGCTTGGTATTCTTATATAATTTTGTTGTTTGTTAAATCATTTATTCCGGTACGATTTTTAAATTCAGTGATAACAAGGGCAATTAAAACCCAACACGGGCGTTTCGCGTCGCGGGTGGTTTAAATCAGCGTGCACGAAGTGTGTGAGTGTTTCACGGGATACGCGGCTAGGTAATTTGCACTTATTTGTATTTCTCCATCGTACCTTTGGTGGCACAAATTGCGTGAGAATAAATTAATTTGCATTCGTCAGTGTCTAAAGAGTCAGTAAGGTTCATTATTACCATTGCACTTAGGTAACTTTAATCAGACTATTTTTATTTACATTTGGAGCGAGTATTAAAACTCACTAGTGGCTTTCATATTTTAAATTTTCATTGGTCAGCGTCCGTAATTAGTAGCCGAGTTCGATAAATTAATTAGTCAACGGCAATTTGTTATTCCCTACATCTACTTGGGCTTCCAATACAGTGTACTGTAGAAATCAGTCGACCATAGGGGAATTCTCTCAGGCAAATCGTAAACCAAATAATTTGAAATACGTTCCTGGCCATTTTCTTGACAAAGGTTTCCACACTCTGTATATGTGGGAGGGTCAACTGTTGTTTTGGCTGAGAGGTTTGTCGGTTAATTAGAAGCAATTGCCTCGAGACTGAACGGCCATAAACACCCATAGTGTAGTGCCAAAAACAGTCGATCTGGGTCCTTGCGCCTTTAAATTAATTAGCTAGATAGACGGCGAAAGAGCGACAAACAGAGAGTCCTGAAACAGGCCAGGCATTGGGTAAAAGCACCGCTCTCAAATAACAATTAAATCGCTCGGACTTTCGTAGCAGAAGAAGTTTTGGCTCACTGCACGGGTCCATTAATTAGATTAGTTAGAGATAGGGTTAATCCATCACCTCCCAAGGGAGTCCGTGAAAAACTGGTGATTGCTACTGATTTACCTGCAGATTGATCGCTGAAGGCGGCAGGTATCACATACTTCGCCCAAAACATCTGATTAGCTCACTAATTAACTCCATTTATTAAGTACACTGTCGTCCCACAGAGACACGTCCCAGTGCGTTGGTTTATTAAATCGAACAAGTCTTTCAATACCAGCAGAGTTACAGACGCTGTACTAAGACTCGAACCTTTGAAACTCAATTAATTATTGATCTAAGTCAGGAGTAGAGCGCTCCAACAAACATCTGCGTAAACATTGTACCACCAACGGTGTGAATGGGGAGAAAAGAGATCGTGCCGATACCCGAAGGTGAAAACTGTTAAACGAATCACACTGTATTTTCTGGAAATCGTAATTTTTGATTAATTGTATTGATTTCAACGACAGGATTTTTTTACGCTCACGTTCTCTGGTTCCATAGAGTCGGAGAGCAGGAGTTTTTTTTGCCCAAATCTATTTTTTTTTTTAATAAATAATTACTTAAATTTAATTGTTGCGTTTCATTATCAACTTGCCTTTGTCCTTGTTAGAAAGCTATTGTACTGCCCCACCAAAACAAAGAACCTGGGTATCACAACGTAACGGCGGATTACATCCGACGATCGGGTCATAATTAGATAATATTAAAATTAATCTCAGCACCGGACAAGTTCCATAAAAATCAATCACCCTGCAACAACACAGCTGGAGGGTTGACCGTTAGGTTCCGATACATCAATTAAAGAAAAAATTATAATCACAAGGTACGTATTTCAACATAAATGTTGTTACTACTGAAACAGAAATTTTTGCTAAGAAAAACAAACATGAGGGGAGCGATTAAAAGATGCAATCGTCATCACCAGACTGACACACACACACGCCAGTGTAAAAGCAGTTCCGATGGACATACACCATCATGGAGGATTTGCAGTTCTTGAAGGCACCTCCGAAGTCAAACTTCCTAGACCAGGAGCAAGTCTAATTCAACCGATTTAATAACACGTACGGTTTTATTTGTGTGACAACTAAAATTTAAATTACATGGCGATTCACTCACATTCACATGCAAGCACGAATACGTGGGATTAATAAAATTAGAAAGTTATTTTTTGTATCTGATTCGCGTTTTCAAAAAAATTGTTGTATGACGCGTTACAATTTTTTTTTAACACGGCTTATAAATATAAAGAGATTGCAAACGGGTTTGCAGCTTATTTTGAAAGTGTATATGAAGTTCCTTCGTTGTATGTGTATATTATTTCTGATGAATGTGCTGAAAATGATGTATTCGTTGGAGATATTAATGATGATGATTGATGACATTAGACTCGCAGTAAGAAAACTAAAAGCATTGAGGATGGACAATATTCCTGCATATATTTATAAAGGATGCTGCGAATTATTAATTACTTCATTAAAACATATACATATTTAATTTATGTCTTCGGCTGGTATTTTTCCTGATAGATGGAAATTAGTTAAGGTAATTCCCGTGTAGGTATAACTCTGGCGATACAAATCTCATGTCAAAATTTTATCACCCGCAGCCGTATCGAAAAATTTCGAGCAAATTTTATATAAGAAAATTTTTCCTCAAATTGAATTCAAAATAGCTCTTGAACAACATGGCTTTTTTCGTGGAAGGTCTATACAAACAAATCTGTTATTATTTATTGACAATCTATCGAGGGCTATAAAAGCTGGTCATCAAGTAGACACTGTTTATACGGACTTTTCAAGAGCCTTCGACAAAATCAACCACAATTACTGTCGTTTTTTAGTTCTTACCTATCTACCAGGCGGCAACTTATCTTTTACAGGGGAGCATATTCTAGTCAGTTTCTAGCTCAATCGGGTGTCCCCCAAGGAAGCTATTTAGGACCTCTTCTATTCTTACTTTTTATAAACGATATTGTAACGAATGTAAGAGACTCCACATGTCTACTTTTTGCCGATGACTGTAAAATCTATAAATGTGTAACATCCATTACTAACTCATTGCTTCTACAAAATGATATTTACAATGTATCCACTTGGTGTGTTAATAATATGTTACCATTAAATATAAATATGTGCTCTGTTGTCGTATATGCTTCTGTAATTTGGTATCCAACAACTAAATCAATTGAGGCTTTAATTGAAGCTGTTCAGAATAAGTTCTTGAAATTTCTGTTTTACAAAAAATATAAAAGAAATCCACCTTTTGCATCTTATGCTTATATGAGATCAGATTTTTCAATTCCACCCCTTAAACATAGGCGTGATCTAGCACTGCTGGGTATCTTATTTAAAATATTTAACAATATTGTCGATAACGTTTGATTGTTGTCGTTATTCAGGCTTCATATACCGTACTATAGCATCAGACCTCAACCTCTCATGCATGTATGTTGATTCAAGTACCATATCTCCAATTAATAAAATTTGTAAATTGTATAATAATCACTATCAGTCTGTAGAAATTTTTCGTGTATCCAAGTATGTATTTGTTAAATTCGCCAAGTCCGCAATATATTCTCGTTGAAAGTAATTTTATCTTTTTATTGTTGTACTCCCCCCAACACTTGCAACTGAATTCATATTATAATGTGTAATTCGAGTATTTAGTTACTATGATTAAGTTGCTAGTATGATCTTCTTTATATAGTTTATGTCGTTTATATCACAAAATCTTTTAAGCGAACACTAAATCGCGATTTAGTGTCCGCTTAAAAGATTTTGTGATACAAATTTCATCGGACAAGAACCAACTGTAAATATGTCGTTTAAATTTAAAAATGTTACATCTTTCTGTAAAGAACATTTTTCTTTTCTTTTTGTAATTATAATTTTAATTTGAGCAGAATTATATGAGCTCAAGAAATTATCTACGAGCGTGCAAAGGACCCAAAAGCGTTCACAGATTTTATTAAATTAAAACAAAAGAAAAAGTTTACGCCCTGAATCTAACAGAATTTCATGTTCATAGAAGAAGTACGTTATTGAAAAATAAACAAATGAAATTCTCAATAACGAATAACATAGCAATATTTTAATGCGTAGGTACAAAATCTTCAATAAGCCGCACATTGTTGACCCAGGTAATAAAATAATAATAATAATAAAATATGACAAATCCTCTCTCTTGACGTTTTTCATGAGGAAGGAAATCAAAATAATCCATTTTTTTTAAATTAATCGTTTGTTTTTTTTTTTGTAAAATAAAAATCTATACAAGACCTGCGTCAAAAGTATTCGCCTGTTTTTGAAAATAAAATCTTTATTAGAATTTAAATATCAAAACTTTTATTTAAAAATGTTTAATTTCCATTTAATTATTATTATTATTTTAGAAAAATAATCTATCACTGAGTAATGTATTAACTGTCTCGTTCCTTATCAAAGGGAGGTAGGCGAATACTTTTGACGCAGGGCTCGTATTCCTAATATTATCGGCAGGAATTGCTTTAAATTTTTGTATTCCTTTCCCGCCTAATTTATTTTAATTTGATCACAATAAGAAAAAGAGAAGTTTTTCACATTTTTTAATTAAAATTTTGTTGTCATAAATTAGATCTATTAAATAATTCAGAGTTTTTTTTTTAATTTCAGGGAAAATTTTACCGCACAAGCCTAGTTTAATAAACAGAAGTAACAAAAGGGCATCATCAGATGCAAAGGGTTAAAAATTATAATCATTATTGAAATCAAATGGAAATTGTTTTTATTTTAAATCTTGTATGCCTGCTAATGTAGTGTAAAAATGAATAAAAATATTTTTAATAACATTTAGTAACGTTTTTTTGTCTCAACTTATTTCACTATTAATAAAAAATAAATGTTAGCAACCCTTTAGCCGCTGGGAAGGGTTAATTCAAGTGTTACTCGCTCACCTTCTTCAAGTTGTATTTCTTATTTTTTTTTGAAGGCATTTTATGGGATTTTTTGCATCCCTCAGATAACAGCAGGGAAAAAAATTAATACATATATAAATTGAATGCATTACCTAGTTAAATTCTGATTTTTTTAGATTATCTGGGGGTGCAAAAAATAAAACACGATAGCGCATAAGAGTGCATAACGAATGCAAGAATTTAAAAAACAAGAGAGAGGGAGGAACTACTTAAGGCCAGTACACAGTGGATTTGCATAAAGCATAAGACATAAGCCGTAACAGTAATTCGACCTATGTAAAGAAGTGCGCTGTAACACAATAGCTCCGTAACGAGAACAAAGCTTATGTGTTTCTAACGGCTTATGTCTTATGACTTATGTTTTATGCAAATCCATTGTGCAACCGGCTTTACTGCATAAATTAATTTAAACGTCAAATAATTACATGAAAGCCGCAATTTTGTCAAATAATTTTGCACCAAAAATTGAGTAATTTCTTTTGCTTTTTAGTTTCTTTAATTATTTTTCTTTTCTGGTTCATCGTGAGGGAGTAAACAATTTTTTTTTAAATGAATCATCTCAACTTTATAAATAATTTAAAATATATTCGCTTTTCTAATATTTTTGGCATGAATTTCTTTAGATTTTTAAAAAAATTTAATGGTTATTGAAATCATGCAGAAGTTGTTTCTTTTTTAAAATTTTGTAGCTCTGTCTGTGTATAAGAAATTGATAATTATTGTATTTAAGTTTAGTCCCCTCTCCAAAGCACTGTTTCTTGCGCCAAATTATTCCACCCTTTATTTACTCTAACGCGTTAAAAATAAAAATAAATGTTCGGAGTCTTTCAGACCAGAGAATGTGGGTTAATTTTACTGGGAAGGGCTAGTTTGGGGTTTTGCTCCCCCCATACTCCCGGGGTTATATTTTTTAAACTTTTTCTATGCAACATATTGCATCAAGTTAGCACTCTCATGCCCCATATTTTTTCTTGCACCACTCGGATAATTGAGAAAAAAATTAATTTAAAACTGGAACTGGCAGCTGTTTAAGTTTCTCGATTATCTGGGAGAGCAACAGACAAAAAAGATGGCGCATGATAAGTGCAAGAATAAAACAAAATAAAGGTGGGGGAGGGGGAGACTGTACTTAAGTTTGCATTTTCCAGTGACATCGAAATTGGCCCGGTCTTTCGCCTAAAGGAGTGTAAACATTTATTTCTTGACGCATCAGTGGCTTATAGAAGCAGAAAAATCCAAAAACGGTTCGTGGGAGGAGAGGGGGGGCAATAAACTATAGATAATAAAAATATAATATTGATAGCTTTCGACGGACGGGTTCAAAACGGCAATAACTTTTAACATTTCATTATCGTCAACTGATAGGAAAACGTTGAAGGTCATTGAGTTTGTTGAAGTGTCATGAAGAAGAGGAACTGTACCGGTAGCGAAACGTTGAAAGTTATTAATTGCCATTGCGATTTTGAAGCTAAGAATACATATATGTACAGGGTGTCCCAACAGTGTGTATTTCTTCTGTGGAATCTATATCAATAGCATGAAGAGAAAGAAAAGATTAAGAAAGTTATACTAGACATCACGCAGCATCCTAGTTTAAAATTATTTTCAACTATACAGAGCGTTCCAGAAAGTGGTGGTGTATAGAAAGTGATTTTTTTTTAATGGAATGCGCCGTATATTTTTACAAATTTAGCTATTCCGCGGAGAGCTGATTACAACAATATAAATATATATTTCATTCAGTTATTTTCCTAAAGAAAGATTTTTTCTTAGAAAATTCCTTAAAAATTTACAAATTTTGAACTTATGTTTCTGACTATGAATGGAGATAACATAGACTTACGAAAATATAACAAAATATCCTTAGGACTTTGTACTTTATGAAAATATGAAAAAAGCTAAAATATCTTTTAGCATCATACACTACCTGCGAAACACTCGATATTTCATTTTTTTTAATGGAATAACATATTTTGTATTTCAGAGATAGATAGGACTTAAGCTTAGTTTAATAAATATAGACTTGTATACCTACTTCGAAAATTAAACTTATTCAACAAATGAAAGTGGAAGTGATTAATAATTTTATTTTTCGTTTGTTTAATTTGCAGACAAAAAATATGCAAAATAAGCACACGCTTAAATCGAATAAATGTACTGGGTTCTAATTAATCAAGTAATTTTTTCGATAATTTGCAAGATGCAAAGTTTTTTACAAAAGGGGATTTATTATCGAAGTCCTTGAGGCTGTTTATACATATACCACTAATTTAATCACGGCAGTATATACCCGCGGGCTTGAATTTTTGAAGAGATGTGGAAAAACTACTTTACACTCATTTCATACATCGGGTATAGTCGTGCGCAGCTTGAGTGCTACAACTTGACATTTCTTGTACCATAAGGTTTTACTTAAGGGTGAGGTCTATTCTACGTGCTCATGACTGTACTACTTTTGTTATACACATTCTAAATTTGGTCAACCGTACTAAATTATTTCTTGTTCATTAACCATTAACTTAATTAAATCTAAATTAATTTTTATACAAGTGCAGGGGTATTTTAAACAAATATAATATATTTTAGATTTTAGAAATTTTTTTCTGTCTTTGGTTTTTGCTTTTAAATTTCAGTATCTAATACATCAAAATGCTTACGTTTTTTCTACTGTCGATGTCTTGCTGACTAATCATCGTAATTTTTCTTACATAAAATTTGAAACAATTAATTTATACTCACTGGTAACTTCGTACACCTTCCAAACGCACATTTCGTACTCGTCGAGCGTTAGAACGAGATTTTCAAGTGAAACAAGAACTACAGATCAAACCTTCGTTTTGCAACCGCCCGCAATCAAACTGATAAACGAATGACGCTTTTGACATAAAGCAAGGAAAGGTCAAATAATTTATTTACCACTGAGGGGATTCCTTTGAATGTTGTTTCGGACACGCGAGATACTTTGTACCTTCACGTGTGTATGTGTATGTGTATGGTACATACATACGTATAACGTAAAACCGCATAGTAAAAATTTTAATTACTTCGTATTTTTTTTTCTAATGATTGTTTTTTAATTTTTAAAGTAAGTCCTTTTTTCTACAATTTATTATTCTTCCAGTATTTGTATTTTTTTACTTTTATAAATATGTATATAATAATATGGGATTTCACAAGCAATTATTAATCTAAATAAATTGATTTATTTATTTACTTTTTTATATAATATATCAAGTATTAAGTCCAAGTTTGATTAATTAGATTTCTATAAATAAAATGGATGATCGTGATAACTATAGGTAGGGTAGGGTTGCCAGCTTTCAGAAGTGCCAGCCCGAGACACCCGTGCCTGATCACTGTATCACTGTTGCTAATTCACTGATTTTTTCTCTAGATCTGGTGACTTTCTATTGAAATTCAAGACAAATTTTAGTAAATTCAAACAATCTGAAATTTAGTGATTTTGTGACCTGTTTAGTGACACATTTAGTGATTTTGTGACCTATTTAGTGACACATTTAGTGATTTTGTGACCTGTTTAGTGACATATCTAGTGATTTTTTAAATTTAATAATAACTAATTAATTATTTTTAATTATGTGGTGATATCTATCATAAAATAATTAGCCGTGTTTCCAAACATAAAAATCGCCTTCTTCTTTATCAACAATATGCGCAAACCAGTGCAAACAAAGGAATTCTTTACATTTTTACAAGAACGCCGTGTTGGCAATTTGCAGAAGAAGTAAGAAGACGACGAAGAAAAAATGAATGACGATCGATTCCTATCCCTTTCTTTGAACAAAAAAAAAAACGACAATTGAAAGTTTTCCTTTCTACCATCTATCGTATTTTGTTTATTTATTTGAGGAAGAAAACGCGATATAAACACAATTGTAAATTTGGTTTGCAGCTTAATCCCGGTCAATCGGGGACGGGTGGCAACCCTAATGTAGGGATATTTTCTTTTAAATCCGGAAGTGTACGTGGATAGTGGGGGCGCAAATTTTGGGGTGCGATTTATTTATTCGAGTTGGTCAAGTAAAGTCATCAAGATTTTAAGTAAATTTAAACTCTAAATAATTAAATTAAATTGAAAATCTGCCTAGATGTATCCACAAAAAAAATTTCAAACTTTAATTGAAACGTAAACATTCTCATATGATAATGGGCTCGAGAGGAAAGCTCCTAGTCAAAATAGTGACTCCTTCAGATAAAGAACTCTTGGCGCTTGTTACACCCCCACTTAGAACGCTTTTAGGACAATTGAACAAAATGCCTCTGGTTACTACCCTATGGGGCCATGGGGTAGGCAACTAAAGTCATTGCAGTGACCTAATTGAAAGGGACCGAAAGGGGACTCGACTAGAGGACAGCACCTCTCGGAAAGCATTGTGCACTTTTTTAAATTATCTTGAAATGTTCACCAGATTCTTTTAGCAATGAGGTGTTCGACTGCGGAATGTTCATCGAACCCGAAATGTTCTCCTATTGCGTTACGTCTTTCCTAAAGGTAGGAGCACTTTGTAACCCCCATTGTATAGAGTTTACTAAATATACCACTGTCCTTATTACTGTTCTTTTATTTTATATATATTTCGGCATTTTTAATTCACTTTCACAGCTTTTGAGTCCAAGAACTAAACCCTCCGAAAAGGAAATTATACTTAAATAAACGAGGGTAGGTAATTCTCTTTAGTAAATGTACAAGGGTTCGGTGTTCCTCAAAACTCAGGTGGTGATAGCATAATTATTTTATTTTTGCCCCTTAAGAAGGGAACTAATAGCATAAAAAATTGAATTCTATGGAAACTGTCATTTCCATTTAAATAATTTTAAAATTGTTATTGCTTAAGTAAATGTTATGGCTTAAATAGTACGGAAACCGGTCGATAATAGGTTTGTTCCAGCAACAATTCGTAACTATGTAATTCGAAACCATCAAGAGCATGCACCCATCAGAATTGTACATTTAACGACGTCGTTAAAATCGGTCATTACTTCGGTGGGCAACTGTTTTTAACGGTTCCGAACTAGTCAGAAAATGCTGCTGGAACAAAGCAAATATTTAAAATATTTACACGTAGATCCTAGTAATAGATATTAAATTATGTACGTTTATGAAAACATGAAGAAACCGGCCGACCGATTTTTTGTAGTACAGAGTAAATAATTACACACAAGATAACATCGGATACACATAAGATATGAGTTGTGATAAAAATCGGGAATGCAATTAACTTCATTGCGGATATATTTCAGATCAATAATTCATATTTTGGGCGTCGTTAAACTCTATTAGGATCAATAGATTTTTTACTGCACGAGTTTTGAGATATTTTTTCTGATTTTCCACATTCATGAAAACTTTGTAATCTTGTTCATTAATACAATATTTTTGATTTCTTCTTTCTATTAGTATTCCTAATTTATTCAAATATTTTAAAATGAAACTATTTAATTTTTATCACAGATCATTTCGATGATAACTTCGTACAAAACAATTACTGGAATATTATTTTCGTTCTTGAACACGTCGACCTTCACATCGTACAGAACGAAAACGCTTATGGCCATTATTTATCCATTTCGGGGAACACATTGTGCAATAGAAATTGATACAGAATAGCAGAAGCATGCTAAAAGTAGCCTCTTGGTTTTCACCACAACTGGATGACATTTTGGCGCTTCTTTTTTAAGTTTAAATTCGAGGTCAACAAGTCACTCGTGAATTGAATGCGTTGTGTATGTACATAAGTACCGGTTTTCTTGCTAAAAATGTTAGTTACCTAATCAATAATCAATTATTATCGAACTGGCGATGTGCAAAAATTGATTTAGTTCATGTACTAAGAGAGAATTATTAAAGTAAACAAGATTTAGCTAGATACCAGAATTGTACGTATTCAAGGTCATGCATACCTACAATTGTACACATTTTAAAATAAATACAGCGAGCAAATCGATGATCGTAAAGAAAAAGAGGTTGTCAAGGTGTACACTTGCAAACTTACAATTTTCTGTGGTCTATTTGGTAGATATGAAATTTGAATGAAAGTCAAAGTATTATTTTTGTTATGGACGTTTCAAAATTTATTTTTGATAAATATTAAGGCGTACATAAATACATTTCGATGATTATGCGATAACTGTACTTTTCGAGCTTACTCGCGATGGAACCGAATTAATTTACTACGGTAATTAGCATTAATTTTATCAGCTATACTCGGATTTACTTTATCAATGGATTTTAGTATCCGCTCGATAACGTTAAAAACTAATTAACAAGTCCGACAGGGTTACTTTCATAAACCGTAACGTTTTTAAGATTTTTATTTTTCATTTCGTAAAACGTACTTACATCAAAGTGATCAAGAGAGAGAGAGACCCTATATTTAATTGACATTTAATTTATCTGGTATGTTTTAGAATTTAGACACACTAGCCCCTATTCTCATCCTATGATTAAAGTCATATTTAACTAAAAAAAGTCGTGACTAAAATAAACAAGAAACGATTTATGTCAATTTAAGAAAGTGATGGACAAGCGTTGCCATAGGAAATAAAGACGTTATTAAATTGATTATAGTATGAGAATATGGGCCACTGTCATTTTGTTAGTAACAAAAAATAAATAAAGTAAGTTAGCTAAGTAATTGTTAAGTTCAAATGAGCCTTTGACGATTTCAAAAAAAAAATGTAATGCCGTCACTGTTCTTTCTTACTAAGTTATTAGAACTAGAAAAAAAAAAAATTAGTATAGTTATTTCATAAGTGACAACGAGGTCAATAGGATGGATAATTTTATTGTTCTCGAACCTTATCAGTTGAGTTAAATGCCAATCAAATCTAGGAACCTTAATTGTTCCTTAATCAAGAGAAACTGTTTCAGTTGGTAATAAATTCGAAGGAGTGAAACCTATAATTTCTGTTGGTAACACTGACATTTGAAAATTCAAATTGCAATAATCGACAGAAACTGTCTCGGTTGTATTAAAATTGTAAGGACCGAAACCTATAATCCCAGTTGGTGATAATAATATTCAAAAACCCAACTCTAGGGGGAAACTGTTGGCAATATAATTGAATGAACTGAAACCTATAAGGCGTTTACGATAATTGGAGCGGTATATACCGGTTAGTCTATTTTCTCACTCTTACATGCATTAATCGCATTCGTTCTATCTCACTCTTCTACCTCGATCCATGTACCGCTCCAATTATCGTAAAAGCCTATTACTACAGTCTGTGCTACAGTATAAGTAATTACTGTTCTGTGGTAATTATTACTCAGTAGCAACACTTAAACGTCAGAGTCAAATTCGACCGCCATACTGTTTGATATCTACATATACGCATATGTAATGTAATTTCCAAATTAGTAGGGTTGTGTTCAGAAATTACACTCTAGGGTCAATCTCGGTTAATATTGTGGTCTCTCTCGCATAAATAAGTTTATACATTTTGTTTCACACACAAGAATCATAAAAACTAAATCACGCATGTGTTTCCATAGCAACAAACACATTTTCTATACTCTACTTAAAAGTGCAGCGTCAAAAGTTCGCTCGTTGTCATGGAAATCATGTAAACACTAGACTTCTTAAAACTGATGAGCGAGACGCAAGATAAGCGAAAATTGTAAGTGAGAAAGATGCGATTATACACCCAAGATGCGCTCGAAGGTATGTTTATGAATACAACCTAGGTGTTAAACCAAATGGCAAATGTGATTTATACTCGAGTGTCGCTACTGTGTAGATTCTTATATGTATCACAGTATAAGAATCACCTAGTAGCGACATTCGAGTATAACTGTCACATTCGACCACCATCGCCATTTTGTTTGATACCTACTGATTTGCAAATACTATCCTTGCGTATACATTATATATGCGTATAGGTATCAAAGAGTTTGGCGGACGAACTTGAGACTGACGTTTAAATGTCGCTGCTGGATAATTCTTATACTGTGTCTATAATATGTACAGTAGCGGACAATAAAATCCGGGCAACAATTTGACATGTTCGTATTTAGACAAATATATTTTTATAGTTCTGTCAAAATTTGTATTAAACGTCAGAATTACTAGTGGCATTGTGTATATATGTATTAAACGTCAAAAATATTAAAGTGAGGTTACATTGTACAAATTATGTGCCCGGATTTTATTGTTGGCTACCGTACCTGTTGATGATAGTGATATTTGAAAATTCAAAGTTCAAATCTAAGGACCTTAATCAAGAACACTGTCTCAGTTGGTAATAAAATTGGAAGGATGGAAACCTATAAATCTACTGGTGACCTTAGCCGTCCTCCATTTACATTCACTTCACCCAAAATCAAATCGATTTGATTCTGAATTGAACTGATTTCAAAGTGAACAGAGAGACTCTTAAAGAAATGATGTTTTGGAACTAAAATTAACATAACTTCAAAATACGTATGAAATCACATTAAACTGATAACCAGTGTTGCCAATAGTCTTTCACAAAAAGTCTGAACATTTGCCTAAAAAAATCACTAAAAAGTCACTAAAAGCAGATGGTAATTCACTAAAAAATTCACTATATAATAGATATGTTCCATTTGACAGAATTTCAAGTTCTGAACCGTTCAAATCATGCGCAGTATAAAATTTATATACAATTTTGTGCACTGCTCCTGCTCAGTACGATTTTGAACGGTTCAGAACTCGAATTTCTGACGAATGAAACGTTTGTTCTGCACTTTCTACACTTTTAACTCCTGTACTCTACTTTTCCCACTCCTACTTACATTATATTGTGTGCATCTCACTCTCTCAGGAGCGGTTGGTGCAAAAAGTGTAAGAAAAGTGCAGAACAAACGAACAGACCTATTATATTTATTATTTACTGCATTTGCGCATTTGACATTCCTGCAACTTGATGCAACTTTACGGTAATGCTGAAATGGTTAAAAAAACTCTACAAATAACTTTATGTTTCCTAAAACTTAATAATATTAAAACGTTTTACCTTTTCCATAAAATAACAAAAAATTGCAACTATAGATAGGACCTGTGAAAATGAGAAACGGGTTCAACGAGTTCACAGAACAGGTGCCGTTGGTAAAGAAGAACACGATTGCCTGACACTCCTGACAGCCTGACCAACATTTGGCGATTATTTTATGACAAAAGTTACCATAAAATTTAAAATAATTGATTAGTTATTAGAGAGTTTTAGCAATTTTTCGATATGAATAACGTTTACGCTAAATGCTGTAAAAAGAGTAACGCGCTTGTTTATATGTTTGTGAGCATGCGCAGTAATCGTTTTGTAGCATTTAGCGTAAACGTTATCATCCATATCGTAAAAAAAACTCTCTATTATTGAAAAAGCACTAGATTTGTCACTAAACGGATCACAAAACCAACAAATATGTCTGAATTCATTAAGATTTGTCGGAAACATAAGCAAAAAGTCACCAGATCTAGTGACAAAATCATTAAATTGGCAACACTGCTGATAACCTGGCCTCGAAACTTTTCTGACACTATTAAAAAGTATATGATTTTTTGCGAACAGGCGGCAATCGAGGGTACACGTTAATTCTTATAAAATACGCGTTTGCGGTTAAATTTTTGCCGACTTTTATAAATACTAGTATCAATTACTAGATAACGATTATAAGAAATAAATGACAAATGTGGACCAGTGGAAGGGATGCTCCTAATCAATCGAAATATACGTAACGTATTGCAGTGTGATTGTTTTAAACCTCAGCGCAAAAAATAGATGAGTTCTCAGCAGATTTCATGAGCGTCGGACGGGGAAATATTAAATCAGTATATATTTTAAGATAAATTAATATATACCAGTAACAAAATTCGTAAATCTTAGGACGCCCATGCCCGTCCGGAATGTATCGACCTTTACTGATAACTGATTTAGAAAACCAGCTTGATCAGTACGGGGTGCGGGGGGGGCAACTCAATCACTTCCTCATCACTGATCGCCAATAAATTGAATAACTGCAAATGGAATGCAATTAGTGATTTTGAAGTGAATTTGAATCGATTCGCGTTCAAATAGGTTGTAAATGGAGGACGGCTAATGACATTCGAAAATTGAAATTTCATATCAAGGGATCCTAATATGATCCTAATCAAAAGAAACTGCCTGGGTTGGTAAGGGTCGAAACCTACAATTCCTGTTGGCGACAATGACATTCGAAACACAGTATAAGAAAATACTCACATACTCACGCATAGTCGGAAGGCGACTGCCAACCAACCAATCATAATATCACAAATATTTCCCCTTAAGTTAGCACAGTAGGGATAGTAAAATGCGAACTTCTGAGGGGTAACTTTGTAGGATTCCTCTTAAGTGTCCCTATTGTGTAGATTCTTATACTGTGATCGAAAATAATTTTTTTGACCACTCAGTACATGGAAATGCGTTGTATCTAAGTACTATCGATAGAAATATGTCACTTAACGATTGTCGTTATGAATTACAAAATAAAGAGGCAAGTAACATCCGGTTAACGTTAACGAGCAAGTTAAAGCCCTAGAGATTAAATAACAACTCCTCTTCGTCTTCCACTACTAGTATTGTTGGCCAAGCAAATTAAATGCTCATTTACCAGTCACTAACAGTAAGTAAATTGACAACAAAAACCAGAGATATTTATAACTAGATAAAGAGATACAGCAGCAACTGTGGGCTAACATGTATGATGAAATCCTCGACTGATTGCAAGTCGGTTTACTTTGTTCAGCATACAAGCGTTCTGACATCAATGTGTATCTTTCTTCGTCTAGAAGCTGAAAATGCATTCATGCGCCGGTTTTTAAAGAAGGAAAACATATACTTTAAATGTATGTCTAACAGAGATAGAATAAAACGTATTTCTAGATGTTGTCCCAAACGTATGTCCAAATTTATACACTGTGGAACGAAACTATGGAAACCTCTAAATATTTTAACAACGGTCAGGGCTATCGAAACGAAATTTAGATGATAGCGCGGATGTCAAGATGGTGTCGGCGGTGTTGTCAATATTTCAGATTTATCGCCAGTGCTGCCAACTTAATTTAAATTGAGACACCTAGTATTTTTTTTATTTGTTTAAATTGCTTAAATAATTATTAACATAATAACATGTAACATGTGTAACATGTCCTATATCTAATGTTCAGTGTTTTAGAAATATATCAACATTTGTAAGTTCGTAACATTAAAACGCGCACGTTTTTTTAAAAAGCAAAGTTGGGGTTTGCTAAGAATTATGTAAGTGTCAGTTTTAAGTTGGTGCGAAAGTTATGACTTATAACAATTTATTAGAGGTTTCCATACTTTCGTTCCACAGTGTATACAATTTCTTTATCTAGTTATAAATATCTTTGACAAAAACAGTTTATTTCGATCACTTTATGTTATGTGAGTCAGAAATGCATAGTATGACTAAAAATGATCGAGGGCAATTTAAATTTCCCGTCTTTCAATTGCTGTTTGTAAAGTTGGTAAAATGCATAGGCCCATATTTTGATGCAAATGTGGAAAACGAGATTAATCCAATAATAATTCAATTAAGTATCAATAATTATGTGAGTAAAAAGATATAATTAATGTAATGTTTGTTTTGGTGATCATTATTTTTCACAAAAGCCACACACAAATAATGAAAATCACTAGATGGAGGCGCGGGAAATTTAAAAGATTGTCAAACAGTCTCGCCCATACTGGGTTGCGTTCAGAAACTATACCTTCGAGAGCATCTTGGATGTGTAATCGTATCTTTCTCAATAATAGCTGCTTTCCATTTACATATTAAGTAAGGAAAAATTATCTGATGTACGGTATTCAGCCTCACTTTACATCAATAGCGTTTACACGTTTGGCGCAAAATGTTATATTCAAATCAAAGATAAATGCAGGTTATAAAACGCGAACTCGGGCAAGTGAGGACGAACAAAAGTAAGCTCACGAAGACGAAAGGGGGGCGGTAAATTCCTCAGATCATTTTCCTCAGCAATTGTAAATGTAACACACAAATAAGTGAGGTGAGGTGATGTCATCTGATAAATAGGCTAAAAGGAAAACAGCTTTTGACTACATATTAACATGTTTGTATCTCGCTCATCTGTTTCAAAACGTCTTATGTTTACATTATTACCATGACAACGGACCCCTCTTCACAGCCCGCTTGTATGTTGAATGCGAAATGTGCGTCTGTTGTCTTGGAAATAATCTAAACACAAGACTCATTGAAACAGGTGAGCGAGACGCAAAATATGTTAAAAATCGTGAGTGAGAAAGATGCGATTACACACCCAAGATGCTCTCGGAGGTATACTTATGAACACAACCCTGCAGTTGTTTGTTTGAATTTCCTGCAAATTCGATTAATTAATCATATTGGTACCATTGGATCTTGTGACAATATTTCATATATAAATCAGGGTTGCCAACTGTACGGTAATTTTTTGAAATGTACGATATACGGTCCAAAGTGCCAAACACATGACCGTACATCAAATGTACGGTAATTTGTATACAAAAATTTATCATAAAATCTTTTATAATTTTTAGTTGTTCCAAGGAACATAGAAAGTGAGCAAAAAAAAATCAGATTAGAGTAGGCGGTGCAAATAAAATGTATGTCTCTCATTAACTGAATTAATTAATGTAATACATTCATGTCTGTCAAATTTATTGAGTTTTTATTTAATCAAAGACATACATTTTCTTTGCACCGCCTAATCTAATCTGATTTTTTTTTTGCTCACCGTTTATTAATAACAAAAACTTTAATCGGCTGCTTCTGACCAAACAATATGTGACAACTTCCGGTAATTGCTTCAATCTTGACAAATCAGGAGGATTGTAAAAAAATAATAAAATTTTTCACTTTTATGAAATTGTTTATTTAAACCACGATATATCATATACCCCCTTTGTGGTACGGTAATGACAAGCCTGGTACGGTAACTTGGAGTGTGCTGTACGGTAATGTGCATTTAAACAGTTGGTAACCCTGATATAAATTAAAATTTACTTATTAAATTCAAATTTACTTACTAAATTCAATTCAACAAGAGGTATTGAATAAGACGGAAATGAAAAGCAAAGAGAAGCGAAAATACTAAATGAAAAGCAAAGCAAAGCGAAAATACTAAATAGCGAGAAAAGAACAAACGGCACTGTCAATATTGACAAATTCTAACGCGGTTGCCAACCATCGGTAATAAAAAAACACCAATTCATCGCCCGCCAAATTCAAACAGGTGACGGTATTTTTCTGGCTCAACCAGTATCTAATGAATCAAAGTTCAATCAAGATTTATTTGAAACTAAAAAGGCTTTCAGTTATCCCAGCATATTTTTTCTTCAAAATTTCGAGTAATTTGGTCACAGTTTAAAAAAAAAAAATTGCACTGTAACAATCTGTTAAAAGTTAGCGTGAGCAACAGAATTCCTCGAAGAAAATAATGGAACATGGATTACACAATATGCACCTAATTTACTTCCTGATTACGTCATTACTTACAAATTTCAAGCTAGAACGAATCTACTTTTTTAAGCGGCTGTTAAAACCTGTAATTATTATTTATCCTAGTCATGAGATAAAAAATTAAAATTATATTTAATTGATAATAAAATAACGATAAATATTTACACAATGTAATTTAGCGAAATAAACTTCTTTGACCTTGTACATACGAGGTAGAAATATTTACAGAGTGTTTACAATGAAGTCAATGAAAATTGATATTCTTAAATCTAGCACATCCTGTATTGGACACAGAATTTAATTCTTCATTAATATAATACTCTGTACTTGAATCTTGTTATTAAGAAGTGAGTGAAATTCATAGTCACAGATTCAAAAAAGTACGGTCACTACGGCCCTGTTTACAAATGAATTAAATTTTTAAACGTGGATTTACTGAATCATTAATTTGTTTTATCGTCATTATTTGTATAACACTTCCCGAATATTCAATGAATTGTTAAGTAAATTTAACATAAATGTGCCCATCACATTCCATTTAATACCAGCAGCGGTAGTGGGGGGACCTACATTTTCAAACACATACCTGTTAGGTACCTAATGTCATCGAAAGCAGTGGCGGTTCTAAAAGGACATAATTTGTGTCTACACCAAAAAAAAAAGAGGCCCGGTCCGCCACTGTTTGAAAACGTTATGATATTATGTATTACTTTCGTTACCCTTTTTTCATTTCGATTTAATTTTGACCAATTCAAACACATGATATTTCGAGTAATCCATCAACTTGAAAAATTTTGACTTTACCAACGTGAAACAGCAAAGTTTTGTAGCAGAATACATAAGTACCTCCGTTGCTTTGTTCGGCTAGTTTTTCTTTTAAAGCTGGCACTTCTGTTTTATTCCCGTGCTGAACTATCGTCACCGGTCCATGGAATTGAGTAACAGATCCGATAACTACTTCCCGGGAATTGACCACGTTGACGGTGGGTTCCTGCGTTTCGAGTCCTGAATTATCGTAGCTCGTCAGAACACCTTCATCTTCATCCGATGATGATGCTGATGATGACTCGGAGCAACACCTGTTTGCCGCCACTAATTTATGCTGCGCGCCCATAACACTGAACGAGTTGGTAGGCGGCGCTTTTGGACCGTCCGAATTTTCCTCCTCGGTCATGTTCACCACCATAGAGTTACATGTCGCGCACATCAAGTTCAAGAAAAACTGCTCTCGGAAAATCGAGAGCGTCACACTTTCCTAAATCATCCGAACATTTAGATTACGTCGGGCGCAAACTTTTCTCACCAATGCGTCGCAAACTACATGGAATTGAACGCGGAGCTCGGCTTGTAACCTGGTGGGGACATCGGTGATGGCTTCGTATGTACAACATACGGTTTGATAAGAGCGTATTGCTGCACTGATCGCGCCTGATTAAATTATTCCGTTTTGTAAAGTTGGAACGATTGGAGTTTCCGACGTTCTTTACATGTGTGCTCGATGGGAAAAACGTTTGTCGAAAGTTTATTTTAACCTTGGGTACGGGGGACCGACCGTTGAAAACATCCGGGAATTTCCGGTGGATTCACCGACTTTGAAAGATTTTTTCCAAAGTAAGACGTAGAAGCTCCCGGAAGAATGCATAATGCATTTTAATAAAAAAAAATCTTGTAAATTTGCTCGCCTAAAAAAAAAGAAAATGAATAATCGCGGAGAGTATTCTTCAATTTTACGTTGGCATCGGTACATCAGGAGTTCCGCAAGGCTATGTCTTAGGGCCACACTATTTCAGGAAATTATTTATTCTTTGCTGTTGATCTTAAATTGTACCTTATGATATGCGTGACAATCTATCTTTGAAGTACATAAAATATTTATTTACGGTTTCAAAGTTATCAACAGACTTCGGCGTTCCTTAGGACATTTCAGAGCCGGACTTGTTTTATCTCATGCGCACAAAGTTTTTACAAAACACAATAAAAAGGCGATGTTATACTTAGTGACGTGTATTAATTAATTTAATATTTCATTAACATCCCGCCCGTTAGTGGTGCCATCGTCGCCGTGAGCCATGTAGTTTATGACATTTATGATACGGCGGCTGTGGACAAAGACTGCGTTGATGTCGGGGAAGAGGACGCATTCCATAATATAGAATTCGAGAAGAGTGCCCTATTGATTTTTTGTGTGTATGAATAACTAACTAAATTGAAGTTATAACGAGCGTCTAAATAAAAACCTGGTCAAGTAGGTTGTGATCGAGAATTTATCCATTGCATTTACATAACAGAATTACTAAATGTAACCTACTTGACCAGGTTTTTATTTAGACAGTTGTTACATATGATATTATAAGAAAATAAAGTTTAATTTTTTAAATCTATTAACACGTGTTATATTAATGATAACGATTAATATTTTTTTAAATTAAATTCATGTACCTACACTTCTTTAATTTAGGTAAAAAGCTACATACAACATATACATTTTTGTATAGTAATCTGTCGTGTATATACTATGTGTTTTTTTTTAAAATGCCATAAGGGGTGGCTGTGGAAAAGAAAATTCATGTCTTAGCTCCATTCATTTACTCTAAATTTTCAGATTTGGCATGTGTTAGATGCCAAGCTATGACATGAGTTTTAATTTTCATGGCCAACCTTTATGGCATTTTTAAAAAAACACATGTTACAATTAACCACAATAATTCTTAATGATGTCACTTGATCGATTTACGGGTTATTAACAAGTCGGTGGGCGCTTTATATTCGTAAACAATGCTTGTAATAAAAACCGCCTAGAATATTATCAGAGAACACGTAGTCTTATGTTTTAAAAACTTAAAGTGCGCATGAGATAAAACAAGTCCGGCTCTGAAATGTCCTAAGAAATGCCGAAGTCTGGTTATCAGTAATTCCAATGTAAAAAACTAATTAAATTTTCTTAAATACATAACCAGTGATCCATATAAAAACGAATTAGAGTAGGCGTTGGAATTTATTACTATTCACATTAATCAATTGTGACGCCGGATATGTTGTTTAACGTTAGTCACGCAGTTGTTCATAGAGTTCAAAAGTATCTTCATGCAGACAGTGCTCATTTTACGCATTTGCTTTATTTTTTTTAAATAAAACGTTTTTCCTGCTTTGCAGAAACGTCAAAAGTGACTGAAGGATCGTCCGATGAACTAAATGCACACGTGTATGTTTGGTTGCATCGCCAACTCTAATTCATGTTTAATCATAATCACTTCTTATTTTTTTAATAACAAAGTACGCAACATTAATTAGGGAAGTGTTTAACAGTAATTTTTACTGAAAAATACAGGAAGAGCGAGGACGATTCATAAACGATTTAAAGCACATTTCTTTCCTGTGCAAGTCTTTTCGTATTGCGTAGAAAAATTATTTACAGAAAGACGGCCATCACAGTACCTATACTCAAGTCAAATTTTGAAGACACACATAAAAATTTTTAATCTTTGGCTACACACGTACATTAATATAAATGTCAACTTGGACGAATACAAAGTTACTCTGTGATGCGTGTCAAATAAAAGAACCAATGAAAACTGAGATTCGTTTGGAACGTATTTCAAGCGTTAACGCAAAATTTCCCGCGGCTTTGTACATACAGGCTGTTCCAAAATTCAATAGAGAATATGACAGGAGGACAAAGTTAGGATTAGTAGTTCGCGTACAGATTCAACGGCTGAATGAATCAGGTCGATAAATTCTTCTTGCATTGTAATTGATGTCTTGCTTCTTAAGTAACCTCACTAGTGGGGTAAGGTCTGGAGGCTGTACAGGCTACGGAGTGGGTCCATCGCCACTAATCCACTATTCACCAAATGTGCGATTAGCTAACGATACACAAGCATTAATTCCCGCCAGGAAGTGCAATCGTGAAGTAAAGATGACTATACTAAACTCAGCGAACCAATAGAGTGATCACGTGAACAGTGCATGCACTTTCTTCTCAGCGCCTGACCGAGGGGGACTGGGAGACAACCAAACAACCAATTAGAATCCTGCACCCAAACAGCACGTGCTGATCACGCGCTTTTATTACTCCATTCGTTCGCTGAGTTTAGCATAGCCAACATTCTTACTTCCTTCGGGAATCATGTTAGGGATGTTCCAAGGTTCCTGACCGACACGATAAATACTTTAGTTTCGTGTAGACTTTCGTGTATATTTCCACTATTTTCAAGATTCAGGTTGTATTAGTAGGTTAGAACAGGATTTGTTTCGTTTCAATTTCTTGATTGTCGAGGGAAAGAATGGCATGAATGAATGCTGGTGTGTGGCTAGCTATTGCAGCGAAATGGAGAGGTAAGTAGGATGACCATGATGTTGATACCACATGTGACGCCATTTATCAAGAAGTCAAGAAGTGGAACATCGTCAAGCAGAAAACGCAGATTCATGTCGGTGTTGAGACATGTATGAGCCAATCATATTATTTTCAACAATACCTACAGGTTAATTGAAAATCTACAATGTGGTCAAGAATAACTGTTTGAGTTGGCAATACCTAAAATTAAGTGCATTTTTTATTCCGCTATTTGCAACACTGCAACCGGATATATGTTTTGTTGGTTTATTCGACGTAACCTGAACAGCGACAAGATTGGAGGTTACGCGAATAAAAATTAGCGTTTTAATTTGAATTTTGAAATGTTAAATGTCGCTTGTAAAGTGACGGCTTTCAGTGTCAAGCAGTTAACAACCAGAGGTTACTCCAGTTGTACCATTTAAAAATAAAATTCAGCACTGCCAACTCAAACAGTGATTCTTGACCACTTTGTATTTTGGTGGTCTCGTATGGTAGCATCCATGAGGATATTCGTCTGCCTAAAGGTGCTGCTACCGTACTAAACTACAGTAAACCTAAATGTTAGGACACGCTTTTATTAATGTAATTTATTTCTTTTGAACTCCTGCACTAATCTACAAGATTTCTGTATTAAATTTAGGAATACCCTGTATATACTTTTAAATAGAGTTGGCAACGGTTAACCGATTTTGGATATTTTGGATATTCGCGGTGTACAGCATGTCACTCATGCAAATAGAGTTGCATAAAAAAAATGTTTTCACATTCAAGTTATGCAACTCTATTTGCATGGGTGATATGCTGTACACCGCGAATATCCAAAATATCCAAAATCGGTTAACCGTTGCCAGTTCTACTTTTAAAGCATTTCACACACTGAGGTGATCACGGTAGCGATTACGATGGCGATGGATATGGCGATGGAAGTCCTGAACGTTCACATGTGAGCGATGATAGTAAAATTACGTAAACTCCATTCGCTTTTGTAATGAGTAACTATTTGTGATTATTTTGTTCTTATGTTGTCTTACAAAAATGATTGGTATTGTTGCACTTAAAGTTTTGTTAAGGCCTACGCCTTGCAGCCATTCTTGCAGCACCCTTCCAGTCTCAATGGCAACAATTATGAAAGTATACGTTGCCACTGGTAACAAACTGAAAGATAAATTTCACCTAGCATCGATAAACCGACCCTTAGGCCTGGTTTATCAATCACAAGTTAACTTTATTGGAGCGATTCTGCTCGTATCTGTAGCAACCGTAAAATCTGTAAACCTGTTACTCAGTTATAAAAAATATGGAATTTTGAAATTCTGTGGAAGGTATGATTTTTCCTAGGTCCCTTAAGATTTGTCTGTGCATGTGTGCATACGGGCATAGGAGTCTTTAGGAGTAAACTCTGTTCGCAAATTAAAAGACCACCGGCGATGTTGCCTTGTGAAAAGTACAATCGACAACAGTGTCCTAGTTAGAAATTTGGTAATAAAATTGGCATTTAAAATATTCCTCTGCTTTCGAGGCATTGAAATGGCTTGTTAAAATGAATATAAATGTAAACAATAAAACAATATAATAATAAAATTGATTTGACAAATTATTTTGACATGAAACTTCAAATATCTAGCCAACCTTGTTAGCAGCAGGTGGTGGTTTTTTAATTTGTGAACAACGTATAGATTTCGATTATTGGCAACACTTAGGATGCGTGACCTCTACGTCAGCTAATTTCAGGCATGTTTTGTTTTCTGTTTTGACAGTTCATTATGTCATGATTATGTCCGAATGTCATTAGTTCACAATTTAAGGTTTTTTTTTATCCAGAAATGGTAGCAGAAATGGTTGAACGAATTCTTCTATAAGTACGTAATTCCACGCCCACGTTTATTTTTAACCTAAACAATATCGCGTTAATTCAATTCATAATTCATAGGCTACATGTCTTTGTTGTGTGACCTAACCTCAAATTGATGTGTGTTCCTTTTATGTATTGTTGTTAATAAATGAGTTATATAACCCTGCAGTTTGGACAGTGTGGAAATCAGATAGGCCAGGGCTTGTATGAGTGTGTTTTCCAAGACATTAAAAACAGCAAGTGGTCATCGAAGCAGCTCAATGAAGTGTACATTAACGAGGCCACAAATAACTGGTTCAGTGTGAAAAAATAATGCACTAGAAGCCAGGTCAATTTTGATTGACACCGAAAACAAAGTGACTGATTTAGCTAACGAAACCAAGGACTACAAGTTCAAAAATATTGTGGCCAAATCTTACGGCGGCTGTGCTAACAACTGGGCCTACGGATACACCACGCGAAGTACCCTAGTGATTAGAGGTCGTCGCGAAAGTTAGATTCGAGATTGAGAAGTGTGATTTCATCAACTCGTTCTTTGAGCCCATCTGGAGGAACCGGATTGGGTGTTGGGAGTCGTGTAATCGAGCGCCTGAGAGATGAGTACCCCACGAAATTCATCACCAACATCACCGTGTTACCCTTCAGATAGGGAGATGTCGTTATTCAAAACTACAACACTCTGTTAATGCTGATAAAATTATATGACTTAAGAGATGGTACAGTTCTATTTGAAAACGACAAGCTTCACCAGTTGTGCAAGAGATTAATGCCTCGCAAAGACATAATCGCTATCAACGGTGTAATCGCTCAGCAAATCACGGTGATGTACCAACCTGTTAAAGACTTGAGCCATTCAAAATTGATATCAAGTTTAACATTGCACCCTTCATATAAGTTTGTGCAAATAAATAGTGCGCCCTATTTGAGTCAGGAAAATTCGAAATACGTTACCTGCGTGGTCCTCCTTGATTGCCAGCATATTAAAAAGCAGCAAGAGCAAGGTGTCCTTGCACTCAAAATTGTGCAAACGAATTAGAAACATTGGGGGTTTGGTTGTTATATGAGGGAGCGCCACTCCTACTACTGGGGAGTTTAAAAGTCTGCAAGAGCCCTCTAGCTACGTGCCTTGGGTGCCTAAATATGAAAGAATGTGCACTTACACTCAAGCCAGAAGCTTCCTGGATTATGACAAGTATTTGTGCTTAGTTTCCAACAGTAATAATGTGTGTGTGCTGCTTTGGATTTTGTTTTGGAGGAGTCTTGGAAGTTGTTTACGTAAGAGGCATACTTACATCATTGCAGGTGTTCGTGATGAATATTTCTTTGAATGTTTTCAACAGTTGAAAAGTATATTGAATGATTATAAAACGTTGTGAATTTATTTAATAAAAAATTAATGTTCGATTGAACTTTTTAATTTATTCGATTTTAAACGCGGGTATTTTAAGATTTTTTTTATTAATTAATTTCTTGTGGGTGATGAAATATGCATTACAGGAAGATCTAAAATAATTTTATATTTTGAATTAAATAAATATGCAAATGGATTTTTTTCTCTTTAATAAATTTGTTAATGTCATTTTATTTACAGTTTAAACTTATTAATACTAATTATTTTTTATGCATAGCACAAAATGCTAAAAAATTCGTTATTAGTAAATCGCTCACATCCGAGTTAAATAAATTTACTCTTGTCATTTAAAAATGTTTTTCGAAATAAATTAAGTAATTCTTTTAAAATTCTTTGATTATCACTTATGGATATGTTAGCAGTTTCCACAGAACTTAATAAGAAAGGATCTTTTGAAGCAAGCAATTAGTTTGGCATTCTTAATTTTTTTTTGCAGTGAGTACCTGGACGCAACAAGAGAAAGAGATCCTCCTGGAGGCCCTTCGCAAACACGGCGTGACAAACATTGAAGCGATAGCGGACGAGTTGCCCTACAAATCTGTCTATGATGTAAGGACAGTCATCACAAAATACGAAAACCTGGGTAGAAGATCCCTGGCTGACAGTACCACCCCCACAGATGCTGCGATAGACAAGTGGATAAACATCGTAAAACAAGTTTCCGCTCAAAAGAAAAACAACAACGTGATCTCTAGGGGCCTCAAATACATCGCCCTGTATGAAAAACGGACGAACTCTAAAGTAGACTTGAAGTGCGCGAGCTGATTTTCTATGGCGATCCGGTTTAATTGGGGTGTGGACTTTTAGAGACTGTTACCTGGTCCTATCGGATTTGACGAGCGGAAGGGCCACCAAAGAAATGAGCGGTGAGACCGCGTCGTTTTTCTACGGCAGTCTTTCGAAGTTGGCGAGGCGAGTCAAAGACAGTGATAATGATAAGGAAGAGACGTTCCTGGATAGTATGAATTTAAGCAAACCGTCTACTACCAAAACGTACGGAAGAAAGGTTTGCAAACATTTTGTAGAAAACTTTTTTAATTAAATTTAAAATTGTTGCAGGTGGAGAAAAACGCAATTCTTGCAGATCCAGACGTGAACGTCTTACAAGTTCCTGCTAATCTACTGAAAGACGTTGTTGGCCAATAGTTCTTTCATTCAGGCAACTGTACCCTAAAGGACCACGAGTTAGGGGGTCCTTAAGGTACAAATAACCTGCCTACCACATCCCAGATTGTTAAATCATTGGGTATACAGCACAGGTAAATAATTTACAGTTAAAAAATTTGAAGAACTTCCAGAATCTGCGTCGATTTTTCAAGAACATTTTAGCAGAATTCATCTACAAGTCACCAGTTTAATTATGTTCAATTAATTTATTATCCTTAAACTTACGATCTACTTTCACAATAATACATTGTAATCGAACAAGAAACTTTACATTAAACGTATTTTTGTTTTTGTTTTTCATGTGATAGCAAATTTAGTCTCTTTCGTAACGAAAATCTTCTCGACGTAATTCGGAATGTTCTTCGGCTTGACAGTCGTCGACCTCATCATTTCATACGTGGTATAGTTATGAAAATACGTAATTTTCACGATTGCGTACTTTATATCCAGGATTGGAGTGCCGCAGGTCTTGAGGGTGCACATCCCCAAAACGGGTTGTACGACCGGAGGTCTTTGCAGATCTTTGTTGGCCGTGTAGTTGACCCTTTTTTCAGACATGTGCATTTCTGATCTGCGCTTGGAGCTCGCGCAGTAGCGCGGCCCCTTCGATTTAGAACCCCGACGAACCATAGATGGCTTCGATCGTGTGTGTCTGGGGGAGCAATAAGAGGATGATTTTCTTGCGTTGGTCTGTGTCTGCGCTTTACATGCTGGTTGGGGGTTGTGAGTTATATCAAAAGATACGGCCGATCCTTTCATGGGTCGCTTGATAGGAGGAGGAGGTGATTTGGACTTCTTCCTTTTGGGTCTTCCATAACACGAAGTGGATGAACTTGATTTTCGCGATCGCTTAGGAGAAGGAAGCGGACGAGAAGGATCAACACGTAATGGAGGAGAAGGAGTAGAACGCAGAGCTATCTCGTTGGGGCATTTTTGATCTGAAGATGATTCTTTGCGTGGTGTACTCGTTGAAGATTCTTTACCAGATGGACTGCTGATGGGGCTGTGAGAGGAAGTATTGAAGGATGAGGTGCTCGCGGAAGACGGGCTGCGTGAAGCAGATTTTTTGGAAGAACACTTGCAACATCCGGGCGGTTTCTTTTTTGGATGGGACGCTGTTTGACTTGCCTGGCTTGTAGTTGCACGGGGGCATTGCTCGACACGGACCGGGTAGGTGTTTACACCATCGCATTTACATGAGTCTATTTCGTTCTTATAAACGGAAAAGTCGCTTGTTCGGTCGCTTGTTAGTGTTAGAGATTGTGGGTCCTTAATAGTTATCACCAGGGGTTTCTCGAGGAAATCGTTTTGGCCCTGTTGGGAGGAACCATGACCAGATGATTTTGGAACTGATTTAGTTGGCGCATAATTTTTGGAGGTTTCATTTGAAAATCTGTTCCGCCTAAGACTTTGGCTACTTCTAAACTCTTCTTGTTCAGGAGCATCTTGCATTTTTATAATAGACTTTGTTGTCTTTACATCATTAATGTATTCTGTAATTTCGTTCGAAATTCTGCTCTGTTTGCGCAACGGACTTTGAAGTACCAAGTCTTGTTTAATGGTATCTTTCATTTTTGCACTAGACAATGGTCCATCGGAACTATAATTTCTACAGCTTCGTTTTCCGCTGGAAGGTTTATTCTGTTTAAGTAATGGACTTTGACCGCATTTAAGGTCCTCGCGCTTCTGTTTGGGGGTATCTTGCGTTCTTGTGGTAGATGTGGCCATCACCAGTGGCCTATCGGGAACATGGCTCTTATGGATTTCGTTTGGAAGCTTGACCAACTGATTTTGACCATGCCTAAGCCCCTCCTGGGGGTCATGTTTGATGGTGTCTTGTACATTAGTACTGGACTTTGGCGTTGATGATTTATCAGGAATGTAATTTCTGCAGCTTGTTTTTTCTTTACGATTTTTGTTCTGCCTAATTAAAGGACTTTGGCCACATGTAAGCTCCCCGTCTTGCTTCTTGGTCTCTTGTACTTTAGTACTGGATTTTGACGTTGATGACTTATCAGGAACGTAATTTCTACAGTTTGCTGTTTCTTTAGCAGTTTTATTCTGCCTAGTTAATGGACTCTGACCACATGTAAGCCCCTCGTCTTGCGTTTTTGGTGTTAGTGTATGCACGTGCAATTCAATTTCTTTACCTTCATTTACTTTGACTACCGATTTAGTATCAGTTTCTTTAGTAGACTGCACCATATATGTGGGAATTATAATCTGTCCTCCCCAATTGCATTTTTCTTTTGTATTTACAGAAGTCTTCCGATCCAGGATAAGCCTCCTTATTTGGGAAATCTTGGCCTTTAAAGAATTATAACTCATTTTATTGGCTAACGCCTTACTGCTGTCGCTTTTCGGATTGGTCGTCACCTCTACTGGCATAATGATGTTTTGGTGTTGTAATAATTTTTTAACATCTAAGACCGTTTTTTGCTTCGCGCTGGTGCAAAATGTGTTGCTCGATTCGGTTTTGCTCAAAGACGTTTCACTGAGGGATTCTTTGATTGCGTACGCCCGAATTGACCTGCTACATTTACCATCGCTGTTTTTAAAAGAGAACTTGTAGTTGTAATCTCTTTGGTGCTTGTGTAGACCAAATCTATCATCAGCATCGCGTTTTTTTGCACGAATCAACGCTGCCAGTTGTAAGGTGGATAGCATTTTCTTGTAACACTCCTTGTCTTTTCTAACAGTCTCATAGATCTTTTCGCTATGCAATTGCGATGCTCCGCTGCTCATCAAAGAGACTCGTTCAAATCTGCTACTTATTTGTTTTGAGGTCGAGCTTTGACTCAAATCGTGTGTGGCTTCTGTGAGGAATCTACTGTACGGATCTTCTTTACGTCGTTTTTTCGAAGACGTATACTTTTGACGCTTTTTTGAAGATTTGCCCCTTTCGGAATTCCGGAAGATCCTACCCTTGCTCGCCTTTAATTTATTGTGAGTTTTTTTCTTATAGATAACCTCAACGTCACTACTTGGAATCGTATTCACACTGTCGCTCGTTTTCGGGCCTTTACGTGCATCGTAACTCCTGCGTTTCTTCTGGTTGGGTATCGAAATGAATTTGCTGATTGTGAGGTTTGCCTCTTTGAACCAGCGCTTCAGTTTCGCCCTGGTTTTCATTGTTTGTTATTCTGCGGTTTGTTTGCCTTTTTTTTGGTTCCATCGGAATATCTCATTCTTTGTTGAGGGAGGGGGGATTGGGGTTTACGAAAATTTCGAGAGAAAAACGGAAAACCTTACACCATAATCATTTTGGTTGTTGTTCGGCACATGAATTTGACAGTGAATGACTTTGACAGGGATGTTGTCAGTGTCTTTGTTGTTTGTGTGGTCAAGGTAAGTAGACCTTAGAGATAAAGGTGTGTTCGTTTTACCGATGTGCCTACTGTAACCTAAGTTTGACACACGAGTTTAAGCAAAGTACATTTGAAGTGAATGATAATAGCTTCTTTCCATTTACATATTAAGTAAGGAAAAATTATCTGATGTACGGTATTCAGCCTCACTTTACATCAATAGCGTTTACACGTTTGGCGCAAAATGTCACATTCAAATCAAACATAAATGCAGGTTATAAAACGCGAACTCAGGCAAGTGAGGACGAACAAAAGTAAGCTCACGAAGACGAAAGGGGGGCGGTAAATCATTTTCCTCAGCAATTGAAAATGTAATACGCAAATGAGTGAGGTGAGATGATGTCATCTGATAAATAGGGTAAAAGGAAAACAGCTATTGTCTTATTAAATCCTCACTGTGAATAGGCCACCCACATATCACATTTCAGAAATCTCAGTTCTCGTTCGAGACGAAGAAAACCGATTATAAAAGCGAGAAATTTAAAGAGTTCCAGTAATTTTCTGAAAACCACCGGTTTCCAGAAGCTTTTAAACAAATGTATCAAAAACGTTGTACTTACCGTTAGGAAATAATTGTATAGATGTGGTTACATAAGTCCTGGTGATTTTCTGTGCCCCACCTGCCCAGAGGGCTTTTCGACATGGCCAGCTATGGCTTCGGGATTGGGATACGCCCAATCAACGGCGCCCGCACGTCAAAAAAGGACATACGGACTCCCAGAACGGATTGGGTTGCAAGCCCCGCACCCCCTCTGGTGAAGGCGAGAGACTTTCCACTCCCTATTATAGCTCTGCAGGCTAGTGCCCGAGTTAAAGACGTAGCTCACCAGCCGCGCCGGGATGATTTTTAACCATCTTTAATCCAGCGTGCGGGCTTTCAACCACTGCCACTACGAGTCAAACACAGCTCGACCGGTCGGGAATACACTGGCAAGCCAGCGCACTCCCGGGGCTTCACCGGTCCCCATAGTACCGATTAACATCTCGGTGGGACGTTTCGGGTCAAAGCCGAAGCCAAGACCCTACAGATAGGGCCTTTGCAAACCCAGAGATGTGATTACAGACCAGACCAGTTCCCCTATACGCACCGTACCCTTATCAAGCGGCTCCTAGGCGGAATAGCCCTTATCCGCTTGGGCTCCAACCAGAGCCATCGGATTGAGATACGCCCAATCAACGCGCAGAGGCGGGCCCACCTTTCGGTGGCTGGAACCTTAATGTGACTTCCAACACACTGCTACCAGAGTGGGCCGGGGTGCAGGCCCCTCGCTCCTATCTAATCTCTACTAGCTAACCAGGCTAGTGCCGGAACTGAAATCCGCAGTTCACTCGTTGGAATGGATGGACATCATCCCTAGCCCAAGCGTGCGGGCTTGCAACCACTGCCCCCGTGAGTCCAACCCAGTCGACCGGCGGAGGTCTCCCACTACACGCTCCACTCCAGGGGAGGGGAGGGGAGGGTATCCTCCGGGCTAACCGGTCCCCATGGTACCAGTTAATTTCACTGGTTGGAAATTCGGGCACGCCCTAAGACGCGCCCTGCAGATTAGGTTTCGTGCAAACCAGGCGCTGGTACGCCAACTCAGGACGGTGGGCTCGTCACACCCATATCAAACGTATACAATGGTCACCTACGGCCGAGGCCGTTGGATCTACGCTTCGGTCAGAAGGGTTCCCCCCTGCCGAGAGATGTGATTACAGTGTACTTTTCCGTTAAAGGTAAAATACCGTTAGAATGTAGAACGTTTCAAGATGGCCGTCGAAACCGTGGTCCGTCCTTGTGACGCCGCGGTTCATTAGTATAGATTTTTCCAGAAAGTCGGTGATTGGCCAGTTTGAGGCATGTGACTTCCCTTCCTGCTTGGATTTGTCGATGCGCGCAAGACTGGGTTATTATTTCGTTAGACACGTTGGAGTGCAGTTGATTTATTTCTAGCCTGGTGCCATTTTGTGGCTGGTCCCTTAAGTGAGTGTACGTGTGAGGGAAACGAACGGAGATTTATTCCGCGATTTCATAAGAAGCACTCCACGTGAAATACAAGCATATTCTCTTGCTTTTCAAAGCCTGATTTCGACGCTTAAATCAGATGTGCAAGCGAATTCTGTGCGCAGTTTAGATCGTATCGTGTGTTTTTCTTTTGCTATTTGGGCTTTTACCTCTTGTGTTATTTGTGGTTATATTTAGGACCAATTATTCGCCGAGTTATTTTGGTGTCGCGGTTTGTGACGCTACTCCCAGACCTTGGTACTCGGACGACTCTCTGGTGCGAACACAGTTTAGATATCTTAAGGTTGGGTCTTTTGAATTACTTACCTTTAATTTGTTAGCGTTTTGCGTTGTTAGTTTAATCGATTGAATATTTAAATCATACCTGTGTTTAGGTACGCCAGATTTGAATTTCTCTTGTGTTGGTCTTTTATGAATAAAGACGAGTGTAATAACCGGTGACTTTGATTTATTTCTATTTATTGCCCCTTTGCTTCTGGGGTTTCATATGACCTCGTCTGCCCCATTGAGTTAGCCAGCGATGGGACGAACTTAATTTGTCCTCCCAGATATTGCAGCCTGTATGTAGGCAGAGCTGTGTCAATCGTTCATTTTCAAAGATTCGATCATTCAAGTATTGATATGAAAAAAGATTCGGTCATTTGATCCGATCAATCATATCGTTCATTGATTGTAAAGAACGGTTGATTGTAAAGAATGATTGATTGGAAAGAACGATGATTGAAAAAAATGATTGATTGAAAAGAATGATTGTGATTGAAAAGAACGATTGATTGTGTAGTCAATCAATCTCGCAACGTGCCGATCTCGGTCTTGGGGGCGCTGCATGCGACCATCATGCGACGTGCGAATGATTAACCAATAACGGCAATAACCTTTACCATTCTTAATCGAAACGCGTGCAGTGTAAGACGTGAGACAAACTTAATGTGGTAATATCGTTTGCTTCTATCGACATTTTATTTATTTTTTGAGAGAAATATTAATTTCGTTTCTTATACATATTTCGCTTCAAGTGTTACACGATCTAAAAGCATTCGTTCATCGTCGGTAATCATTCATTCATCTCATCAAGTACCAGTTATTACGAATGTATTATTGACCAATTCAATCAAATGATTGTGTAAGCGTGAATGGAATGTTATGATTGCAATCACCATTACAATCATTTGATTGAATTCAAATGATTGCGTAAGAGTGAATGGAATGATATGATTGCAATCACCGTTACAATCATTTGATTGAATTGATGAACGACACATTTATACAATAGCGAATGCAATCATCAATACTTTTGTATGATTGCAATCAAATGATCGAATCAATCACGATTGACACAGCTCTATATGTAGGTAGCAATGTAAAGAAAGAAGGTAATCGACAATAAAAATATAGTGTATTAAGGAAACAAATGCTGTTTAAACATATCACATTTTAATCTTTCACCCGCTTCACAACTTTAATACAATTACATTATTGTGACTTTTGATATGGTACAATTTAGAAGGATTAAGGAATATTTTATGATTGCTGACGTTTCTCTTTTTTACGACAAAATAAAACCTGCTCTTTTTTTAAACGACTTTATCTAAAGCGTACGTCATAAGATATTCCCCAATTAAGTGCAAATATATAAACGATTATGTCTGTTTAAAATCAGTTTGTACTGCCATATTTGATTTGATAATCTTTGACATCATTATAGCTTACACATACTGTCTAAATCTTCTATGTACATCGATGGTAATAAGAAAATGTAATAATTTACAAATATTTTTATATGTATATTAGACTGATATGAATGGACAGTCGAAGAATGACATACTATAAGTGTGAGTATTGACATTCTAATATAAGAGAAATGGATTGAATAGTGCAATTACGGATTGTCGAATTGCAAAACATTGAATATTTGATTTGAAATTTATAATAATAACTATACATAACCTATTTACATTGACTTATTTATTTATAATTAAATGTATAGTCTAGACCCGGCCTGTCTGCAAAATAAACTCACAGCTCAGCATGCCCTGCCCAGACAGACGAGACGGGTCTTTGAAATCACATTGAGCAAATAGCACAACCATCGGAAGGGAACGAAAAAGCTTGTCCGACAGGAAATCACAGCAGGATTTAAAAAACAGTAAATATAAGAAGAAGGATTAAAATTTACATACACATCAATGGAAATACTATTGGTGTCAAAACTACTCGCAGTGCGAGCGAAATTTACTTCAACATTTATACGTATACATGCACATTTATGACACTTGTGAAATAGTATTATATGAAAAAATAGCTTTGAAGTATTGAATTTCTTAAAAACGATTGTCGTGGATTATTTTACAAGATCAAAAAAGGGCACGATTCTTTCAGGCATGCACTTTACATAGCCCAACAGTCTCCAGGCGAATGGATCACTGTTCAGCACCATCGACAGATAGTCACGAGGAACATTTTTAAAGAAGTACAAATGATAATTAATGATATTAGTGATAGTAAGAAACACTTTAATAGACACATACAATAACAATTCAAAGTCTGGCATATGTACGGTCGCTTATGATTGTCATTCGGATTGCCACTTCTCATCTTCATTGGCTTATCCATAAAAAAGAACAATTAAATCAATAGAAAGCAATGTGCTCAAATCATCGGCATGGGGGTTCTTACTGGCGTCCGGCAAACAGTTGGTACTGGAACATCAAAACACAATTAGGCGGGGCCTATTGAATCTCTTGCTTTTAATTTTTTTTTCCTTCAGAGAGAAAAAAGCTTCAACTAAATCAATAGCCCCCGCTGGTGAATGATAATGCACGACAGAGACAAATGACTGTGTGGGAGAAGCAGGAGTGTGAGAGTGTTAATACGACGGTCATACGTACGTACATTCAGCTAAATGTTATGTTCAGGGAGGGGCATTTCCTAACCGTGCTACTAGAGAACACTCTGCCGTTCGCCGGTTGGTGTGAAGAGGTGAGTCTTACCATGCCGGAGCCCAGCTGTTGGAGAAGGCCCGAGCCCTGAGAGCCGCCCAGCACCGCAGAAGGTCTACGAGATCGGATGCTCTGCATACTGCTGCTGAGCAGAAACGGAACACTGCTGCTGGTGTTGGGCATGGAACCACCCTACAAGAAGGTTCGTTAACGTCACATAACACACCTAAAGCTCACGCTCATCATTTCGCTTTCACCAAAAATCATATTCACTACGCAACTAACTCAAAAGAGGGTATAACAGAAAATAACGACTATTATCGGATTTTAAAGTTTCGACCTCCCAAAAAAAAGCTGAAGGTAAATACACCGAAAATAAATCTGTTAAGATTTCGTTGTATTAGACGCAGATTCCATGTGTGAGAAACCAGCGTTTTGTACAGAAGTAAATCAGTATCAGAACAACGCCACCGCGCGAGCTCGGATATTGCACCTGCCTAGAGTTAATATAAACAGCAACTGCAAAGACGGCTTCGTCATCATGGTGCTGAGATGAACCTTGCAACGAAGTTGCACCAAAGAATGCCGAAGAGAACAGCTCATTGCTCATTGAACATCTGCTCATTTTGCGATGTGAGTTTAGTTTCTAAAATTATTGGTGTGGGTGAAGTAACGCCATAGGGAAGAGGTCGGTTTATCTAGAACCTAGGGGATGATCAATAAACCCCAAGGAAACGCTCTGATGCTACGTTTAATCCTCCTTAAAGGTAGGAACTATTTATACCTCCATTGTATGAATTTTAATATTTCAACAGCTTTTGAATTCAAGACCACTTTTTGATACTGTTTAGAAACAAAAAGACTTTTTTGTGCCTTTTCAGTTTTTTTCTTTGGCTTAGAGGGTCAAAACTTTTGAATTCGATAGTAATCTAGAGAAACCAGTGTACAACAAATTAAACACCTACAAACTACATTGATAACAGATACTCACTATCATGCTCCGTGCAAGCTGAATAGAGACAGAACGCAATCAACAAATGGCAAGATGATCCAAGCGGTCGGACGGCACAAATGAATGAATGAAATATGTTTAACATAGCGACATGATTACGTGTTATGTCGTGCAGGATTTCGTGTGTAGCCACACGAGTGCACACTCTCCGCACTGAAACAAAACACCTCACACGACATAAACCATGGGACTTACATACGTGGACGGCACCGACAGGCTCGAGCCCTCACGGGACACCGAGCTGTACCCTATCGCGCCCTATGCGAATAACCGCAACTTCAATAACTTCATCATTAACAACATTACACACACTTACTCTTAACGCTCTTAACTCTATCAATTAAGTTGCATAATTTTATATCTAATCTATATATTTACTTTTCTTTAAGTATAATAACAATTATTATTATTACCGTTGGGGGGGAGAGGTTAACAGTCGAACCTCTCCGTTCCTGGGGTCCTATGCTTGAATGTCGTCGTATGGGAAGACCACCTCCTGGAGTTCCCCCCGGTGACGAAGCACACGAGGGCGCTATCCTAATTTTTGGTGTCATCAACGTGTTATCTGAGAGTCTTCTGTTGGGGAAGGCGTTAACAACGCGCAGGAAGTTGCTATCCGGCGAAGACGGCGACGCTCCGAACCACCAACCTCCCAGCATACCTCCTGCGCATACCCACATTTCAATTCCTTTCTCTAACGAGACGGCTAAACTAACCGGTGCAGTTTTGTAAATACGCGTGACCGTGCTGTGACAAGTGTTTTTACAATGATGTTTAGTTAGTGTGGCAATTTAAATCAGGTGAACTGCAAAAGAAAGAAGAATAGTAAACATAATCGACAGTCAGAGTTTCAAACATCATCTGGAAGTACGAGTACACAGAGATCTCTAAAGAAAAAGTCCGGAAAAAAAAACACAAGAAGAAACAAAAGAAAGGGAAACTGAAGCTCGAGAAAGACGGTGTAGTAAGTTTTGAACAGTTTCCACTGCTTACATCAATCCTTAAAAAAAAAAAACATTTGTCTATCTCTGCATGTAAATAGTGTCTTGTATTGGTAAGTATGTGCTGGTTAAACAAATCAATCATTTTATCACCTCTCAGAACTATTACGTGAAGATTCTGTTTTGAGTAAATCCATTGTTGCAATGATCATCGTAAACTCCTGTCATCCTAGAAGGCTTTGGAAATATAAATTAATGTACCCTTGGTATTAACTGGTTCTGGGTTCACGTTTTCTATAAGCTTTTTGTATTAACTGGTTTTGGTTTAAAGTTTTCTGAAGTCAAGTGAAGAATCGTCGGCACTTTTTAGTTTTCTCGAACGTTTCGATAAGGACGTTAATAGAAGAAAGAAGATTAGCGCGGTTCCAGCGAAGAAGTATCAATGGAAAACCTTCGAGTGAAGTTAATACGTATATCGCATTATAAAATGGTGCTCATGTTAATCAGCGTATAAACAACCGGAAAAATTGCACTTATCTATTACATTTTGTTACGGTTGAAAAATCCATTTAAGTTTTTCATAATATTTGCCGAACGCCTTGTATTAGCGTGAGAATCTAACGGCCAGGCTTGGCCCACGTGGCTTGCCTCATATTTCTTAATATTACGCCACTAGACCTTACGCTGTTATTTAGTTCTGCAGTATCTCTCCATTTCACTCTGTCTCGTCGCCCGGTTAAAAACTGATCTCATTCGTAAAGACCCTCGTCTCAGCTTATGGTTGGGGAGAACGCGGAGTTCCGCGTCGCATTCAGTTTGCCTCTAGAGCTCTTTGCGTACGTAACGTTCATTTGTGACTATGATCTTTGTGCTCCCTTTCACGTGATTCTGTGAAGGAAGTCGGAAACGGAATTACTCCGAGATTTGTGCAAACGTACGCTGAGAAAATTTCAAGCTCGTTTAACAGCTTTTCGAAAACCTGTCTTTGGAATAAAGAACGGGTAGGTGTTACCGGCCATTTTGTGTGTACGTGCGTTTCGTAACGCGTATCTTTCTTCCATTAGGCTTCCAGTGGTAGTTTTAACCATCTACTAAAACCCTAATAATCCTTGAGGGTGAAAGAAAAGGCTGGGTAAAGGCGTTTGAAACAATTTGAAGCCCTTGTAACACGGCCCACCCCTCGCCCGTGAAAGTAGACTCGACCTGCAACACGACACCACTTTGTGACACATAACCGCTTCACTGAATTACGGCGCTAATCACCGTCAGTGCTGACAGCTGTCTGTTATTATGCTGGATTTTTGGTTACCAGGTCGGAATTATTTTAATTATTTGCGTTGACTTATTTTGACGACTCACTTTAACGCGGCGTTGTTATTAATTTTATTTCTTTATTTATTTAAGGCGCAGTGTAAACGAGGAGCAGATCTGCTTATCGGATAGTTTCTAATCTGATTGTTCGCCTGATAACAAACTTTATTAAATTACTTTTCGTGTTCGTTTCACTGGACCCCGTCTGGGTCATACTAAACTTTGTAATTTGATCACCTGCTTATCTTTATTAAATTTTGAGCGTTTCTACGAGTAAATAAAAACAAGTGCGCTCATCTGGTGACTTTTGCTTTGGGGTTTCGTCAAACCCTCCCTTCTCCAAGAGCTTTGCCGGCGGTGCTGGAGAAACGTCGAAGTCACTCGCACAATTTGCTGACCTTCAGGTGGGTCGTATATGACATAATTTGTATTTTCATTACAAAATGTAATATCATTTTCAATATCATACTAAATTACTGACCCTGTCATATTTTGGTTATATTTTGATTCACTTTCTACAACTTTTGAGTCCAAGAGCTACAAGGGTCTGGCGTCCCTTAAAACTCCGGTGGTGGCAGCGTAAATATTTTACTTAAAAAATTCTCTGTTCTACTAATATGTAAAATCCTCATTTTAAAAACGGTCCCGCTACAAGTGCGCAAAGGCAAAGGTTTATGTTTCGCTTCGTATTTTGGAATATTTTTTGTAACATTCTGGTCGATTACACGCTGATTAGTAAAGATAAAGGAAAGACATGGATTTGCATGTCCAAAGCCTTCCAAGGTGATAGGACTTTATGGTTACATCTTATCAAATGCCTTTTACATAATGCTTTTGGATGGTTTTGAATTTCTGAAAAAGGATTTCGTCTTCTTCTCTTTGAAGTCTACACCCAAAATGGTCATGTATTAGTTATGCCTTTTGATATTTTGGATCTTCTAGACCTTTTTTGGAACTTTCATATTACAGAAGTCACGTTAATTAGTCTTGTGATTTAAAGAATGAATTGCGTTTGTATTTCCGTCTTCCAAGGTGATGGGAATTCATAGTAGCACGTTACCGTATGCTTTTGGATGATTTGGAACTTCCGAGGAAAGATTTCGACTTTTTGAAAACTCAACCCAAAATGTCATTGATTTTTGAAAGAATGAAATACGTTTGCATTTCCTAAACCTTTCAAGGTGAGGGGACTATATGGTCACGTGTTATCTAAGGCCTTCTGGAATTTTTTTGAACTTCTGGCAAATAATTTCGACTTCTTGTCCTTGGAGACAACCTAAACTGCAGTGCACTTTAGAAATGTATTATTTTTGATCGATCATATTATGGAGGTCACACTGATTAGTCTTGTGATTTAAGGAACAGATGCCTTTGAATTTCCAAAGGCTTCCAAAATGTTGGGACTTCATGGTCACGTGCTATTTAAAACCTTCTGGATGTTTTTGAACTTACGGTAGAGGATTCCATTTTTTTGTCTTTGAAGACTTAACCCAGAATGTCGTAGACGTTTGATTTTTATTATTTTTGGAACATTCTGATCGATTACCGAACTCGCTCTGGGGCCCTATTCTCAACCCGTTCGAAAAGATCCGTGTGCGAAATTGACGTCAGAATGACGTAAACTCTCATACAAAACTACGGGCCCCTGGTCGATCACATTACACTCTGAATGGTAAAGGTAAAGGAAAAACATGCGCTTGCATTTTGACGTCATTTTCGCATACGAACATTTTCGAACGGGTTAAGAATAGGACCCCTGATTAGTTATGTGATTTAAGAAAAGGCAAGCCTTTGCATCTTCCCAAACTTTCCAAGGTGATGAGACTTTAGGGTCACCGGTCATCTAATGACTTTTGGATGCTTTTCGTCTTCTTGCCCTTGAAGACTACTAAAGATATTGTCTTCAAACTCTCGGAATTTGAAAAAAGAAAATTGTCTTCTTGTACTTGAAGACATATCGCATCGACACGTTGGAATTTTGAATGCTTGTCTTTGAATTTCTTGAAATTGGAAAAGAATTTGGATTCTGGAGTTTTTGCATTTTGAAACTTGAACGTTTGGACTTTACAAAGAAGTGCGCCGTAAATAATGATTAATTAATTATTTACTTCCCTCCATTTCTTTCGATAAAAACAAAAAGGAAATTTTGGCCCGGTCTTTATACATGCAGGTAACATTTATTATTTGGTTGTGTTATCTATACTTGCTTCTTGAACTTTAGAATATGTAATACATACGTAGTCTAATCTGTAAGAAGTAAAACAGAACAAGCACATTCTTTCGAAAAAGTTTAGTCTTTTCTTTCTATGCCTTTCAAAGATAGATTAGAATTTCTGATTTAAGGTAAATTTGAAGGCATTTGCAGATAGATTCACTCAAAAGAGTATCTTTACCAAATAGTTTAGAGAAATTCAACGAGATGTGGAAATTGTTAAATAATTGGTCAAATAACGTGAGGATTTAATTGAGAGGGGGGGAGAGGTGTAATTAATTCTAAACATAAATTGCTGTAAAGTCACAAATTACAACTGTGATTGGGTTAGTTTTGCGCCTATCGTTTTCTTTCTAAAAGCAAAACTAGAAAAGGCAGAAAGAGACGATGAAGATAGAGAGAGCAGTCAGTGTAAGGGAACTATTATAATTGTTTTCATGTAAGTCGTGTAAGACGTATTTACTTTCAATTTAGGACACAACATAAAAGTCGAAATAAAAATTCAACTAACCAGTAGAACTCTTCCTCTGCATATCTTCCGCGCTGGACGTCTTTCGCTGTTCTATACCAGATTAGGTATTATAGAAAGAAGAGAAAGGGATGATGAGAGTCAAGAAATAAGAAGTGTAATGGGATTTCAGTTTTATATAAAAAAAAACTGCGGAGGTTTTTCCAAAATTTTGGGCAAAAAAATGTGATGCAAAATTAAAAACAAAAAAAAAGGAAGTAACTAACCGGTGGAATTCTTCCTCGCCATATCTTCCGCGCTGGACGTCTTTCTCTGTTCAATACGTAGATTAGGTATGTTAAACGGTGGAACGTGCATGTTATCGGAGCTGTACTGGTGCCGTAAAGGCCTGTGTCTTTCAGGGCTAGGTAAGGAGAGGTTGTCCAACTTTAACTTGTTCCTTTGATTGCGGTCGATCTGGTCCAGCATTTCCTGCAGGACTTCCAATAAAATCGTAAACTGTTCCAAGTTCAAAGAAGGATTGACTGTCTGCGGTAGCAGGGAAGGCATTACTTTCGTAGCCATTAAATTAATTGACAGTCCATACTTCTTGTCGCTCAGCATTAAGCGGTAGATGTCTGGAAGGGAAGAACATAAATTTGCCGTCTGAATAAATTGAGAGTGCAAACACGCTTGTTATTATTAAACCGAGAGGGAAAGAAAATCACTTACTTACGACCCTTAAAGTAATCTGTGGATCCGATAGCCGTATATCGTATAGAAGCGGCAAAACTTCATCAATAATTTGACTCTTATCCAGTCTGTCCAGGGTTCTTTCCACGCAAGATAGCACGTTAGATACAATCTTCAGATCGGATTGATTCTTTTCGTAAATAATTTTCGTTTTCGGAAGGATCATTCGCCGGATTGCTGCTTCATCCAAGTATTCCGAAACGTTTGTGACTGCGACCAAAGCGGCACTCTGAAATTGAGAGGATTCCACGAATTATAAAATACGACCCTTAACCTTTGTATAACGATGAATGATAATAATAAATTGCCTTGCTTGCTTGCTTTTACATGCGCTATTATCTTTTTAGACCCCCCCCCTCGGAAAACCGGGGATTAATTTACGAAAATTTGTTGTTTTTATGTAAATATCTGAAGGCGAAATACATATTTCGAAAGGGTCGGTAAACATACTTTTTTAATTATTAAAAGGCGAATTAAAATAAAATATTTGAGTGCAGATAATTTAAAAAAACAACCACCGAATGTAAAGTGGTTTATTCTGCTTTAAAGATAAACAGTAGCGCGCTTTGTTAAATTATGAAGCTATACAAGCTAGTAGCTGTATTGAGTAAATATTTCCAGACTTCATCGCGTTGTTAACTTTACATACATATTCTATGAAGATGCATCATGTAAAATTACTTACGACTGCATCAGCAGCTTTATTACGCCCTCGTAAAATTCTGTCGCCGGTTCGTTGCATTAATCTACTTCATGAATTTGTAGGCGAGAGAAACTAGAGCTTGCTATTTTTATGTGACGTGACGTAAAGTCCTAATTAGGTACATCTGGGGTGATGATATCGCGTTTCCGGCGACAGTTTTTAATCCGGGGGCGGAAAAAGAAAGGAAAAGAAAGGATATGTGAGTTTTCTAAATGGTACACAGGCGGAGATAAATAACACTAAAATAACAGTTTTTAAAATTGTTATTAAGTACTTTTCACTACTAGAATTCTTTCTATTTAAAGGAAAGCAGAGAAGGGGTTCACACTGTCACCAAATTTATAATTTAATTTAACTTGCCTCTCACTTACCATTGACAGGTGACAAGCTTCTGCTGACTAAACGTATCAGCTGTACCCCGGACTAGCAACAGTGAAGAAAGGGGTGGGTTAATTAAGATGGTAAAAATTATTAAAAGGGCGCCAGGAGACTATTTTACTGCTAGACGTAATCGGTCAGTCGACGTTCCCAATCGATCAAACCGGGCAGACAAATCAAAAGCAAAGAAGAGAGGCGAAACGTTACTCACTGGTGCGTCAAAGTATAAACATAAACACACAATAAAAGTTATTTAGATTTAATTCAACGAACAAATATTACAATAATTACAATAGGGTAGTTAACCCTAAATGTCTAAGTTAACACAACAAAGAGTAGTCTAATTCGGTACGTAAGTTCGACTAAAACACACCGCAACCGGTAAATAAAATTTACAATGATGCGCAAAAGCAGTAGTTCTAAAGGCGCTTGAACAGCCGGAATTCGCTCCCTTCGTTTATGCAAACACTAATTTACGAATTGCCAAACGGAAAGAAGAATAACAAATAAATACCTTAACCTCTTTTGTTAAGATCAAAACATGATATGAAGTGTCACCGCAGATTATGACGTCACCTGGTGGTCACGTCCGTCGTCGGTAAAACACCGTCCAAAGTGGTCTCACGGGGAGTCGGTAAAACACCGTCCAAAATGGCTACTCGGGAAACGCCAGGATGGTTCGATCAAAGGCCGTTTCCAACGGCACGGCAACGCTCCAATAAAACTCCGCTAAGACTTCGGCTAAATCACATTTTACCTGAGAAAACTGGGGTCCCAGTGGGGATTAAAAACTATCCTCAATGGTGTTCGAGGGTGTCACTAAATCTTCCGGCACGGCCGCTGATGAATTACTTCTCCCCAAGAGCAAGAATTTCGATAACTTACAATGTACGTAAAACACGTCTTGCTTGTAACACGATCCGAACAAGAAAGGACGCGACGAAATTGAAGATGGAGGAGGTCGTTAAGACGCGCGAAAATTACCGACGATAACCAATGATGAGCTATCAAGTAGTCACATGATGCCTTCATAGCCTATGGATGTTGAGCGTTCGCATCACGCAGGTTTCCCCTATTGCGATGTAAATGAGGGGGAACAGTGTAACCAACTGTGCTAAAACGTAGTTGAATGAGACCGTATCGCCACGATGTTTTGGCGGCAAATTTAAAACGTAACAACACAAGGGCAGCTTCTTCTACTTTAAGCTCTAAAAACTATTTCAAAAATTATTTTTCTAAAGTTTAAGCTGCTTGCCTTATGTGTGAGCTGACCAAAAAGTTCAAAAAAGGTCAATTACGAAGTCGCAATCAAAGACTCTAATTCAGCCCTCATCGCGTCCTTAGTTCTTTGTGTTTTTTCCAAGGGGTAGTTTTGGCCAAATCAAAGAAGCCGTGAGAGGTCTTTGTTAAACAGAAGGACTTTCCTAAACACTGACATACATTAAAGCCGATTATTATGTTAATCCCATTATGACAGTAAATCTAACACAAAATGTAACATAATTTTCTTAGTCAAGAAACTTAATTATTGAGCCTGTCATAGTTCTTTACATTTTGATTCACTTTCTACAGCTTTTGAGTCCAAGAACTACGTCCTCCGACAATGAAGAATAGTAATGAAATAAATGAGGGTAATTTTCTATTTTTAGTAAATGTATACTGGTGCTTAAAAGTATTCGGACGACCGACGTGACCGCCTGACATTGTGGAAGTTTACCACAAGGGTCAAATTCGAACTAATTTATTGCTTTTCATTCGGATACTTTTAAACACCGGTATACAAGTACCCGATGTCCCTTAAAACTCAGATGTGGCCGTTTTACTTAAAAAAATTACCTTAATGTAAAATCCTCATTTTAGAAACGATCTCGATACACATCTCTTCGTATTTTGGAATACTTTTTGTAACATTCTGGTCGATCAAATTCCACGCTGAGTAGTAAAGGTAAAGGAAAAACAAGCGTTTGCATTTCCAAAGCCTTCCAAGGTGATAGGACCTTATGGTCTCATCTTACCTAATGCCTTTTGGATGTTTTTTCAGCTGTATGGGCACGTGTTACATAATGCCTTTTGGATGGTTTTGAACTTCTGAAAAAGGATTTCCTCTTCTTCTTTTTGAAGATTACACCCAAAATGGTCATGTATTAATTACGCCTTTTGATGATTTTGACCTTCTGGATAAGAAGACTAAATCCTAAACGTGAAATTTTGAATTTTATTATTTTTTGGACTTTCATGTTACAGAAGTCGCGTTAATTACTCTTGTGATTGAAGAAACGAAGTGCGTTTGCATTTCCAAAGCCTTCTAAGATGATGGGAATTTATAGTAACATGTTACCTAATGTCTTTTGGATGATTTTGAACTTCTGGGAAAGGATTTCGTTTTCTTCTCTTTGAAGACTCAACCCAACAATGTCATTGACTTTGGAAGGAATGAAATGTGTTTGGTTGTGTTACCTAAGGCCTTCTGGATTTTTTTGAACTTCTGGAAAATAATGTCGACTTCTTGTCCTTGAAGTCGACACCCAAACTGTCGTCGACTTTTGAATTTTATTATTTTTGGAACTTTTTGATCGATCATATTATGGAAGTCGCACTGTTTAATCTTGTGATTTAAGGAATAGATACTTTTGAATTTACAAAGCCTTCCAAAATGATTGGACTTTATGCTCACGTGCTATCTAAAACCTTTTGGATGTTTTGAACTTATGGTAGAGGATTTCACCTGAAAAAGTATTTCGTCTTCTTCTCTTTCAAGTCTATACCCAAAATGGACTTTAACGGAAAGCAAAAGAGGGGTTCCATAAGGGCAGCTTCTTCTTTTACCTTAAGCTCGAAAAAGTTTTCTAAAATTATTTTTCTAAAGACTAAGCTGCCTAATAATTTTGTGCTTTCCTTATGTCATCACCAGGGAGCCACCAGTTATAGGTTCTTGGTGTCAAAAGTAGGCAGTTTGCCTTTAATAAGTAATTTACAAGATACTGAATTAGTGTGAATAAATAAATATAAGATAAATGTACAAGATTCCGTAAATGGTTTGCATCCGCTGTCTGGTCATTACTAGTACTAGTAATTAAATTTTTTTACTTTTTTAAGTTTTAAGGCGGGCGGCCAATGAACACGAAACTAAGCTAAGCTAAGCGAAACAAAGTTTTTTTTTGAAAATTAGCTCCAACGTAATCTTACGCGGACGAGGCAATCGAGCGAAGATAAACATTGTTTTATATCTTTGCTATCCTAACTTCGTTTCGCTTAGCTTTAGTTGCAACGTCCGCGTAAGATTACGATGGAGCTAATTTTCAAGAAACTTAGTTTCGCGTTCAGTGGCCGCCCGCCTTAAATGGTGGTAGGATTACTTTCGTCTTGAAATTGATCCCTAAAATATTTGGGTCTATAAAACAACCTCGGACGGCTCAATATATTCAATCGAGTTGGTTTTCGTTAACCTAAGCGTTTCACGATTTTATTTTCCTCGTTTTCTGTCTGCCCTTTGATTATGAGTAATTGCAACGAGAATCGCATCGACCGGCCATGGGAAAATCGTCTGGGTCATTTCCTGTGCAGACGTTTCGAGAATACAAAATCAATTAAAAAGCTAGTTGTGTGACTTCTGATTTTTCTTCTGTGATATTGTCACATACAGTATGTTACATTATTACAAAGTGACTACTGGTTTTGAAGCATCCACCTGTATTCTTCAAAGTTTAACAATATACAAGAGGTCGTACTCTTGCTACCTGCATTCAAGGTTTTACACAGTCAATGGGGAAGAGAAAATGACTAAGACGTATTAAAAAGGAGTACAAGTATGTTACTTTTTGGTTCCACATCAAGTTATTACATAGAACTTGAAGTAGCGGTTTAAAGAAATAAAATACCTCAACACTCTACAATCGCTTGAGCGCAAGTGAGTTTTCCGAGACAAATTGAGAGTGTAATACTGAGACAGCACACAAAGGCACAAGAATGATTCGATTTAAAAGATTTCGTGGTTACGTGTAATCAAACTTTATAAGGGGTGAGTGATGTCTAACAATCACAAGATTGTATTAGGTTGTTCAGAAAAAAATGTCGTTTTCTTTTTATTTCAGAATGTTTATGTACATAAGCTTATAAATTTTGATTAAACTATGAATCACCCTTTGAATCAGTGACCTTTTGTCATTTTTCTGCTAGCAGTTGTATTCCACGATGATATCACCCAACTTTTCTGGAATCAAAAAATTCTAGACATAAAACGACATTTTTTCCGAACGACCTAATATTTATAGAAAATTCAGTTAATTATGATTTTGTATGTATTTTTTAACAATTGGTTTGAGGAGATGTTTGTCGCTGTAATAAATCAATCAATTGAAATAATAATTATGACTAGTCTAATATTAAGAACTAATGCAGAACTTGTCAAGACATAGCAAGAATAACAAATAGAAATGTTAGCAAATAAATAAAGTAGGTAATGGCCGATTTCTTTAGTGTGTTTATCCTAAGGTTAATTTATCTGTCAGTTGGAATGTTCCACACAGTTGGCTGTACACATACTGTGTGTCACATTCTAACGGACAGATCAATTTAACCTTAGGAGAAGGCCATGAAGAAATGGGGCATTAGTTAAGATAGCCAAGTGGCTCGATCGGGCTAAACAATTTAGCCGAGTTCAAATTTAAACCAAGGCTTAAACTCCTAACAACGATTCTTGAAATAATCGTTATGGTTTTATTAAACTTTAAACCAAGGCTTAAACTCCTAACAACGATTCTTGAAATAATCGTTATGGTTTTATTAAAGTTAGGCTCAGGGTCTAAGAGTTTAACCTAAGGCGCCTTTTAATAGTAATAATTATTTCCTGTATGAGCATAAGGGGAGTACTGGGCCTTAGCTATTAAAAAGAACAAAGGACCATCGGTGCATTCTTCTTTCGCTACCTCGATGTAACCTTAAAGAATAACGATGAAAATTCAAAGGTATACGTAGGTCTAGTTAAGGGCAGTAAAAGTGCAAATCCTACTTTTTTTAAGATACAAAATAGTAATAAGATCAACTGTAGTGAATGATGAACACAACCGCCAAAAAGAACTCGAACTACGAGAAGGATGTTTGTTGATAAGAATCCTTGATGGAAAGCAGCCTGGTATAGGATGGAAGAGAAGAACAAACATACGAAATCCGTAAGTATCCATAAATATGTGAGACGACATATTACAGCAAGTAGTATCTCCAAGGATCGAGTAACAAAAATTAAAAGTTAAAAGAGAAGCGAACATTCGAGGGGTAAATGGATTGAAGAACACGTGTTACAGGTAAATGTAAGTAACTTCAAAGAGAAAGCTAAAATGGAATGAGACTGAAAAAAAAGAGAGGAGCCCGAGATGTAAGTAGATCGCAAAAGATTTGGAAGAGCTAAATAAAACCAAGGGGAAAATGTTTTAGAAACAGTAGCAAAAGAACTGGGGATATAAGAAGAATCCTTGGTGCAGGATGGAACTAAAGAAAAGTTAGCAATTTCGTGTGAAAACAATGAGACAAACATAAGCAAGTCTTTCCTAAGAAAATGACTGAACGATAAAATTTAATTGGAAAAGACTTTCTGAAAAAAAAGCTGGAAATCAGTGGGAAATGCAATGACAGTGAAAGTAAAAAGAGAGGTAAATGGATCGCTAAAAACTTGGAAGGGCCTAAATGAAACCAGCTGGAAAGAAAAAGTTGAAAATGGAATAAGACTGAAAGCAAAGAGAGAAGAGAATGTCCGAGAGGTAAGTGGATCGTAAAAGACTTAGAACTGATAAATGTAACTGACTAGAAAGGAGAAGCTTAAATCAGTGGAAAATGAAATGAGATTAAAAGTAAAAAGAGAAAAGATGGATCGAAAAAGACTTGGTCTTATTTTGTCGTATAGTATTTTTGTTTCAATAAGAACCTTAAAAAAACACTACATCAGATTACTATGTCAACGTCAATGCTAAAAGTGACAACATTGAGACAGTCTCATAGGAGACTCAATTTCTTTTACGGAAAATGGGATCAGTGGGCAGGATGTAGGCTATTACCAATACGGCGCTTTCAAAGGGTTGGCATTGAAGGATTTAAGTCTACTGAGTTTTGTAAATGTTTTTGCATAAGACAATTCAACGCTATTAGCTAATAAACTTGATGAAAAATATGTACTATAAATAAACAAATAATCGTAGAATTTTGTTTAATTTTTAATATTTGCGAGTTATGGCAACCATCACGTTAACTTATGGTAAACGTTAAGATCATGTCATCCAATGGAAAATGAATGGGGCCACGTAATTTTAACGTTTACCGTAAGTTAACGTGATGGTTGCGATAACTCGCTATTGTGTGTAGGCCTAGCGATACCACGCATTTTTCTGCCAATTTGGAATACCTTACGTTAGGTGGCGCCCCCTCTACAACTAGGTTTGCTACCGATAATCATATTGTAGCCCACCCCACCTCGTCTCCACTGAGCTGGGCATACTTTCCAAATTGAATTTAACACTAAACAAATTCCGAGGGTGCGCAAAAGATATACAGGGTCATCGGAAACTCTTTAGTTTAATAATGTAAGTCGATTAAAGAGGTAGCACCGTATCACGTCTTATATCGCACGCGCTTTGCGAAAAGGCGAAAATCTAATAAGGTTGCATGTATTTTGGAGTTTGTTCTAAAAAGCCTCTTCTCGATGGTTTCATTGATTTAAATCTTACAAAATTGTTTAGAAGTGAATATTACTTTACCCTTAGTAATTAATGACTTTATCCTCTTCTTACCCAAATTATTTAAAACTATTAGGAGGTTTGAAACAATTTGTATACAGAGTACTGTACTATCTCAATGAGTGGCAAGTATAATTTAATCTGAATAAAATTTTGCAAAGTTAACAAGATATAAATTTCAAATTATTTCCACTTATTGATCAATATTATTAAAAAAATAATTGAATGTAAAAATCCGATGAACTATGATTACACATTTTATTTATAGGACAGTTTAGAATATGATTAAAAGAAACTGAGGAGGATTTTAATGAGCAAGTATTTGTTTGCGATTTAATAAAACCATAGTAAACTATCAAGGATCAATCCCCGTCATTACAGCAATAAACAACATCGTTACACGGTACGGTAATTGATTTTAAATTTGCATTTTAAAGGTGCGCGCAATAAATTTTCATTTTGCCCCTAATTCGCAGGTATAAGTAATGCTGATGATAAAATAAATATTGACGGGGCCGCGAGACGGCGAGATTCTCTTTGCGCTGCTCTCGACGCATAATTAAGTTCCGAATCTAATTCCAGGTTTCGCTAAAAATTTAATAACCCGTCGAGAGACGGTTCGCTCGAGTACGGACGGTTCTTACCTGAACCTGGATGGTATTGCTTTCGAAGGCGCTGTACAGCATCGGTAGGACTTCCGTCCGGATGTCGTCACGTGGGGTTTTTTCTAGGATCACGTGAAGGTTTTCTAATAGCGTTACGGTCGCCTGAACCGATTTCGGGGTAGAAAATACACTCCTGAAAATAAAACTCCATCACGATATAAATAGAACTCTTTTATAATTATAAATCATAATCTATTTACGGTGAAGCCCCCCCGGGCGGGTCGGTTCAAACCGACAAAATTATTTTTAGTCTGGAGGAGCCCTAATTGCTCGGAAAGCATATGACAGTTACATTCCAAAATCAAAGTCAGAATTAATTATCGTTAGAGACAGAGCGATGACGATCAATTAGGGTGATGGAACGTGTTCTAGTCTTTGAGCACGTCGTTCAGGAAACTTACGCTGATTACAACTCAAGGTAACGAGCGATTCTCTTTTGAGAACGTTTAATAAAAAGATGTAAACTTTGAACTGAATTTGCATTTTGTTTTCTTCGCGCAATAATTTTAACATAATCACATTAAGTCTGCGAATTGAAACCGGTGGGATTTTATTATAAACTTTTCTAATTGAGAAGCTAATGACTAGCTAGCGACTTGTCAAGCTGTTTAAATTAAAACTTCCCCGGCGAAATGTATTTTCTTTCTTCGAGAGAACGCCAACTCCTCGTTATAAGCCGATTACGTAAATAAAAACGTGAACTCTCAATAACGCCCGCGCCGCGCCGCAGTGCGTGGAGAAATAACTTAAAATAGAAAGGATTACCTAAAGGACGGAAGAATGATGGACTCGTATTCCTCTACGGTGGATTCTTGAATTAAATACAGAACGGGCTGTAAGACCGCCGCCAGTACCTCTTGGGTTCGCATTTCTTGTTGCAGGGAAGGCCATACGTGTTGATACCATAATTTCTGGAAATTAAATAAAATAAAATCGACTCTGGTTTTGTGGAAAATCCTCGGAGCCGAGCACTTGGGGAGCTTCGGCGCAATATCAAGAGGTTTACGGTTGAGCTGGCTCATCTGTTGGGCGAGTTTTTACCCACGACGGTGTTTACAAAGGTACGCTTCGGTATCCAGAAGATTACATCGCCGCTGAACTACCCCAAACTTATTTACACACTGCAGCACGCCCGATTACTTTCATATAAAAGTCGAATCCAATTACATTTCGCGCCGTTATTTACGTATCCATTCATAAATAAACACGACCGCTGCATAATGCACAAATCAATTTTGGCGGAGGCGCTTTTAATATGGTAATCATAAATTATTCGTTTTTCGATTTGATGTTTAATTCATAATCGAGATTACCGTCATACAAACGCCCCCTCAAAAAGCATAATTTAGCTATCACTCTACACTTTAAAATTGGAATTATTGACTGGCGGCAACCTGTAGCTGGAATTAAGGGTGATTCCGGCAAGAGCGATGAACCGTTTTCGTCACTGTAGGGTTGGGATTTTATCGATCTTGATAAGCGTGGTGGTCTGAGAAAACGAAGCGAAATAATTTTGCTTTTTTTAGGACTACTTGTGTTTTATAAGGGAGTTTCACAATTATATTTTTCTTTCTCTGGTAATGGCAGAGTTTTTCACCTTCTATCATTTTGGCTTCTTTCCCATTTACCTCATTTTCTTTTATTTGTGCTCTTTTGGACTTTCTGGCCATTGTTAAACAGTGATTATGACATTCAGTCAGTCAATAATTTAGCGTGGCATTCCATTACAATATTTTGCTCTTGTTGGCAGTTCATTTCGACGACTCTAATGCCCGTATTCATAGTGCTTCCTTGACGCTTCCTTCAATAAGGAACCCCTTAGAATGGGTATTGTTATAAAGCAACTGTCTTTCTACAATCCCATTCTAAGATGACCCTCATTGAAGAAACCCTCGAGGAAGCACTATGAATACGGACATAAGAGTAAAGGATGAGTTTGCCCTGATACTTAGTGGTTTACAAGGAGATAAGTAAGAAGGTGCTTTGGTAACTGTGCAATCTACGTAAGTTTTCCTTCATGGTTGAAGGTCGAGAATCACTTGGACTTTCCATTTCCCACACCATCCTTACTTTTACATGTGGTATAGAACTTTCTGGCACTTGGGTCCATTCGTTAATCAGTGATTGTGGCAATTCCTTTCGACAACTTCAAGACTAAAGGATTAGTAAAGGATTAGTTTCTCTTGATGCTTAGCAAGAGTTGGCTTTGGTAACTGTGCAATCTATGTACTGCGGACGATTTGGAAGCGTGGTGTAGGAAGTGGAAAGTCTAAGTGAATCTCGATCTTCGGCTATAAGTGAAAAACCCTTTCTTAACTGGAGACTTTGGATTTGGTTAGTATTGTTGCGCCATTTGCGCCAGGGCAAGTTGTACTCGTTCAAGATTGGGGAGGCCTTAGACGTGGATATTAAGCAGAGTGACTGGGGGGCTCGTTCCCTATCAAATCTCATCCTTTCCAATTTAAAGCTTCTCTCATCGAGGAAGGCCGCTGCTATCTTAACCATACCCATCGAAATGCTAAACTTTTCCACTTTCAATAAAAGTAAATACCTTAGCGAAAGCCCTGGCGACCTCCGTTTTGTCTTTTTTTTTTATTAAAGACTTCGGTGATGAACTCTGAGGGTCCTGAGTAGTTGAAGTTCCGGAAGCTGAAATGTTCTGGTAGCGTGATGTCTTTTGCAGCTATTTCTTCATTAAGGCGTCTAAGAATTCGCTACTTTTTCTAGGGTTGATAGGGGGATGCCTACTCTAACTTGTTTCCTTTCAAATCTCTTCCTTTCCAATTCGAAATTTTTTTCTTCGAGGTAGGCCGCTGCTATCTTAACTATACCTATCGAAATGCCAAACATCACATCTTCAACAAGAGTACCTTAGTGAAAGCTCTGGCGACCTCTGTATTGTTCTTTTTGTTAAAAGCCTTCGTTGATGAACTCTGGAAACTCTGAGTTTGAGTTTGAAATTCGAAAACCGAAATGTTCCGGCTGCGTGATCTCTTTTGCAGCCATTGCCCTATTAAGGCGTTTAAGAATGATCTTTTCTGATACTTGGCTGATGGCTTACGGGAAGGTTTTCTGTTTCCTCCTTCCTGATAACCACCGCTACAGGAAGCGCTTCAGTTCGTTCTCCAAAACAGAGATAGCTTTAAAGGGCACATTCTTCAGTGCTCTGTTGTTAATTCCGTCGAGTTCTGAAGTTTCGCTTGGTTTCAAATTCTTTATAATGCACTTGATTTCCTTGAGGTTGGAGAAGGTTCCATGTTCGGTTTGGTTTATTTTCTTTTAATCGGCATCATCTTCTTTGATCTCGACAAGAGAGGCCGACGGCATACTTACCTTGTCCTCTAGTCAATTGGCCATCATAATAAAGGTACTTACCTTGTCTTCTAGTCGGTTGGCCATTATAATAAAGGATCGTTGTTTCGTCTCAAGGCATAATTGACCCCAAAAGATCCGTTGGGTTCTTTCCGTCGAAATCAAAATTATTATTTAGCGTTGATGCTGGAGAGCAGGCAAGAGCTTTGTTCCCCAACCAAGCAACTGACCTATTAATTCCTAAATGAAGTAGATCGCAGCGAAGGCTTTTTTTTGGAGATGTGTCACGTTACTAATAATTCCTTCATTTGTAGATGAGGATCAGAAAGCATTAAGCCTTCATTGCACCGGCCGTCCAGCTTTTCTTCTTCTAGTGTCATACGAAAATGCTTTCCCCATTCCTTAATGGTATCGGCTCTTCTTTTGTTAACAATTTAAGAAACTGCGTGGTGTTCGTTTTGTTGTTACTTGTGACATTGTTCAACTCAATTAGATCGCATAGACCAACTACTAGGAGCCTAAACCTAACAGGGCTCACATTTTTGACACTTTCCTCGTAGGTGAGGCGAAAGGATTTGATGAAAACTAGAACTAACATCAGTAACGAAAAGTGCGACTTTGAAAAATTCTTAGCAAAACAATGAGCAGAGGGAGCCAAAAAGTGGTTAAAAAACGATGCAGGCATGAAAGAGAAAGGGGAAAGAGAGAGGGATTGGGGAAGATGAGGAGAAATTGAAGAATTGAATCCCTTATGACAAACAAAATGATTCCGAATGTTCATTGCTGTGCTTTCCGTTTAGGTAAGTGCCTCCTTCACATTTATTGGGGGATGATTCGTCTCGTCTTACATAAAGTCAATTTGATGCAAAAAAAGCAATTTCAGTAAAAATAAATACAATTTCGAAGCCCAGAACGTTAACCCCGTAAATTTAGAAATCCCCCCGACACTTGGACGACTCCTTCGTTTCCCTTACATAAAGTCTGCGAAGCAGGGTGTTTGTAATTGCGAAAACGCACGACTAAGTACCCAGAAATAACGCCAGCATTTCGTGACAGCTCTCCGCAACAGCTTGCGAGTGTGTCCACCCTAATTCTCCTCAACTGTGAAACCTAAATGTGCTCGACTGATAATTTCAATTAAAATTTAGCAAACACGTCCTTTAAAAAAATATATTCATGAACGTTTTCATTAAAACTTGCGAGGATTTACTCTCGCCATATATTGTAAATATGTACGTACGTGAAATCCTCTGGGAGGACAATGTATGTAAGTGGGATTTCATTTTATGGATTCGTCGGGAAATCGTGCACTCACCTTGGGAATATAAGGCAATGCTTCCTTCAGAGTGTTGCGGTAGAAGTGGGCCTTCTGCGTCGGGTCTTTCATGTTAATGACGTCGAGGAATTGTAGCGCGTGAACAGCAGGGTCGCTACAAATTTACACAAAAAAGAAAACAATTACGAGTAATTTTCCATCGATCCTCATATACTAGAGTTGGCCAAAGTATGCGATTAATAATGAAGTTGCTTGCTTTGTTTGGAGACTGTCAAATTCTTTGAGCTCTTTTAGATAAAGAGGTCGGTGGTTTTCGGAATGTTTTAGAAAGTAAATTGCACGGTCAGACCTTTCTGGTTTTATTTTGTTAAACTTTTGCTTCAATTTGGGCAATACCCTCCTCGGTTTAAGATAAGCCCCGATTTTGGACTTTTCAATTCACCAAGCGAGTTATTACGTTTACTATAAATAGCAAACGAGAAGGGTCTTTCGCTGAGGGCGGTTTTTGTCGTGTGGGCGGCCGTCATTATGTACGTCTGATCGAAAACCTATCTGATTATAAAACGTAGGAGTCCTCAACTTTGCTTTAAATAAATATTGCAGGATTTAAAAGCCTCGCGGTTTTTTTTTTTGTTTGCAGCTTCAAAACATGGGCATTTGCGGTAGTTTTATATAGAATTTTCCTTATTATAGTCCTTTTAGAATATAGATAATAATGACAAGGGGGATCGTTAGTGCGTGGATGTCTCTGAACTTCTTTTTAAAGCAAGGATTGAAGACCGCCGCCCATTAAAAGTGGATCGTTCCGGGCGGAAATCTTTGTTGGGATTTTTCTATGTTCCCGTCCCTTCGATATTTTAACATCAAAAGAATCTGGAGGTTATTTTCTAGTTCGATTTCTCTAAATAAGTTCGACATTTTAAATTCTAATTTACTTTAGAAAGGGAAGTTATTTTATGGATATTTTTCTTACTTCGTAAAATTCGTGTTTTTTTTCGGTTTACTCTCAACTGAGAGCGTAGGTGTGTTTAATATAAACCAAAACAAGTTGTTTACTCCGACGAAATTGTAAAATGAGTTCGCGGAGTTATTTTGGTGCATACACGACTTTATACATAGAGGTAAATAAATATCTAAAAATAAGTTGGTTTCTTGCTTTCGATAGTCTGTCAAAGAGGAGCTTGGAATTTTCATTTTAAACTTACGGAATGAGTTTCAAATATTTGTCTTCTTATTATTCATACAGTTTGTGCTGTCGTTGCTTATTTCTGTCTTTAAATATTTCTTGGATTCCTATTTTTCTAAAAACCTGTTGCACGTTTTGTTGTAGATTATATTTTGATATTTTCAATTTAAATCACGTTTATTTTGTAATATTTTAACTTGGGTAGCCCTGTTGCGACATATTTCCGTTTTTACCTGAAATATTTTATCAGGGATAAGAGCTGAGCTGTGGGTCGCTGTCTCGTATCCTTGCTGAGCAGTCGTACTGTTGCTTCCTGGAGAGGAATCGGTATCCTCGGCATTATGTTGTGGACTTGGTCTTCCAGCTGGAACAGGAACGCAACGTAATTACTGCGCGTCCATAAATTATGATCACGGCGAATTCCGCTTCATTTCAATTAGACGCGACAGAAATGAGCCGGGGGGATCGTAAACAATTCGGTTTATTATTTAATTTTTGCTAGGGATGAACATGAAAGCTTGTTTTGTTGTCGTTTGTTTAATTAACAGCTGATTTTATTTCGAAATTTTAAAACATCAAAGAACTGCTAGACATTTTTTAAGCACTAGCAAAACTTAAACAAATTTTGAAGGAAACACAAAAGAAGTGGATGAAATAACTGATCGCCATTAATAATAACAACAACAATATACAATAACTTATTATAACTGCAGAAGAGAAGAAGTAACTAATGACTTTCTTCGAAGCAAAATAGGGGGATTCCATCCTGTTAGGCGTTCTTGAATATGCCTAGTTTTTGCAGAAAGTAATGTAATTAAGATTTTTTTATATGAAATTTATATTCTTTCCTCTATTAGTTTTACTAATTTCTTTGTTTTGTGTCGGTGAATTTATTTGTATTTTATTTATTTTTTTGAGTTTAGATTAATTCCAACATTAATTTCAATTGAGCGAACACCAAGGCATAGAAAAGTCGTTTGCATAAATTATTTCGGTATTAATTCGATTGTTATATAAAATGCACAAAAAAAAATTGTCACAATTTTCCAGCTAATGAAAGGTTGATGAAAAATGTGAAGTAGCGATTTTTTGTTACAACTTGTTTGTTCTTGGTCTTAACTCGTTTTATTACTTTTGTCAATAACTTGTCTTTTTTCATTAACCTTATGAATTTGTGAATTTACACAACAGCTTAGGTTGCGACATCTAGCGGTCGATTTTTGACATAAAGTTGTATGAGAATTGACAAATAGCTACTAATTTGCTGCCAAATAAGCCACGCAAAGCGGGCAAATAAAAGCATAATTTAAAAAGCTAAAAATCTGTTGCAATCAAAACCAAGTTAAAACAAATTTTATTTTATTATTATCTTAATAGCAAGTTTAAGTTTAGTTCATCTTGAACTATTTTGTAATTCAAACTTGGTTTCTTGCGACGTATTGTCACGATGTCATTATCTGAGGAAAAAAGTAAAATTAAATTCATTTCGTAGTTATTGCAATCATGTGCATTTCAAAATTATGCGAATCAGCAACCATTGAAGTAGATCAAAGTCGCGTTACACTTACTCGCATGAATGCAAGCTTTGCGGAATGCGAGCGTGTTGTTTTCATGTGCCAATTAAGATCGAGGCAATTAGAACGCTTTAAGAAAAACAAATTTGGCAAGGATCAATTGATGCTGACTCGTTTTAGAACTTTGTACTTTGAACCGAACCCCAGCCACCAGAGTAAAGGAACCAAATGTGTAGAGATAGGGATGTATAAAAGATCGACCCGCAGGTAGAATCAGGGTAGTAGTATTAAAAGTGAGTTAGTAGTAGGTAGTATTAAAAATGAGGCAGTGAGAGCAGTATTAGTAGTAGATAGTATTAAGAGTGAGTTAGTGATAAGCAGTATGAGTTAGTAAGTCAGTGATAAGTAATAATTGTGAACGAGTGCGCGTAAGCCGAAGCCAAGCGAGTGAGCTCTCCACGAGCACGGGGCTGGCCTTGGGCCAGGCCCTTTTGCCTAAAAGTAATGTTGAATTTAATTAAAGTCAAGTAATTAAGTTAAAGTTTAAAAGAGTAGGAGATTAAATAAGTTCGATAAGTTTAAAATAAGTGAAGTTAAAGAAGTAAGGATGAGCTTAGAGTTATTGAGTATTAGTTTAAAGTAAAAGGTTAAATAAGTTCGTTAAGTAAGAATTATGTTTAAATAATTATACTGGACAAAGGGCCGTTTTCATAATAGTGCTAAAGGAGACTTTAATTTAAAGTCACTTTAAGCATAGGAAAACTAATGTGTTTTTATAGGTTAAAGTCACTTTAAATGTAAAGTTCTATTATGAAAACGGCCCTTAGAGTAATAATCTAGATTAAAATAAAAAAGTAATTTAAATTCATTAATTAATCTCGTAAAATAATTCGATAATAAGTTTTAATCTACTTTATACGCGACAGTATTTCAAATTTTCACTTTTTGAAATATTTTTTTTTAAGACAAAGAATTTTGCGTACTAAGGAAAAATGAAGATTTTTTAACCTATTTTTTTTTAAATATTTCCTGTATATTGGGCTTGCCTTTGCTGTTACGTTATTATTGCCGTTGCTCTTATGTTAATGTACACAGGGTGACTGACAATTGTTCCGACAAAAAAAAAACACGATAAGAAGCGTCTCGGACATCGCTTCTTATCGTGTTTTTTTTTTATGAGGAAAATATTAAAAAATTCTTTCTAATCTAGTTTTCGAGAAATAATTAGGCACGGCGACGTAGCATCAATCGTGAACTGGAATTTCACATTGACTTCGTTTTTAGGTCAACGCCCGACGTCGTGAAATACGAGCTACAAAATATTTACTTGACAAACGCATGCAAATCACCTGAAGCAGATTATTCCATGCAAAGGATTACAACGGCCGCACTTTTAACACAACCTTTGACAGGTAAACAAATAAATCACTAAAACGAAAAACAATTTAAATCTCCGTTTTAAGAATTCCTAGTATTTTTCTTTCGTTTTAATTTAAATTGTATTGTAAGTAAAGTTTATTTCCACAAGAAACGTGTACTTCATAAACATTTTTTGACAAACAAAATTTAAAACGTTTTACTCAGAAAAAACCTTCGCAACCTCTTAATTATTACAACTTCGTTTTGCGTGTGACGAATTAGGTAACACAAATCTATGAAACGTTTAACAAATTTAAGATGCGTTTGCAACTCCATATATTGTGTTTTTGGTGCACTGGTTGTAAATCGTTCCTCGTACGCATTCTTTTCACTTTGAATACAGAATTCAAGAAAAAGCTAAGAAGAAACAGTGGATAACACCTCAATTGCGACAACTGTCGCTTCTTGTTAAAGAAATGGCACAAACGAATAGAAACATCCACAGCAAATTTTATGAAGAAAGATACAAATAATGAAAACTTTTTACAACAGTCAGTTAATAAGTGATGAAACGTCTAATATTAACAAAACATGTTGGAATATCATTAATGAAAACAAGGAACAGGAAAAACCGAGGGAATTGTGATTACAAAGAACGATAAAATTCTAAGTGCACAAGAAACAGTAAACTTGTTTAACGACTTCATTATTGAATTGTCAACAACAATCCCTTACCAGCTGATAAAATGTCGCACATTGACAATGTTTTCAACAGTTTTTATTTAGCCCTTGTACTTTAAGATGAAATCAAATCTATAGCTAACAAGTGCTGTAATAAATCACATTTTATAGCAGTACCTTTAACCCGTATTGTTAATTTATCATTCAAATTCGGCATTTATCCAGAAAAATTGAGAGTATCTAAGGTCGTGTCACTGTACAAGAATAAAGGCGAACGTAATAACTACAGATCACTCTTGCTGCAAACACAATTGTCAAAAATTTTCGAATCGGCATTTCATACCAAACTGTACAATTTCTTTGAGAAGTATCAAATTTTAAGTGATCGCCAACATGGGTACAGGAAGGCAAGGTCGACGACGTCAGCAATCCATCAAGCACTGAATGAGTTAAATAAAGCTCTGAATAACAAAAGTTAAGTGATTGGAATATTCTTTGATATGACCCGAGCATTTGATACGCTTGATCACACCCTTCTTCATCATCTTGGTGTAAGAGGCTCCAACAATGGATTGGATAAAATCTTACTTGCAAGATAGGGAACAATTTATACAAATCGGAAAACAAGAAGATAAATAGCGACATACCACAAGGGACGGCACTTGGACCTCTGCTCTTCGATACAACGATAAATGGTTTACCCAAATCTTGTTCGGCTGCCAATCATGTAAATATTTATGTGGACGACATCAGCATGATTATACGAGCCCTGCGCCAAAAGTGTTCGCCTACCTGTCTTGGGTAAAGAAAGAGACAGTTAATTAGTTACTCAGTGGTAGATTATTTTTCGAGAATAATAATAATAAATAAATATAAATTTATATAATTTAAAATAAAATTTTGATATTTAAATTCTAATAATGATTTTATGTTCAAAAACAGCAACACTAGCTAGGCGAATACTCTTGGCGCAGGGCTCATAGTACAGCAAAGTTTAAGTGATATAATTCATGTAAGTAACTCAGCAACTGCGAGAGTGGTTCACCAATAATGGCATTGTACTGAACGGTGAAAAAACACAATTAATACAATTTTATCCAGTGAACAAGCAGATAATTTACATGTTCAGAAACTTGAAACCTACTGTCACTACACATAATATGCTACTGAAAGCTTACTTCGGTTTGGTGCAGCCCGTATTATCATACGCCATAATATTCTGGGGAACAAGCAGATTCAGTAAAGAAGCTTTTATTAAACAAAAGAAGATAGTCCGCATCATAGCTGGAGTACATCCCATAGCACACCGAAGGGACTTATTTAAACATCACAAAATCATGACTCTACAGTCTTTATTTATCAGTTAGTAATTTTCACTTTCAAAAACAAAACAATAAAGCAAGGAGATATACGATCGTATGCAATTCGCGCCAAAAAAGATATTGGGAAGAACAAACGAAAGAGTCGCCGCCCTGGTGTTTATACGTGAATTTTCGTATGTGAGATAAACTGTCAGTGGAATAATAAAATATTTACTGATGTGTGCCTCAGTGTCATAGTTATTATTGTTATTATACTGAAAATGTATGGTTCCGTTCGTTTTCTAAGCATAAACTGATCAAAAACCGAAGATTTATTATGGTTATCTCACATACGACGGCCATTTTGAGCGCCACCTACATTCCGTTGTTCTTCCCAATACGTCCGAATTTTCAGCGACTAACTGTCGATCAAAATTGTCCTGACTACATAGGCGCTAAATGCTTTAACGTTTTACCAGCTAACATAAAAACGAAATAAGCTTCAACCTATTTAAAAATAAGTGCAAAGACTATTTCATCAACACGATAGACGAATATCTATTAAGACCTGAAGACATTTAAATCTAAATGAGATTTTCAGTGACATTAACATTGTATGGCGACCAAAAATTCATGTGTGTAAATATGTAGAGACTCTCTATAAATTTTCCGTGGCATCCTGTTGGCTGATGATCAAACAATCTTGTGTTAGTGATGGACAGGAGCCCTGACTGGTCTGGTATATTCTGCCCTAGTAAATAATGCGCAAGAATTAACAAATAATTATTTACACAATTATTTGCGGAGTATTATTCGTATTTCATACGTACTCCATAGTGTAATGATTCGTCGACACCAGCCGGCGCCAAATTGTCTCTTGCGTCACAGCCTTCTAGTCGACGCGCTTTAGGCGACAGCCTAGAGAATTCTGACGGCGGAATAAACTAGACCAGACAGTCCGTCGCCTCCAGAATGTTCGCGAAAAAACAACCCCGGCATATAAAAATGCACGCGGCCGGGAGTGGGACAGTTCGAATTGAATTCAACGTTAGACGGAATTAAAGTCGCGTTATAAACTTTCGCTCGGCTGTTAAAATAAATTAGGATTAAGTTTGTAAATTATCTAGTGTTAATTAGTTTGCTTGTAAATAAATTAGTTTATTAACTATTTCGTGTTTTTAATTTAAAATAAAAATTAATAAGAACGTTTAAAATCGTTACAATAGTATTCGTAATTCAGTTATTTTAGAAATTACTAATAATTCCGTCGCCTAAAAGAAACTTGCGTTCCCCAGCTGTTAAACGGGTAATAAAACGAATTGAGATGAGTGTCAAGGTTGCATTGTGTACAAGCGAGTAGCCAATAAAAAAGTTTAAATTAATTTTTAAATTAATTTTAAACTGTTCAAAAGAATTTTTAAACATTTTTCCCGTAATCTGTAATATCGATTCTCTTATAATTTTTTTACTACTAAGTATTGTCATTCACTCTGTATTTATACTTTGTTTAAAGATCACTTTAACTTTTTAGTCGTTTTACTCTCTACTCTTTTAGTCCTTAAGCCAATCATTTCGAGGAAAGCAAAGCTATTCTTTTGTGAGAAGAAGTTATAGATTTTTTGTTTTGTCTTTCAAAATATTTTCGTTTTAATACAAATACCTAATTTACATCTTCTTGTTTCTATCAACAATTACTAGCAAAATACGTGAAGGTTTAATGATGTATTAAGTTTACTAAAGAAATGAACACTGGCATTTAATTGGTTTCCAACATGTTTCGGCTACAAGAAATAGCCATCATTCGGGATCTTAACTAATAAAGGTGTTTATCTACACCTGTTTCATAATAGCTATATTATGTAACTCATTTGGGTTGTATAATGAGACTTATTATAACACTAGTTATATAATGAAAAATTATTAGTTATTATTATGCGATTACTATGGATTTGCGCTATAACCGGGCTATTGCGATTTTCGCTTACTGATGGCTTCCGACAATATTTTTTAAATTAATAAAAATAAAAACCAAGTTGCAGGCGTTGATAAAACGCTGTATATTACAAGTGGGATAGTGCATCATTATTGATATTCGTGCTCTTATCCTGAACTCGGGCTGACGCCCTCGTCAGGGTAACTCATCGCACTCATATTATAATGATGTCTCTATCCCACTTGTAATATAAATAACTATTATTATCCTTGTGCGTTCATTATTAACATAACAACAACGTCAGCGTCAACAAATTACATTACAAGCATATGATTTAACAGTAAAATACAAATACAATTATATTTTGCAGATGCTTTATCACGAGCAAGTTTAGACGATAAACATTTTGACATTATTGTAAACGAATTAGCAGCTCAAATACATTTAATAGATACTGTAAGGGTTAGCAAAGATAAGTTGGAAAAAATTGCGAGAGAATCTGATAAAAATATAGAAGAATTACGAGAATTGTCTAAAGTGATTAAAGAAGGGTGGTCTTCTAATAAAAGCAAATTAAAGGTTATTGTGAAACCATATTGGCAGTGCAGGGAGGAACTTTCGATGGTAAAACGCGTAATAGTAAAAGGCAACAGGAATGGTAATTCCTAAATCAATGCGTAAAGAAATTCTTGAAATTTTACATTATAATCATATGGGAATTCAAGAAACCATTGCGAGAGCCGAAGAATCAGTTTATTGACCAATGATTAATAAAGAAATACAAGATAAAGTAGAAAATTGTCATATTTGTCTGACTTTTCAAAACATGAATCGAAAAGAGACTTTAATAAACAGTGAACTAGCACCTAGAACGTGGCAAATAGTTGCTACAGGTTTATTCACTCTGAACGAAAGAAATTATCTTCTTGTAGTTGATTGTTACTCGAAATATCCGGAAGTTTGTTGTTTAAATAATTAAAATGTATATTTGCGAGACATGGAATTCCAGAAGTGTTACGTAGCGACAACGGTCCACAATTTATTAGTGCCAAATTTGATAATGTCATAAAAGATTGGAATATAAAACATTGTACTGGTTCTGCTCGATATCCGCAATTAAATGGGTTTATAGAAAGACAAGTGCAAATTATTAAAAGAGTACTAAAAAAAAGCGGAGGAAGATAATAAAAATGTATATTTAGCATTGCTAGAATACAGAAATACACCTTTGAAATCTAAAGGTTCCTCACCAGCACAACTTTGTTTTAATAGGGCAATTCAAGGTCAGTTACCTACCAATGTTGAAAGAAAAGTTAGAATTAAGAAAAGTTCATGATTCTTGGAAAAAGGAATGTTCAATTAGGCAATCGATACAGAAACAACTGTATGATAGATGTGCAAGAGATTTGTCAAAGTTACAAGTAAAAGATAAATTTATGGTAAAGTAAATGAGCCGGAAACTATTGTTAATGTAGATTCATCTAAACCGAGATCGTATATCAAATTAGGATGTGGAAAAATGATCAAGTTTTTGAAAAAGTTTACGAAAGATAACTTTGACAAGCATCTTGATTTTGATAAATTGTTAGATAATGAACTCTACAAATCGAACATTGAAAAAATTAGTATTAATCAAAATGTAGTAAATGCGAAAATGTAGTAAATAAGACTAGTAAAGATAGTCATCAGAATGATAGAGACAGTGTTAATAATAGAACTTTATCTAAGTGATAGTGAACATTGTAGAGAAGCTAGTAATACATACAGATTCCGCCACATTAAGTAGGAACACCCGAGTGCTCACGAAGCAGTCCAGTCTTAGTGTGAGCGTGCGATCCTTTCGAAACGGTCGGCGCGCGGCGGTCTCGAGAAAATCTCATTTCTTTGTAATCTGATACGTAATTACATTGCGCATAAACATATTAATAATTGTTTATAAGAAATGTAAATATTCACGTAAATTATAAATTTCCATTGTTGATACGATAATTAAAAATAAGAATAATAAATAAATTTGTTCTTGCGAAACTAAAAAAGTACAAATAAAATAAAAAGAATGCTAAACCGATAACAGCCTTATGACATAAAAACTGAAATAAAAGGTAAAATACCCTAATGAAAACAAAAATAACGAGAAATACTGTAATGTGATCGCAACGCGTGTAATCCAAACGCTAGCATACAAGCGACTGCCGGTGCTTGACGATTTAAATTCTGTGCCTAGTTAGAGTGGTTTCATCTGTATGTAACTAGAGAGCTGGTAGATCTATAAGACAGCCAAAATACATGCGAGATTATGTTTCCAAAAATACTGTACACACGCTTTCAAACTTAAAAAAAAGAAGGGAGATGTTATGTAGTTAGCTACTGATACGAGAGGTCACTACTATTACTGCATGCGCACATAGTCGACATTGTAAGATACCTACCCCTGTAAACATGTAATACTAACACTAGAGGATAAATAATAAACAACTTTTATTATCCTTGTGCGTTTATTATTAACATAACAACACACAACATACTTCATAAACATTTCTTGACAAACAAAATTCAGAACATTTTAATCAGCAAGTAAGTACCTCCAAAATCTGTTAATTATTATAACTTCATTTTGTGTTTTATGTGTGATTATTATTAAGATGAATCTATTAAAAGTTTAACAAATTCAAGATGCGTTTGCAACTCCCTATTCTGTATTACTGGCGCACTGGTTGTAAATCGTTCCTCCTTCCACCGTAAGCATTCTTTTCACTTTGAATTAAATTCTTAATTGATTGTAAACTGCTCCATAGAATTTTTTAATTTTGATCCCGTAATTTGTTACATCCATTTACGATTAAAAACTGTACGCATATCACCAGCGACGTTAAAACAGCTGTACATAATAAAGCTTTTATAGCCTAATCAACAAAAGAAACTTGTCGGCGATGAATTTCAGGTCTAATAAATCGTTTCACATTTTCCAAACAACCTCAGCAATTTACATTTTTTCGTAATCTGTGACATGCATTCACGTACGCGATTTGATCAAAAACGGTAACAGTAGCGACGTTTAAAACAATTATGTCTCCGACGGCGACAGCTGATGCAAGTGAAATTGGGAGAGCCGGACATACTCGCTAAGCGTTAGCTTTGTCTAACACACGTAAACAGAGAACAAACAATACTTAGCGCACATCGGACGTTACAGGCCGTACATTGACACCCGCGATCACCAGATCTTTTGTATGGATCTTTTTTTATGGATGAAGCAGCTAGTACATTCCGCTCTAGTAAATAATCAGCAAAAAGAATTAACAAACAATTATTTACACAATTATTTGCGAATTTGTTGCCCTTATTTCATGTGCAATTACAGTTATTTTAGAAATGACTAATAATTACGTCGCGTAAAAGAAACAACTCAGACTTCCGTTCCCAGCTGTTACACGTGTAATAAAATGAATTGAGATGTGTCTCAAGATCGCATTGTGTGCAAGCGAGTATTCAATAAAAAACTTTATAGTCCTATCATACTTATAGAACATATTTATATTTGTATTTCGTATGCAGTGCCGCAGCTTGATTTTGGGGTAATTATAAACTGTTCAAAAAATTTTTTTAAATATTTAATCTGTGACATCGATTCTCTTATGAGTTTCTTTTTCGTCGGAACAATTGTCATTCACCCTGTATTTATTTATACTTTGTTTGAAGATCACGTTAATTTTTTAGTCGTATTACTCTCTACTCTTTTAGTCCTTCAGCTAATCCTTTCCAGGAAAGCAAAGTTATTTTGTAAGAAGAAATTATGGTTTTTTTGTGTTTTTGTTTTGTTTTTCAAAAAGTTCTCAAAATGTTTTCATTTTAATACAAATACCTAATTTACATACCTAGTTTGTCTTATTCTTCTTGTTTCTATCAACAATTACTATCAAAATACGTGAAGGTTTAATGATGTGTCAACATTGGTGAGTCACAGCATTCAATTGGTTTCCAACATATTTCGGCTACAAAAAATCGAGGATCTTAACTAACAAAGGTGTTAATATTCGTTAAGTGTAATTATAAGATAATTTAAATTTGCCTGAGTCAGTGTTTGTAGAACAAGTTAAAAATACCTAATGTAAAAGGGGACGACACTAAGTTTTTAAAATAAATAAACAAACTTGGTCAGACGGTTATCAGGTGATGAACGTGTGAAAGAACAAAATGGGGTGAACTCACTAATTTTAATTTCTTTATTGATCTTGACACATCACCATTATCACTATTATAAAGTGGAGCGACTCGCCGAGACTATCAAAATAATTCAGTCTTTATATTTTTTTGAAAATAATTTTTAACATAGTTCAGACGTACTACCAAAGGAATAAAAGCACGTAGTTTTAATAAACTTGGGGGAACTAAAAGCGGACGAATAGGATCGAGAAAATTTATGTTACGCTCAGACTTTCATAACTCGGGTCGATAAGATCAAGGGTGATAAGTTCGCCCCCAAATTCGACTTCCATAAATCCCGAACAAATGCGGAATTTGTTGTAATTCAACTTTTAACGACAACAACAATAATAATAACGAACAGCTGCGAAATATCGTTTGTGATTAAAATTCGGCAAACTCTGCGTAAATAACTTACCGCCTTACCTGCGAATAAATAATTAATGAATTCTATAGAGACGCTGAGGTATTTATTAATTATGTAAAGCTCAACGCGGTGAATTTTCGTCATAATAAATAATAATAGGTGGCGCAAAATACATCAAAACAATATCTTAATAATATTGCGAGATTAATTAAAATGGAAGAAATTAGAGAGGGCTTTGCTACCCTTAATAGAAATATTATTTTATGCGACACTTAGTGTCGCGTTTCACCTGCGATCATTTGCTGCATAAATCTGTAAATTATAGGGGAGGTTTTGTAAGTGGTGGTTCAGGCGACATCATTAAAACGCAAGCTGCATCTGGGGCTTTTTGTTATAGATACATTTAATTAGCGAAAGAGCACGGCGTGTCTTGGTGGAGGACTCAAAAGGCGCATCCGCCGACGCTGAAAATAAAACCGAGTCAACACGTCGTCGGGAAAACAAAGGGAAAGTTTCCTCGAAGTTTTTTAATATCACTTAAGCAATTCGAAAGCAACAGTTTTGTAATGGATATTGAGATTTTTGCAACGTTTAATTAAGGGTAGGTACTCACGAGTTCGAGTTGCTTCAGATAGGCAGAGCTGGAGTGTCCTGCTTGGATGAGCGGCCTTCCGTGATTGAAGATGGCGCAGATGACCATGCCGAGTGAAAACATGTCGCTCAAGATGCTGCATATCGATTGAGTTTGAGTTTCCGGAGCTGAAACGAAAGATGGATTTAGTACCTTGGAGATTACTGGCGTATATTGAAAGTCTACTTTTGAGACGTCCGAATTCGATTTTAGTTCTATTTGCTTTTGGAACAGGAATCCCCAAATTAGAAAAAGCAAATCTGCTATGCACATAATTCAATAATATGAATGCAAATCAAATAAACGTCCAACTAACATGGATTCATCACATGAGGCGAATCACATTTAATCATATCAATTAAAGTTGAAGCGCGAAGTTAATTACCGTCTGCGAAATTCGCAGGTACTGCCCCGCCTAATTAAGCTTATTTTCTTGACGGCGAGAAGAGTTTGAATCCCGAATTAAATGTCACCTCGTTAGGGGGCGAGCGCGTCCGTCCGTTTTTTCCCGCCCTCCCCCGATACAACTCATTAGATTGTTTGTTTAGTTCAAAGTGAATGGCGCGCGGCAATATATCCCTTGGCGCATCGCTGACGTTTATTGACGTGCCAGGATTGGATCGGAGGGACTCCTCACGAAGGGCTGGCTGTATGTCATCGGGAATGAAGAAAATCACTCGACTTTTCCCATCACAAATGATTTTTCGATAGATAATAATGCCCGGTAACATAAAGCTGCAATTACTTACGAATTTGCTAAGGGTTGATAAGTTGTCAACTTTAAAAGCGCTTTAAACCACAATTAAGCTTTACTAACAAACTTTAATAATCACTAATCTTACCAGACACAAGGGGATGATCTAAATACAGTGTGATTTTTAAATTGAATTTACCGCCATAGTAATATTGGCAATACTCGGTTCTGTCACTCACCTTTGTCGTTCTTCTTCTGGTGTATAAATAGCAATAGTAAAATAAAAAGAAGTAAAAAAAAAAACTATGGCAACTAGCCACATTTAGAAAAACTATGACGCCAAATTCAAAGTGCCCTCGACCATTAAAAATCACACTGTATATTTTGATTTATTTCTGTTTTTAATAATACACTGAGGATGTTTGGAATTTAATTTTGGGACGTGTTATACTCGAGTTGGCATTTAGTGTTTGGTCATTAGGTGTGAGGTGGATTGTGTGCTATGTGATTTGCTTGGGGTAATTGATCGCGGGGTTGGCGGCTGTGTAGATTATGTTTCTGGTAAATGGACCTGAACGCGGTGCGTGTTCGTTGTTGAATTTCACGTAAACGTGCTCCCCCCCCTCCCCTGTGAATTTAAAATATATACCAAGCCTATTTATTCAAATAAATACAGGTCTCCTCGCCACATTTGTTCGTTCAAATTTATGACAAAGAAATTCATTCAATTTATCGCAGATTAATGTGTTGATTCTGAGTGTACCCTGCAGTATTTCCGGTGCTTTTTGAAACTCACATTTTCCTAAAATAAAAAGGAATGAATTTAAGATTCAGAAAGACAGCAGACAACAAGAAGAGGCAAATGGAGAACCGAAAAAATAGAAAACGACAAAAAGAAACTAGAAAATAGAGGATGACCGAGGATAAATGGTCTAACTGGACCCCAGAGGTAAAAGAAGATGAGGCAGACCATCAACAAAATGGAGAACATACATAGCGACGAATTTATAAAGTTGTAAGAGGAAAAAGAAGAAGAGAATGGTTTAAAAGGCTTAACTAATTATAATCAAAGTAATACTCGATTTAAAAAAATTGACATGAATGTACAGTCAGAATTAAAACTAATGTCTCCTCAGTAAAAAGTAATTCGTAATGACATTTCTTTTGATTCTGACTGTATAATCTATTCACTCTTTTTCCTCGTCCCAGTAGGCGAGTTTGTTGGTATCACAATGAAACATAGACGTCAGATGAGACGGTTATGTTTATTTTTAATTTTATGGTTTTAATTTGAGTCCACTGACGGAGGCGTTGTTGCCAGCTCGACTGTAGTGCATATTTCACGGTGCCATAGTCGGTGCTCCTTCCTATAATATTTGGCAATATAGTCAGATTAGTGGTGTGGAATTGTCATTAATATTTTCATGTCAGATTCTGGCATCTATCAAACTTCAGGGCAGCAACTTAACGAAACGAGAACACGTCCTACTGAGACGAGGATAAAGAGTGAATAGGTATTACCTTTAAGACAGGTACTTCGAGATTGTCTTTAGATTTAACTAGGTAGTAGGAATTGATGAAGAACGAATCTCTTTTACTTCTACTCTATTTCTCTCCGATGAATAAAAGAAGAAACCGAAAATCTGAGTTTCAAAAAAGTTACAATTTTCGGCTGGAAGCTCGCCCCAAATAAGCCTCTGTGCCAGAATAAATTCCATTACACTTAGCTCCCTGCTAGTCGTTTTGTTCGTTTACAACAAAGAATTGAAGTTGTTTGCTGCAATTGCTTTGTTTGAATGAACTGCCGAATTTGGGCGTTTATTGTTCGGAAAAGTTTGGAACTTACAAATTTGGATGGGATTGCAGCAATGGAGATGATAATAATAAATTTACGAGGGTCAACTGCAATGCGCTGTTGTGGCATCGGCTCATCAAGTGCAAATAATTAACAATCCTTGAAATTGGAATCGTCGGTAGAGACGTTAAACCGCGGTACTGTCGTTGTCATGGTCATGGCTTGTCAACTGTAATTGACCACATTATTGCGGAACGTATTGATTGTCGTACACCGCATATGATTCATACGGCTTGGCTATGTACCTAACACGTAGAATGTTACAAAATATTTAATTATAAAATTAAAAAATAAATCCTCCACTTAGCGCCATCTCATCGGCGTTTAATCAGCCAAATTCTTCTTACCTGTGTAATCCAGATTTGGTTGGGCCATTTTCGACAGTCGTGAAGTCCAAGGTTGACAGGGAACCGGTTCAACCCCATCCACATCATTAACTCGTTCTGAAAAAAAAATAAAACAAGACTTTTACAATTAGTTACGGTTACGCACAATTTTTTTGGGGGGTTACTTCTGGAAGACCTAAATATTCTTTCGGTTCCGCAGAATAATTACGAATGCCGCCTTTCGGGGTTTTAGCGGGCGGACTTTTAATTAAGAAGGTATTTAGGAATAACGCCCGCACGCCGGATTTTTTTTTATAGGGGCTCCTTTCGCACAGACGCTTCCGGGGAAAACGCTAAAAGAAAAAAGTTTCTTGAACGGAAATTTTTTGCCCCGTTTTCTAATTAACGGCGGGACGGCGGCGGAGGCTTCGAGCATTGAGTAAATTTTAAATCGAAAATGTAATTCGTTCTTTTGTGAGCTGCTCCGGCGAGATGCTTCTTTACAGTTTTTTTTTTTGCTGATTAATATGATATTTATAGTTTGCGATAAGTTACTAATTAAGAGTTTCGTTTTTCCTTTTTTTAAAATTAAAATTGAAGGAAAGTTTAATTTCAAACTTATTATTCTTGTCTGCCTATTATTTCTTGTTTCGTCTTCGTAAAATATTTTATTAGGTTTCTTTATTCTGACGAACATTTTCTTTTTTGTGAACTCCACCACCTCGATTTTTCTTTATTTTATTATACTGTCATTTCAAATTGGTTTTGTTTGCACTTTTATTCCTTACTGGTTTGTTAACTCTGCTATTTACACAGTTTTGTGTTTTTTCCCTTTTTTGTTCTGAGGGTTCGCACGTTGCTTAGCGACCAACGAAGCACGTCACGATGACCATGGCCAGCTACATTAACATTCACTGACGTGTATGTATGGCCGTTTCAATTCGACTTTTAAAAATTTTGACAGTACTCCCCTCAGCGCCTCTTGTGAGTTTTTCAGTAATTGCAGTTGTCATTAAGTTACCGTTAGTAGTTTTGTAGTATCTTTAATAGGGAGCTCTGAGGGGAGTACTCCATGGCATGCTTTCTCGGAACTGAAGTTTAAGCGAACTGAAACGGCCATACATACACGTCAGTGAATGTTAATGGAGCTGGCCATGCGATGACAGATAACAGCAAACGTCAAATGGACAAATGTCAAAACGACAATATGCGTTTTCGTTCCATAAGTGATCCTCAACTGATCTGAACTTGAAGTGATCCAATTCCATTTGATTCAACGGTGGTTTGAAACGAACGCTTTTTCTATGAATCAGATCTCTTTAACTCAGTGCTGCTTAGAGTTATTCCACTCGTTGGAACGAAAACAGCTAATGTCAAAGAGACAAATACGGACGAAGCGTCACGTTGACATCCGCGTGATGACGATCGTCGCAAATAAACAAAATTTATGCCGCCCCTTGACGAATTAAAGTGAAACCGCATTCGTTCATATTTGGCCCGCAAATAGGATCACATCCTCAACTTTGGTCGCTAAGACAACCCCCGGAGTAAACACAAAATGACTTCCCCCTGACGAATGAGATGAAGCTCTGGTCATTAGTGATTTGATAACACCAAGGAAGCAGAGTTACTTCATTCCCGCTATGAAAAAGCCCTATAAAAGCGAGAGTGCTAATCGTCCTAGCTCCAGTGAACGTTCTGAGTAGTCATTGTCGGGAACACTCACCACCAGAGCCTCCCATGCAGCAAATTATCAGGAGCAACATACAAGCCTATTGCCGGAAGCAAATCCAAAGCCTTCCGTGCACCCTACTCTCGGAAGCATTCACCACCAGACACACCTCTTGAGCAGCTATTGTCGAGAGATTACTCACACTCCGCACATTTATCGACTCCTTCGAAGTCAGCTGTTGTAGAAGAGGCGAGTAGGTACACACCAAGTGTTCGATCGTCCTGAAGAGTTCCCACGCACTCCACACATTGGAGAATAAGAACACCGAAGGAATAAAATCGACCTGAAAGAGTCCCCACTTACTCCACACTCAACCAACTTCGTCATCGTATTCTCTTTTATTTCATTTTTCTGGCGATTCTTCCTTTGAAGATTTGTCCCTTCAATTAGGAATAGGCTATAGTTGCTTGGACGTCTTCTCCTTCTTGAAATATACAAGAATATATAGACGAGATCAACGAAATGTCAATATCAGGCTGCGGCCATCTGTTTCACATAGTCTTACTGTCAACACTTTTATTACCTTCACCTTTTCATCACTTTTATTTATACAGGGTGTCTCAGAAAAACTGTTCCTAACTTTCAGAAGTAGTAGAGGGCATATAGTTGAGCAACTTTTACTAATAAAGTTGTAATCGGAAATGTTTCCGCGTCAAGTTAAAACGAAAAAAAGAAAATGAGGACTAGACATACTCTCGATGTAAGAAGTAACTTTCCTACTTATTTCTAGTAGCTAAACAATTTTAATTAAGTTAAATATAATAAGAAAGCTTGAAAAATTATGAGAAATGTTCAAAATTAGGGCTACCGTTTTGGTTGCACAAGTGCCGTATAATTGAACGACGAATTCTTCGAAATATCACGAATGGTATCAAAAGCAAGAATAATTCCATCCACTAACTTCTCTTCTGTGTTGGCAGGTGTTGCATAGACGATCAATTTAATATGACCCCAATTGCAGAAATGAATTATAATGATATTTCGCGATCGTACAGGTCAAATGGATTATTTCTCCCAATCCAGAGATTTTCTTTTAAAGATGGTCCTTTTTATTGGCCTGCCCGATCGATTGTACGTTTGAGGTCATACTAAATCGATCGTCTATGCAACACATAGGAAACATAGAAGAGCAATTAGTGGCTCGAATTATTGTTGGTACAACAATGGATATTGTTAGTACAAAAGCAAAGTCAATTTGCAAAAATTCGTTTATTTATTTATGCACGTGCATTTCTTTTAATCTCGAGCACTTGATAATGTCGCTTTGTGACGAAACCGATCGTGCGTAAATAAATAAACGAATTTTTGCAGATTGCAGGTCGCTGTTTGGTGTGTAGGTACCTATTTCTCATTGACGTTCGTGGCTGTAGGTGTTCTGTTGTATTTAAGCAAACATTCTCAGATGATGATATAAATTATGATGCCTTTGTACTGAATGCCCAAGAAAAGAAACTGGTTTGTTTTCTTTAGTTTTTTTTTTTAAATGGAATGCCCAAGTTAAATCAGTTCCTCTTTTCCTCTTCCACTTATTAATTATTCTCATTAGCAAGTGTTCTTCTTTTTGAAACGATTTCCCAAACTTGTTTTCACTTCTAACTTTTTTCTTTGTTATCGCTTCAATTCATATTACTGTACCTACTTCTTTCTTCATGTTCATTTCACTTTTTGGCCATCAAGGCTACGTCGGTTTTAATGTGATACTTTGATACACAAAGTGTTACGGTTCCAAATAGCGTAAGGAATAAGGTTGGCCGTATTCAGGAATTTTTAATCAATTTAGAATTTATTGTGGTAATCCTGATAACTTGTTCGTCCCGTGACATGTCCTAATACGGGCATTTCGATAATAATGGTTTCTGATTTGTTGAGGTTGATGAGCTTGACGGTACCTGAGATCATTGCTATTAAGTCTTTGACTTAGGACCCCGTTGGGCAACCACCACAGATAAGTTAGTCCCAAAGCCGGTTAATCAATGGGTCGGGTCGGGTCAATACGAATGAATACAAACGGGGCACAATTTAATAAAATAAATAATGTCAGCAGGCGTCACACGCTTGTCTTTATTTTGAACTACAAAAATTACTCAAATGCTCAAACAACAAATGTAATAATAAATTAAATAAAATCATAAATAGAAAACGCTCCTCAAGTAAAAGCCTGAAAAATGAAAGCTCGAAAACCAACATTACAACCTAAATTGCGCACAGAATTCGCTTGCAATAAATACCTGATTTATGTGCAGAAATTGGACTTCGAAAAGCTTGTATTTCACGTACAGTGCTTTTTCTCAAATCACGGAATAACTCTCCTTTCGCTTTCTTCACAAGTAAACAATACTTAAGGAAACAGTAACAAAATGAAAGAACTGAGTAAATGCTCCTGATGATGACGATGATCTTGTCTCCGAACGTGAAATTGAATTTTTTCCTAACTAGCGAGTTTTTAACACAATCTTTCTTGAATATCGATATATGTATAAAAATTAATATTATCAAAATTAGGTTATTGTTAAGTCAATAATAAAGCAGTTGGTCTTACACAATGACGTCAGAAATTATTTCAACCCACGCCACGTGACCAATTTCAATTAGGTCTTGTTTTCTTAGAAGTGGCAACACTGAGAAAAGTGAGGTTGCTGTTTAAATTGGCGTCTATTTGTCATTGACGTTAGTGACTGTAGATGTTCTGTTGTATTTAACCAAACATTCACAGATGTTGATGTAAATTACGATATGTCTGTATATCGCAGGCATTACATTTTCAAGCACAGCTTTATTAGCAACAGAGTACAATGTGTTGCCTATACGGCGGGGTCAGGTGGGTTGAAATCATTTCTGGTGTCCCTGTATTAAATCATCTTTTAAATCTGCGGTTGTGTATTTCTGAAAAGTTTGACCTCACAGTAGATTTGTCTATCATTAGTAAGCACATTCTTTGGCGAATTAAAAGTTCTAAATTATTAACAGGTCATTCTTTTCTGATTTGCGGGTGGCCTATTCATCAGGTTGTTACAGTCAGTAATTTTATAGATTGTCGGGTATACTGAAGCCCTCGACCTGAACAGGTTGATGTCTTTTGATTACTTGACCAATGGTGATTCTTGTTAATAAAATTTATACAGCTGATTGATTGTTACGTTCAAATCTCCCGCCAAAGAAAACGCGGAGGCAAAGTGATATATGAACCGCGTTTGGATACAAGTGGCTACCCTGCATCCCTCCTCTTCCCTGCTCGAAGCTTATTCGTGTGGCACACCACGTGACAGCCTTCTGGTAACGCCGTTGGTTACCGCCCGTATATTAGCGGCCACCACCATCTTCGAGTCGTCTCTATCGTCTTCTTGTGTTCAGACCTTGGTTGGGTGTTAACGTGTTTTACGTGTGTTATGAAATTATCGGAGTTCTTGCTCTTTGGGAGGAGTGACTCAATTACGGCTGTGCCGGAAGATCCCATCGAACACATATGGGGCACTTTTAAGCTCCATACTAAGCTTGGAAATTTAGAAAATCCCAGGTAACGTAAAACGTGCAAGGGCGTGTACCTAACACGACCGCTAACAGAAATAATTTCTTCTATGTAGGCTTTTCTGTTTGGGCGCAGGCTTTTAGTCCAGGCTTCTAGGCCTAATTCTCCGGTGGCACTCCTGCCCTGTGAATGTACCGTAACCCGATCGTGGAAACCTGACCAGACGTCTTGACGATCTCAGCTGATCCAATTTGATCCAAATTGCCGACGCTTCCCGCGCTCGACAGAGGGCGTTGTAACTACCCACCGACCACCGCGCTTCGGTTGGTAACGTTGACCCTGACACATGACTGGACACGGTGTCAAAAGGTTAGGTTTTCCAACTTAATTTAATCTGACGTTTCGTGAATCGATCGGTTTATATTTTATTCTTCTAAATCGTGAGGAAAAATTTTGAACTACGTGTTGCGCTGCGTTTACCGTAGACAATTAAGCAGTCAATTGTAACAGTGTAAAGTGTTGTTTTGACTTGTGTAATAAATTGTGTTAACTTTAACTTCGAGTTTAATTTCTGCGTTCACGCACACCAGTTAGCAAAGTCTCGCCTCTGTATTTATTGTTGATTCATTTTCTGCCCGATCTGGTCGATTGAAGACGTCGGTCGACTGGTCGATTACGTTTTTAGCTGAAGAATTGTCTTCTGGCGCCCTTAATAATTTTACCACCTTAATCAACCCGCCCCATTCTTCACTGTTGCTAGCCTGGGGAACAGCTGATACGTTTCGTCAGCAGAAGCTTGTCATCTGTCAATGGTAAGTAAGAGGCAAGTAAATTAAATTTAAAATTTGGTGACATGATTTATATAAGTTTCGCCTGTCTCAAACAAAAAACTATTGTGTTCCAGTTTTCAAGCATTTAACTGTTTCAGTTCAACTTAGGACAAGTGCTTGCAAATTGAGGTTTCGAAATGAATTCTTAGCTAACTTTCAAGACCACGCAGGGCTTTTCCACCTTCTAATAAATGAACGAATGAATCCTGAGTTTTGAGTCAAGACCATAATTTAACTTTAATTTACTCATAATTTGACTGATAGATTGATGTCGGCACTTACATACTAATTAAATGTAATAGAAATAAATCACTGTCTCCGCATTTTAAATTTAATTTATAAAACATTTTGTGTTTGAATGACGTATCTCTTTTTCTCATGACGTCGGTGTAGGTGTTGTTTGGATGGAATTCATTGTTGAGGACAAACACGGGGGCGGATTAAAATAGACGCTAAATCGGACGACAAATTTGTCTGCGTATTCTCTACCCGAACCGAACTCATTATGGTGATAAATTGCTCTGTGTACGTGGACGTAGAAACGATTTTAAAAGTCGTCGGGGTCCTGATTTTATCCCGCCAGGTAATCGTTTAATAAACACTCTTACTTTAGTTTTTGTTTTCATTTTCTTTATTGTATTTAGTTAGTGATGTTATTGTATAAACTTTGCTGTTCCTGGTACACATGTGTTTTCGAAAGATAACATTTTAAGAGGCGAACTCTAATTGACGAAATACGACAATGGTGTAGGATGCGGAACGGACCGCGAATGTTATTGTTATTTCTTGTGTGTTCGCGTCGTTTGCGAGGAAAGCGGCGGCGTTATCGAGATGACGTGCAGATAGCCTTCACGTCAGCTCTTGTTGTTATTAGTAAACTCATTCAACTTCGTAATTTCAAGTGCAATCCACCACGTTAACAGCAAAGTTTGTCGCAGTGCGGTTGAACGTACAATGGACGGAGAATATACGACTTTTCCTTCCTTCATTATTCTTTGAAAACTACTTTTCACGAACTCGACGAACACCGTATCAGATTTAATTCACACGTAAAACACTGGTGATTTATTCATCTCAATAGTGTTTTGTAAAAGAATTCATTGCATTCCAGTGCAGATAACCATTTTGCAACTTGTTAGAATAATCACCAGCAGAGCTTCTGGTTTAAATCACGTTTTATTTTCTCTTTCTCGCAAGCAACGTTTCGAACTTTGTTGCAGAAAAACTTCGTCAAGAAAGATGCTGCTACGATTACAAAGAAGGAGCCGCAAGATGAGATGAAACGATAGCAGCAAGAAGAACAGGAACACTGAAATCTTTTTGTTTCATCTTAGTAAGTTTTTTTCAGTTTTTTTTTTTATTAAATACGCAAGAAAACCAACGTTACAACCTAAATTGCGCACAGAATTCGCTTGCAATAAATACCTGATTTATGTGAAGAAATTAGGCTTCGAAAAGCAATAGAAGGAGCTTGTATTTCACGTAGAATGCTTTTTCTCAAATCACGGAATATCTGTCCGTTCGTTTTTCTCACAAGTACACAACACTTATGGAAACAGTAACAAAAAGGCTCCAAGCCGAAAATAAAGCAAAAGCACTTCAACGTGTTTAACTCAGGCACGGATGGAAGTCACATGCCCCAAACTGACCAATCACAGACTTTTAACCGGGAAGGGGCGACATGAGGACGCTTCGCCATTGGGACAGTTTACGCTTAATGGAATTTTACACTGTAACATCATCTTCCGTCATCCGATTTAGCATTGATATAACTTTGTTACGTGGGAAAAATTTATTTAAATCATTTTCAGTATTGCGGGTCACCCTATATTGCGTGGGAACACGAAAGGTCCATTGTGCCTACGTGCTTTTCAGCACGTTTCAACATATTGCATCAAAAAGCAAAAGCCATTACCTACGCCTTACGGTAATGATGTATCTCCCTCATACCCTGTCGTAAGTCGACTGTCTTCTTTTACCAACCCTCGTTTTTAACTCGTCCGTCGATCTTGATGCGCGACGGAGTCCGCCAATTCTTAGACAGATCGCATTGGGTGCACATCGTTTTGTTTGTATTTGTGTCTGCTTTTGGAGAACACCAGATACTGAAAATTGTCACCCTGCGTCTACAAGCATTGGTAATGTTTGTCCAAGTCTAATCCCGACCAAATTCGATTAGGTAAATATGGTACATAGTACTTTTGGCGTGCCTCAGACCGTAACGCTTTTCTTTTCCTACTTAGGCTTTTCTACTATTACCCCCCCTGTCTACTTTACCCTTCGTGGTGATATCTGGGGCTAACCAGCCTTGAATTATCGCAAGGTCGTTTTCGTCAAAGACGGTTACTTTGCCGCCATACTCCCCTGTCTGCTCGAATTTGAATTCGTCCAACGCTTTCAGCGGGAGAGGTCGCTGGGAATAGCGACAGTAACGACAGTACTTGGCTTCACAACCCTTCCGCCGAATTCGATTCTCGTTGGACATCGTCGTCGACACAGATGACGTCGATTTGACAGCTGACGTGTACTGGAGCGGACGATGTAAATCACAGGTTGGATTTTATTTTGGATTCGCGATATTTCAAGTGCTACGTTTATGTCACTTTTAAATGAAGCAACCTTTTGTTGCACGAGTTAATTAAATTAATTTTTGAAATTTATTTTTGACTTTCTGAGCGAAAGTCGGATCCGAATTTTCGGGATATTTATTTGACAAATTCCTGGTATTATTTAAATCTTTGACCCCTTCTGCGATTTGTGTTACTCGTGGTTACTTGTTTCCACAAATAAAGACGAGTGTGCTGTACTGGCAAATTGTTTTTTATTAGTAAATTCAGTCCCTTTACTTTTGGGGTTACGTACGACCCACAACCCAACTCCTCGAATCTAGCCGGTCGGGAGGTGATTTTAATTTACCCATCTCTACATTTGCAACCAGGTAGGTAGCAACTTCTCGTTTAACTTTGGTGATGCCTGTACCGCTGTGATTAAGTTATCGGAGTTTTTACTAAAAAAGACTAAGGTCCGTATTCACAAACAAAACTTACGCTATGCGTTCACTAAAACATTGCGAATTTGTGTTTATGCGCTGCAAAGATGTCTTTTACGGATTGTAATTCATAAACTGTTGTTAAACCTTTGTTGGTTGTGCATCCAATTATTAGCGAATTATTATCGAGCGCATAGCGTAAGCTTTGTTTATGAATACGGGCCTAAGAAAACTGGAATTCGATGTGGTCTGAAATTCTTAGTGCATCGTCAAACGAGTTTGGGGTGATTTTCACTACCCTGCCAAATCCAGGTAATGTTAAGCTAACGGCATGACGCCATCTTGTTATTAATTATATTGTTTCTTCTTTTAATTCAGGCTCTTTCGTGTGGATACCCTTTCTTTTGCTGTTTGTTTGAATACTCTTTTGGTACTTGGTTATTTAACCGACATAAGTTGTTGCTATCGAAACTCACCACTTTCGCCTCGCGCATCTCTTATGAATTGCTTCGTGACGCTGCGTAGTTAAAGAGCGAATTTTCGACAGATCTTGCGCCTATAAATATTTTTGCGACATTCTGCCTTTTTTATGGATGCGTAGGTATGGTTGCCTACATTTTCATTCTTCTTATTTTGTCGTGGTTCCTTGAATTTACAACTTCTTCATCAACGTTGCTATTCCGACAAGTAGTTCTAAACTGATTTGAATGTTTTGAACCAATATTGTCGAAAAGGAGCCTCGAGTCACTATAAATTTTGGTTTTGATTTGAATGTTTTCTTTTTTTGCTTCACATCTTCTAAATCCGGAAAATTACTATTACAAACTTACCAAATTTAATATTCTTTTCAGGTCACACGCCGTGCAACGAGAGATAAAATATATCTATCGGGGATTAACTTTAAAGTTCACAGATTTGTTCCGCAGGAAGTAACCTAATGTTACAGGGAACAAATGATCGGCGCTCGGGCGTAATGCTTAAAATCCATGTAAATAAATTGCAGTGTTACAGTAAATCCCGAAACGTCAGGCTTAAATGCAATCGGGAACTATGACAAATTTCGGGATACAATTCAAACGTTAATCTGCCCCCCCCCCTGTTTGCTTTTGTACGGGGTATGTTTGGTGAATGCACGCAAATGTGTTTGCCCGGGGATTTAGTTTGTTATACGAAAATTGATGGTGCAAATTTTTCTTTTATTAGACGCCATACTGTTTTAAAGCTATGTACTTTTTTCTTTTCTTTGCAAAACAAGCACGAACTCGTAAATGTTCTCTCGGCGGTGAGTTTCTGAACGAGTGCGACAGAAATCGAAGAGACCCCCCTTCCCGAACGGCGACGAAATGAATGGCGCAACCCTCGCTCGCATTCACAAAAGGGGAAGTTTCAAAGACTCGCCATTGAAACCTGTCTATGGTAATTCAATAGCTTATAATGAAATTAGAAAAAAAAAGATCTGAAAAGAAAATGAGATAATGGAAGCGGAGTCGCATTGAAGGCAGTAATGTGATTGAACCGGACGTGAGTTGAATCGAATTATTGCTCGGTGCGGTCAGTGCAGGGCGCTTTTCTGCTTTAAGCCCTCCAAGTGTTTACCTTACGAGGTGGTCTAATAAATCGATGCATTACGCGCCACGTCCGGCTTTAAGGGACGCCGAACCATTAATCTCCGAACGGCGAAAAATAAAATCCGATATCGCGTCGCCGCCGGTAATTTGTTTGTTGCTGTGAAAGTGGTCCTTCCGGTCAGTTTATTGATTTTACATCAAGAGAGAACCAGCCTTTACAAATCACCGTAATTGACTATCATTTACCTGCGTATTGACACCTATATAATTCATTATCAATTTTTACATGATTGCCCTTTATAAAAGAATCGAAATCGAATTCAATAAATTTCTTGTTTACTTAATTTGTAGCAAAAATAAATAAATTGGAAATTATATTTGTGTGAAAAATTTTATTTTTAAACGTAAAAATTCGGAAGCCGACGAATTTATTAATTAAAAGTTTTAATAACGCGCGTTAAAAACAACCCTTATTCACCACCACCTGCAGAGCTTTTACATTCCACTGATCATTTTCACCGTAAGCGGAATTTCGTTTCATGACGAGACCAATTATGCTACTCTCAGTTAGTTCATCGCGTGCAGGACGAGAGCGATTATCCTAAATCAGGCTTAGCAACATCCCCCTTTTTCTAACTAATTCGTTCACACTTTCATTCCATTTACTTCCGGCCACTTTAATTTAAACTGCGTACGTACGTTCAAAAGAAGTTTTATTTTCGAGATTTTTCCCTGCGGTTATCGAGGACGAAAGACGTCAGGTAAGGCGTTAACGTATCAGGAAAGTCGGGAGGGAGCTTGGCATTTTACTGTTGGAGGAAATGGGTTTCTCGCTGCAAGGTTCGGTAGACAGAGATTTGATTAGTCCCACTACACAAGAATGACGGAAATTCCTCGGTTCGACTTTTTTCTAAACGAAACGACGTCACGCGCGCAAGCTAGGGACGTTGCAATTAATTTTCTGATTTTGGGGGAAAAAAGTTACTAGAGTTGCAAGGCAAAAGAAAATTAAACTGCGTCGACACGAAAACACGTTTAAATTAATTAATTACGTGCGCATTACGGGCACGCGAAATTCATGCATGACGTATTTAGTTCGCGTTTCGACGTGCGCTAATAAAACATTGCGATTTTAAATTGGGGCGAGTTACAGGGGATGTTAAATAAACGTTTTGGAAACAAATTTCATTGCTCGAGCGTAGTATGCAGTTTCCAAATTATTTTAGGTTGGTGATAATTCTAGCTTGTTGCAGCAAATTAATTTTTTTCCTAAATTTCCTGACCATAAAGACTTCTATAAGAGTTTGTCCAGGATTCCTGACTTATAGAACACGTTTTATTTGAAACATTGACAGACTTTTGACTATAGTCTGTGTAATTTAAGTTTAGATTGACATCATCGTTTTTATGACGTATGAATTTACGACGTTGTCAAATTGTGCGAATAAATCCATTTATTGAAAATTCAAAATCTACTCAAACATACTAGAAAAAGAAAATCATTTTTCTGTGTCAAGTAAAAAATGCTACAACATTGCAACTTATAGTTAAAAGTGAGGTTAAAAGGCACTGGCAGGGTTGCCACATTTTTTATAAGCAATGTCGCCAACCAAAACAAAGGGAAGCTGTTATGCTTTATTGAAATAGTCGTAATTCAATTTCTTTTACATTACAAAATTGAAAAATATATAACATCAATCTTTTTTTTAACTCGAACTCAAACTGTCTATCAATGAAGACATATTTTTGAATTGGCTTCCGGTTGGAACGGCGTCACGTTGACTTCTTCTACTGCCGACGTTTCGTTCTCCATTGCAGAAGAACTCCCTCGGGGCTGCTGTTGCTGCTGCTTCTCGTTAGTTGTTGAGACTGAAGTTCTTCTGCAATGGAGAACGAAACGTCGGCAGTAGAAAAAGTCAACGTGACGCGGTTCCAACCGGAGGCCAATTCAAACATGGATGACGGCCGCGGAAGCCTTCAAGTTCAATTAATGAGGACGCAGTGTGGTTATTGGATTCTGCTTGTACTTCGCATATGACTTACAAAAATTAGGTCATCATTGAACGGAAGACAGAAAAAGTAGAAATTTCCACAGCTGAAAATGGAAGAAAAATGTATGCGGATTGCAGAGGGACCTTTAGAGGATTAATTTACAGAAACAAATCAGAAGGTGTTCATATAAAGATGGAGGATGTTCTTTATGTTCCTAACATAAATAGCAATCTCATGTCAGTACCAAGTTTGGTTAAAATAGGTAAGAAAATTATTCTTGATGAAGATGGGGAGATATACGAGAAGAAGAGAGGTGAACTGATCGCAGTTTTAAAGATGATGCGTTTTTAATAAGAGTGAATGTAAAAGAAGAGGACTAAAGGAAAGAATTATGCATCAGCACAACAGAGTCTTATGGCACAAGAGGTTGGGACACATCAATTCTAAGTAGGTATCTGACGGAAATGGTCAATACGGATTTGGTCAACGGTTTGCCTAAGTTTAAGGCTGGAAACGAGAATGTGTGTGAATCTTGTATAAAAGGCAAGATGACAAGACCGCCATTTTCGAGTGTTTTAAAGATGGAGGGACAACTAGAGTCTTAAAACGAATACATGTTGATCTGTGTGGTCCTATGCAAACGGAATCTCTTGGAGGAAGTAGATATATGCTGGTCATAGTTGATGATTAGAGCAGGAGGTATTTTGTGGAATTTCCACGTGTGAAAAGTGAAGCAGCTGCCAAAATAAAAGATTTTGTAGAAAGACGTGACACAGAAACATGAAAGAAACTAAAATATGTTCGCTCAGACAATGGATTGGAATTTATAAACATATCTCTATTGGATTACTACAGAAAGAAAGGTATTAAAAGTGACAGAACTACTGTTCACACTCCGCAAAGTAATGGTATGGCAAAGAGAGTCAATAGGTCTCTGATAGATATGACACGAACGGTTCTAGTGAATGCAGACTTGCCAAAAAAAAATTTTGGCAGAAGCTTCTTACGTTTACAATGTTACTTACACCTACTATGAGCAAAAGCAAAGTACCCCTCGAGTTATGGCAGGGTAGAAAACCGAATGTTAAACACTTGAGAACCTTTGGTTGTAAAGTTTTCTACAGGAATGGTGATGGGACAAGAAAGAAATTTGATGTGAAATCAAGGCAAGCAATTTTCGTTGGTTGTAATAATATAGTAATAATAATAATATTTATTAAGCAAAGCAAATCAACATAACAACTAAAAAAAATGCAATACAAAATAAAATACAAAATACAGTGCAAAAATACAGACGCAACAAAAATTTCTGTTTTGCTTAAAAGGTCATGGTTCAGATGAACTGATTAAAAAAAAAATCAGTTCTCTGATCTATCACCAAGACCGGAAAACTTAAACCCTAATGCTAAGAAATAAAGACGATATTAAACAAAGATAATGAAGAAGAAAAAGAAAAGAAGGAAAGGAAGAAAGAGAGAAGAGGGAAAAATACTTGCTTTGGGGATGTGAACAAGCAAAGCACATTCAATTTAGGAGCAACAGTTTAAGTTTCTTTTTGAAGGTTGATGCATTCACAACATCAACTATTTTATAACTGAAACAACGCTTGAAAAATTCCATGCGATGTCTTGGAATAGACAATAGCCCGCTATTTCTTATGTTGATGTTATGAACGTCCGTCCGGAACGTAATCTTATTATATAAATAAGGAGGGCACTTATACATCAAAATTTTATGATAAAATTGGGCAGCATGTAAATACCTCCTATTTTTCATATTCAACCAACAATTCAAGGAACAGAAAGGCTTACGGAGTCTATGACATAGAAGGTAGAAAGAGAGCGCAGATGTAGTGTTTGTTGAGAATGAAAAAGGTTACTCTGCACCCGTCGATCACAAAAAAAGAAGAATTTGATTACGTTCAGATTAATGGAACACATGTAGCCAGTGAAGGTGAAGATAGAAGAAAAACAGTATGTCCAGTTTTGCGAGTGCCTGAAGAAAATATATCAAATGAGATGGAACAAGAGAAAGAAAATTTGATCCCAGATAACGCGAATACAAATGAAAACAGAGAATGAAGAGGAAGGCGAAGAGGTGATACAGATGACGTAATACGAGAAAGAAGGGAACAAGAAAGGATTGAAAATGAACGACAATTACAAGATCAGGAATGAGAAGATCGATAAGGAAAGGAAACAAAATACGAAATATGTAGTAAATATAACCCGAGAAAACATTCCTAAAAGTTATGAAGCCGCAGTATATTCAAGAGAGAAGAATAAATGGAAAGAGGCAATGAATAAAGAATTCAAGACACTTGAGGATTATGAAACATGGGAGTAGTAGATAGACCAAAAGATGAGAAAATAATCCGAAGCAAATGGGTTTTCACGAAAAAAAGTAACGGAATTGGCAATAAAAAAAATGAGTGAACAATGGCGGTAGACAGTTTGAAGTTCGAGTTAAAAAAAGGATTGATGTTATACGTATATATTCTTCAATTTTGTAATGTAAAAGAAAACGATTATTTCAATAAAGGATAACAGAAGCAAATAAAAAATTAAAGAGAGACAAGTGAAAAATAAGTGACTTTCAATTTCTAAAACATCATTGATTTTTTTTTGGTACGTTGCTCCATGATTGTTATTAGCAACCACCATAAAATTTAACAATAAAGATTTACACTCTTTTTCTTTTGGTTTTCCCCTTTTGTCAATTATGTTTTCGAATTTGTCAAATGAGTTTCCAATCCGCAGGCCTACTATACTTTGAACAGATTGGAAAGTCATTTGACAAATTCGGAAACACATTTGACAAAAAGGGAAAACCAAAAGAAAAAGACTGTAAGATTTGGGTTACTAAGAAGAAGACGTGAAGTTTCGTCAAATGTTTAATGCCAACATGTTTCGGCCTCAGAGAAGGCCATCCTCGGAGCGACCAAGTATCGAAGTGTGGTATATTGTGAAATTTCTGTGATATTCGATGCTTAGTCGCCCTGAGGACGACCTTCTCTGAGGCCGAAACATGTCGACATTAATCATTTAACGAAACTTCACGTCTTCTTCACAGTAACCCAAAGACAAATCTTAAATCTTCATTATCATTGTTTTTTTAATTGCAAATAAATACAATTACTAACGGTTTTTTTTTTAAATCGGCATCGAAGTTGGAGGTGACAAGGTGTTTATTGTGAATGCACCACAATTTTTAAACATCTGTTTTCTGTCAATTTCTCTGAGTTTTGAAATTAAATTTTCTTTTTCGAATAAAATGGTTTTTTCGCAAGAACGACTACCGAGTTGATGGTGTGTTACAGTGTATTTTTTCGTTAAGTGTAAAATTTTCGTCAAAACGCAAAATGTTTCCAAGATGGCCGCCGAAAAGTCCAATCGCCATTTCTCCTTGCCGACGTTGTTCTCGGTCGAAATTATTGTGTTGTCACGAATTTTGCGATTGGTCAATGTGGATCAGGTGACCCCCCCTTGCCTGTGTTTGCACTTCAGCGCCGAATCCTGTACGATCGCGTTAGTAGAGAGTGGACATAATTTTGCAGTGGGTCTTTGAGCCACTGCACTGTTGTGAATTCATCAGACTGGAATGTTGAATGGTTGAATGTTGAGCGGAAGTTATTAACCCGTGATTTGGCAGAGGTACTCTAAGCAAGCAACTTAAGGCATTCTTCTATGCTCATCGAAGCCAGATTTCTACATAAATCAGGTATTTTACTGCGCAATTTAGCTCGTAACGTGTTTTCTTTTGCTATTCAGCATTTTATCCGAAGATTTATTTGGGGCCAATCTTCGCTGAGTTATTTTGATGCCGCCGTAGGAAATTCTTGTGGCACCGGCGTGCCCCACCTCGATCTTTCGAACTTGCCTCCGACAACTTGATGCTTCTCATCATCGACAAAAGAGGGAAACACTATATACACACGGAAACGAAGGTCGACATATTAACGCTGCCCCCTTTGACCCTGGAACCCGGACGACTACCTCTACACTAGCTCAACTGGTATGAAGACAGTTTAGATGTCTTAAGGTCGGATTCATATTTTCTGTTCTTTTATTTCATACGTTACAATTTCATTTCATTTCATTTCATTTATTGTCACTACATTATGTATAAAAAAGTACATTTGTAGTCGGTCGGGTACATATTTTGTTATTAAAATAGTAATCTGTCAATTCTTGAGCGACGTGATGTCGCATTCATACTAGTTAGTTTGTTTATCGGATTTCATTTATAACGTATGTATGTAAACAGACTACGGGCCCCATTCTTCGTAATTTAATTTTTGGTTTAATGAACGTTGTTTGCTTTGCATTTACTTAATATAATAAGCGCTGACTTTTATTGATTTTATTCTTTGCCCGTTTGTTTCGGGGTTTCGTATGATCTCGCCCGTCCCTCTGAGTTAACCGGCAGTTGAGGCGATCTTATTTTGTCCTCCCATAATTTTCAGGTAGGCAGCAGGCGAGTGACAATATTCAATTCAAAGTTATCTTGAAGAATTCCGTCAACAATTTCCCGATGCAATGTTGACAATTAACAACCGTCATTTTGATGATGGATCACAATTAAACTAAAGTGTCATGGTCAGCTTTGCCACCAGATTAAAAACTAAACTCAATTATTATAACAAGGTGAAAATTAGGCCGGGTGTCCACCGGATCGGGCCGACCACAGTCGGCTCGATTGGGATCGTGCGATAAAGATCGTGCAAATGTATTTGTATTGTAGCCTGTCCACTGAAACGATTTTAGTCGCGTGTAATTAGACACGACTGAAATCGTTTCAGTGGACAGGCTACAATAAGGAAAGTTAGGGAAAAAACAAGGATCAAAAATAAAAAACTTCCAAATAAATAAATGAAATGATTGAAAGGTGTGATTTCAAATTTTTGGTCAGTGGTGTACTTTTGTTTCCATGGATGATTAGAGATAGAATTTTGCTAAATGTTCATTATGTGAAGGGAGTAGCCCAAATTAGGCGCCAGTCGCCAAATACGATTTTTAAGCACCATGTGTGTCTAAAATGTCGCCCAAATGGTGGAATTTCGCCAAATCTGGCAACCTTTCTCACTAGTGATTTCTGCATGGTCACCAACTGTCTAACATTAAATATACGAGTATGCTAAACGGATAACCCATGATTAATCTAGTAAATTTCATCTAGCCAAATTGGCATTTGATTTTTCACTGTTTATGACGTATAATGGAAATTATACTGGATGGACTTTAATATCCTCAATTTCTTAAACTTGCCTTAAGACAAAGCCAAACAAACATTCGTTTTGGGAGGTGTAGATAAAACGAAAGCTGACTTTCAGTTCTGAGGATACTACCTGAGCGTCCTCAGTCTTTAATAAACTGATAAAAACAGCTCTGTTTTGATCGCGTTATTCTACTAAAAGCAAAAATTAATGCGTTTTCCGTTTTGGTCTTTTCTTCCGTTTCCATGTTTGTCGTTTTTGGATACGTTTGTCTTAACCTCACCAAATACTATTTCTCGCATTTCTTGGTTTGTGGTCCTGTGTTTTATTTTTATTATTTCACCTCTTCGAATTTAGGCAATGTTGCAGAAGCAACCCGAAAGTAACATTTGCGTAGAATAGGCGGAAGAACACAATGAGGTAAGATCAGATGCGAAAAGTTGAGAGAAATGTGGAATAAGAATTGACGATTGGAAGAAATGGCTCGGTACATATTGGGGATGCAATAGTAAAATAGGTTCAAGCAAAAATAGAAGTAACAAAATAGATAACAGAAGAAATTGGAGGAAGGAATAAAAGAACTAGTGAAAAATAGGAAGAAGATCAAAGAACAAGGAGCTCCTTTAGAGGGAAAAAGAAAAAGAGCAACAGAATAACTGATTAACATTCTTCATATATCTAATATCTGGTTTTTTTAACCTTTTTGCCCGAAATTGTGTTCTTCTAATTTCTTTGTTAGTATGTTGAAGCTTCTTGCGTTGCAACTTTATTTTTTCATATTTCCAAACAACTGGTTTGTCTCTTTCATTGTTTGTTATTTCAAAATCTCTTCCACATCTCAAGAGCTCCGGATCTCAAATCTAGAACTCCGTGTCTTCAATCATCCATTGCTTCCGTCTCCACTTATCTTGAATTTTAATTTAATTTTGTGTTTCTCTTCTTCTTTCCTGATTTTAATATTTGTTCCATCCATAACGCCCACTTTTTCTTTTTTTTTAATCTTGATGCATTCCCTTCTTGCAAGCTTTTTCCTCTGCATGTGTGCATATCAATTTATTTGTATCCTTGTTAGTATATTGAAGCTTCTTGCGCTGCAACTTTGTTTTTTCATATTTCCAAACAACCGCTTTGTCTTTTTCATTTTGTTGTTTAAAAATCTCTTCTGCAACTCCAGATCTCCGGATCTGGATCTCAGGTCTTCAATCCTCCGTTGCTTCCACCTCCCTTTAACTTGCGTTTTGATTTAATTTGGTGTTTATCTTCTTCTTTCCTGATTGTACTATTTGTTCCATCCATAACTTCCTCTTTTTCTTTTTTTAAATCTTCTTGATCCGTTCATTCTTTTCTTGCAAGTCCTTTCCTCTGCATATGTGCATACCAATTTATTTATCACTTTTCTTCTTGTCATCGGTTTTCACTTAGTCTTATTTGCTATTATCGTTAGAAATTTGATTTTCTCTAAAGAAAACTTGTGTAGAAAGAGAATATTTGTTTCCCTGAATCTCTTTTCCTTAACACAGCATTACAGTACAATTCCTTTCCGTAATGAAATGTAAATTCAATTTTGTTAGCTGCTTATTAAAATAACGAAGGACTTCTTTTCGTGATGGAGTTTCCTCCTCAATTACACGTACGCGATTGGAATAAGCGGCGATACTTTCGACGATTCTTCGGCGGAACGTGTTTTCGCTATAACTTGGTAATTACATCCAACTGATAAATTGGTTTACATGGAGAGTTCGTACGAAATTTCTCGATGTGCTTTGAAAGGCGATAATTACATCACCACAAGCGATCGTGTGACATTGGGAAATTGTCTTTTTTAATGAGAGCGAACGACAGAATGTTTTATGAAGCTATTTTTTTCAAGTTCCTCATTGAACGCCGGATTAATTGTAAGCAACAAAGATAAAGAGATAAGATTTGAGCAGGATATGATTATGAAATGAAAGGGGGTGGATCGAAAGAGGTCAGTCGAGAAAAATTTTAGATTAGTATAATGAAGAGAAAAAAGCAAAATAGCAGTATTATTTTAACATGGTCCCCTTTTAACGATTTCTTAAAATAGAAATTCGAAAATTTAAATCCATTTCGAAGCTTCATTTTAAGCTTGACTTCCAGAGCTCAAGTAATAAGGGAAATCTCCCAGCGCGCCGTTCATCGATTTTCACCACGAAATTATTCCCGACAAATTCAGAGGTGGCTCTTGCCACCTCGATAATAATAAACATCGTTAAATAAATACCTTTTCGCCTTAATTCGATTTGGCAACTGGAAATTTTACGACTAATTTTATGCAAATTCGAATAATTTTTACGAGAGGCTGCGGGGGATGAAACTTCCATCAATTTCGTCTGGGTTGCGTGTCTGCTGCGCACCCTTCACGTGTGGGGGTGTTTCTGGTTGCGTAAAAATTTTAAATTGGCACTAAAGCACCGCGAATCTAGCAGAAATAATTCCCATATAAACTTAGACTTCCATGTGATGTGATGGGGTGTTTTGTTAGGCCGTAAAGTTTTACGGCGAGAAGAAATGTGGAATTGGCAGTAAAAATTTTATCGAATCGCTAAACAATTTGTAATGTTCTCTAATAAAACTCACTCCGTATTGACACATTAAAAAAATCAATATGAATAATTCATTCATGAAAAGAAAAGGTTGAAAAGCTAATAGGATAAGTTTGTGATAGGATAAACCTTTTCCTAATAATATTTTATGACATCTGAGTAGGTTTGATATTCTACAGGACCACCGTACAACAGGGGAATACCGCGGCTACACGTGTATAATTTATTGCCGTAATCGTGTTTATTCCAACAAAGTTGCAAGACTGAAGGCGCGCTGTCAAAATCCGGACTTTAAAAAATTGCCGCCCGTCTTAATCGCTTAATGAAATCATACATTCCAGAAAGTGATAAATTAGCACCGGCTCTCCATTAAAATTCATGAGAGTTTTGTGAACTGGCGGGATCGGCCCGTTTCTAATTTGCGTTTCGAAGTTGGCGGATCTTTATCGCGGGGCGGGAAAGTTTCGGCCGTCGAAAAAGGAGAATGGATAGTGAACTCGGGACTTTATAATAGTTTTACGATATTAGCATAAGAATTGAGAACTTTAACAAAAATGAATTACATTAGATAAAATGCACTCTTGTGAAACCTGATCAAATTAATAATGGAAAAAGTTGGATGGTATAGTGATTCTTAATGATCGTACAAAGTTTGTATAATATTAAAAGGGCTTTGGATCCAAATTTTCGTGTACATCTTCAAACCATGAAGCGAGTAAGTACATACATAGAAACAAATACATGTAACATAAAGTTGAACAGCCGAGAGCTTTCCGCATTGTTCACCTGAAACAATGAAAATAGAAAATCATCACCTGTGAATTCTAGTCCGGCAAGCTTCCACGTCCCTTTCTTTGTGACCAGAATGCTGGCGGGACACACGTTCCTGTGCAGCACGTGACCGGAGTAGTGCAGAAAGGAGAGCGCTTCCGTTATCTGAAATGATGTTATGACGTTAACGCCGAACATACCTAAAACGCCTCCTAACTACAAATCCAACATGCATTAATAGCGTAGATTAGTCGCTATCGATTAAATGGCGCTTCCTGTAAACACTGCGTTAATTTCGTAAACATTGCCCCCCGGGGCATTAAAGTTAGAGATATCCGCGAGATCAGCGCGGCTCTCGTTAATTTATTCTTTGAATCAAAATTTCCTCAAGGAACATTTCCTAAGTTACATTGTAACAAGGAAATAATTAGAACGTCGCCAACGCGCGATCTCGGATAACATAGTTGTTATCAAACTTATGCTTGGCAAAAATCCAAGAAAAATAGTGTTAATATAAACAAATTACGTAAGGTGGTTTAACCCCCAAAAGGATCGCCATGCTGAGTCACAGTAAATTTCATCCACAGATTGCATAAGCCCTCCTGTTCGAGCTTTCTAAACTGAACCCTATAAATACTTAGCAATTTCATTTTGTAAGACATTCAAGTATACGTTCTGTCAGAGGGTAACCTAGTGTAATGTCAACCATGTAAATCTTTACTTTTAATAAATGTATTATTTAATCTGGCTACGTCCCTTATTTCGATTTATATCGTAACAATCTCGTGTATTCTGTAAGCACCAACTCATTTCAGTTGATATCTAACAATGATTGAAGAGAAACGAATTGATAGGTAACCATAGTAATCACAGCAATTCACCAATATGCCATAACAATTGTTACGGCATATTGAAACGTCATTGGTGAACTGCTGTGGTTGCTATTGTTACCTATCAATTTGTTTTTCTTCACTTATTGTTCGATATGAATCAAATGAGTTGGTACTTACAGAAAATATGTGAATATCTTTTACTGAACTGTTTTTAATTATGTATGTACAAGAAAATTAAGGTTGAACATTTTAAACAAAACGTTTTAAATTGATACATTTCGTGCGTCTTTTTATGATCGAGAATTACTTTAACTCGACTCTAATGTAAATGGAAAATGTCGTTAGATTTCTATTAACCATCATTATGTTATTGTTTTATGCTCTGAGAAGAATTTTTCATCGTAAATGACCTTTTACAATATTGTAGACGATGACGTCTATTAAAAGATTTCAGAAACAGTACCTAACCAAATTAATGAATCGATTTGTTTTTCGTAAAGAATTCATATGACCTAATTCCAACAGTTTCGCTATTTGTTAGACCTTTTCCTTTCGTCCAGAATTCAAATAAAGGCAAGCTGCGGTCTCATTGTCAACGAACAGTATCAATACTGTGAGGGACGGGTGGTTAGAAATGATAACAGAAAGGGGATGAATCCTTTACTTTCGAATTTACAAATTTAGAAGACCTCGTCTAGATACCTTTCTCTTCTAGATAGCACGACGAGAGTGAGAGTGAGATTCTATATTTATGCCCAAAATGTATGGCTCAATTCAAATTTTACATTTAACTTTTAAATTTTGAAATTTAGCGCCATCTGTTTTTCAAAATGACAAGTAAATTATTATTAAAATGTTAGTTAGTACAAGTTTGTACATAAACATGACATATTTGTACAGTTTTCAAATAAACTGCCATTTTTTTTAAATATAAATAAAAAGACTTTAATTTAATTTAATTTAATTAAAAATAGACGAAATGGCATTAATTTAAAAACCACAAATATGTAGGTGTTGCAAACCTCAGCGACCTCTGGTGGTCAACACTGATACCATCAAAAGGGTGAAAAACATTATTTTCACGAATTAGTTATTTGTGAGGTGTGGGGTAAGTTCGTGGTCGTCTTGAAGAGCAAGAATTCAGTCACGAGTCTCACACGCTTTAAAAAGAAAATAAGAAAAACAACTGATATTGAATGGACACAAAACATACATGTAACATATAGGTTATGCAACGTTGTTCACCCTTTTATCGGCCATGTTGCAATTAGCAGCGACCTCTCGCGTTGACAATTCAATTTGCGAATTATTAGAGAAATAACCCAAAGTTAACTTGCGTTTTGTAAAATCAGCCTTAAATAGATTCGTTCACACCATTTGGCAACGTCGCAAAATTTATATATCACAAGAAAAATGACGTGCAAAGAAATCTTTTCAAAATTATTCTTTCTTGATCTTGTTTATTCTTACAGACTATTTACTGATTACAGTTTTAAATTCAATTGAATAAAAATTCTTTGGTGCGGTTTCTTTTTGGGAGAAAATTTTTGACACTAAGATTCTTCGACAAAATTTTCTTTGTGTATGTGTGTGTAGGATGCCGATATTTTGTAATAAAGTCGCAAATTTATTATGTATTTAATTTATTCGTCCCACTGTACAGGGTGAGCAATTATGACAGATACGTGCCACTCCATATGAATTGAATCTTTGCCGTATAGCATTTGAAGTAAATATTGCTAACTTCATTGGCATCCTTCAAAACGTGTTGCCAACTAATGCATAGCGAAATTTCCGTTTTCAGGAAATTTAAGCTGTTTTACACATGGACAAGTGGAATTTTTATAAAATCTAGATGTTTCTCTTAAAAAGCGAAAATATTAAAAGAAAGAAAGATGGTGAATAAAGTGGTAACTTTAATTACTGTTCTAAAGAGACCAAAAACAGCCACATAAAGTCCCTAGATAGATAAAGTACCGCAATTACCGCCATTTTGAGTCAAAATAAGCGAAAACACATTGCTTGTGTCTAACAGAATCCAGCCTTTGAAGCGGTTGCCTGATTTTCTGCAGCGTTGACATTAGACGACAGCGCTGTTTACAGCGGCTGCAGAAAATTTCAGCCAAAAAATTTTCATTGACTCCTTTTAAAGAGCTTTCGAGGGACAAATTTGTAGGTTATATTTTTAAATACGTTATGAATCAGTGCGTTGTTTAGTATCACAAGTCTTTTATATGTGTATTAAAAATCAGTTAGATCTGATCATGTGATCTCTGTATAAAGTTGCAATTTTTTGAAATGAACGTTTATTTAAACTTCAGATTAATCTAATAAGGTTAAAGTGTCGTCAGCGTTCACTTAAACGTTTGTAGCAGGTCTGTTGGCGCTTGAAGTCACATTGCTGAAACGTTGAATCCTGTTGGACATAAGCACTGCCTTCTTACGTTCTATTTTAAATTTGGGCATTTATTTTGACTCAAAATGGCGGTAATTGCGGTGCTTTAGCTATCTAGGGACTTCATAGCCAAAAAGTTAACAATAGCTTTGTTCCTACACAGTTCTAAATCAGTTCGGAACTGTACTGCTCATGCGCTCTTGCTACAGGTCATGCGCTCTTACTAAAAATGCTGTGTATTTAGCAAGAGCGCATGAGCAGTACAGTTCCGAACTGATTTAGAACTGTGTAGGAACAAAGCTAATGCCATCTACCGGAGAAAACCGACACCAATAGAGAAATCTGTTGGTTAAGGCAGTGTTCCCAACACGAGAATTTTTAGAGATTTTCTTTGATCGTCACGTGGGAAAAGGAAATTCTTATTAATTTGAAGGAAGTTTCTGAAAATAACTTCTCACTCTTTTAATAAAATTTTAATCAAACCATAAAAGACCCGATTAGCAATTTTGTTTGTACGTTACTGGTTTGAGCTTTAATTGGCCAGAAATTGCTCTCAATCCAGTCCGGAATGTCGATATTACACCTCTTCTTCTCTGTTTGTAGATTCTCTCTTTTATACGAATTTCAGTTGAAAATAATATATAAATGTATACAATCAAAATACATAGCTTCAAACAATTATAAATCATATTTAGGGATTTTGGCATAGCTATATTCTATACAGTATTAAAACAACTCAAGGTCATGTATTATCAAATAGCAATTAAAACGATTTTAAGAAATAAACAAAAACATAAGCACAATTTAGTCAAACATAAAATTCACATCTAATTGAAGATTAGTTCAGAACGATGTCATACGAAACAATGCAAACCAAATGCAAAATAATTTTACAAAAAGAAGAAATGGCATTCTGTATATCAAATAAAGCAATTGTTAGTTTCTAATAATAGTAATAACTAAAGACTCCAATTAAAAGATCCGTTTATCCGCCCAGTTGTATGTTACTCACCGCTCGCGCTGATGCACTGTAAATATCAATCGGTCGACTGGCTAATTAACCAGTGCTGTTTACGGCTATATGATACGTAGGTATAACGTGTTTTATTTAAACGAATATTTTCGTCTTTTTTTTTAATTATATCGATCATCGAAAAAACAGCAAATAACAAATTAAAATGTGACAAAATTGATCGAAATATTCTCGCTATATCAAAGAAATAATGTTCGCAGCTTCGTAATTCGATCGGCGGCAGGCGTGCATCGAAGCTCCTATGCATTCGGGCTTGAGAGTTGGAGTCTTTAGTAATAACATAACTAATTGGCAAGTATATTAATTTTCGCTCACCCAAACCATTTGACATGGTACTGGATACAGGGAGACAGACAGGATTTTCGGAATTTGATCACACACTATGACATTCTTTGAATGCTAATTACGCCTTCGAACGCTGGGTGATGTACATGGCCAAACGACTTCTGGCTATGTGCTATCCTTTTTATGAAAGAAACCGTCTTTTATATGGTTCATACCGGAAATTCCGACTACGAACAAAAGCTTGCACGTGGGATTAAGTTGCGCAATTTTCCAGTGTTTTCGAATGTTGTTTTAGCTTGCGTAATGAATTTAATGATTTACAAAATGCCGATTTCTTACAATACAAACCACGCATGTGATTTTAAAGTTCGTAGCTCCATTTAATACAAAACTATAGTTTATTTGTACTTAAAAAAAAATAAGTTTACAAATTTACAAGTTTCTTTTCTTATATCACATAATTTCAGTTTCATTTTTAATTAAAATTAGTTTAAGCAAAGAAAGTAAGAAATAAGCAATGTCTAAAAAGTACTTAACTTCACAAACACGTTAACAGGTGTTGAGAGGGAGATCTAAGAAATCTTCCACCGTATAGGAAGCGTTCTCTTGAAGAAAAGTTTTCATTTTCCTTTGGAAGTTTTGTCTATTCATATTCGTCACTGCTGATGGCAGTTTGTTAAATAATTTTATGCATTGATGGTTTGTACTTGTTTGAGCTTTTTACACAGTGATTTTGATTTCGAGTATTTTATAAGTGAAAGTCTTTATTCCGCGTGAACTGGCTTTGGGATGAATGTATGTGCGTAAAACATAAGTATATGCAAGGAATGATGCAATGCTCTTTGAATACTTCCCTGCAACTTGTCGGATTGAAAACTCCACATAAGACTCTTAAAGCTTGCTTCTGCTGCAGGAAAATTTTTTGTGCTGCAGCTGCATTTTCCCGTAAAAGAATTCCATAAGTTGCTCTGGCGTGGAAATTTGAGTAATACGTGGGTGGCTCTGGTGGCATCATAAGTAGAGCAAGTCTTCTTATAGTAAAAATCCCTGTTGCCAGTTGTTTCTGCAAATGCAAATGCCTGATGTGAAATTCCCTCCTAGTTAAATTGTCGAAATTTATCCGAGAAATTTTATATGATCTTGCTCTTTTGATTTTGGGTGTTTTTTTTTTCATTTAGTTTTAGTGAATCGGCATCAGCAACAGCTTCATTTGATTTATTTGTCACCTCACTTTTGTTATTCGAGACGGATAGTATGGTCATATCATTAGCAAATAAGCATATTTACATATCTTACATTTTCTGGTAGGTCGTTTATATATATTAGGAATAATAATGGACCTAATATAGAGTCCTGTGGTATTCCTTCGGTATTTGGTAACATATTTGAAAATTTTTCGTCCCAGGAAATAGTTTGAAGTCTACCCTGTAGATAGCTTTCTATTAGTTTGTTAGCTGAGCCCCGTATGCCATAGAAGTGAAGTTTTGTAGGAGTATTTGATGGTCTATGCTGTCGAAAGCTTTATTGAAGTCACAGCAGGCGATTTGAACAACACTTCTATTGTCGTTTCTTCTTGTGGTTTCTTCCATTATTTCAGTCATTGCAGTGACAGTTGATTTATTTTTGCGGTAACCATATTGTGAGGTGTTGAACAGATTACTTTTTTCTAAATATTCAACTAATCGGTTTTTTATTGCACTTTCGAAAATTTTTGATATGGTTGGAAGATATTGATCGATAATTTTCAACGTTGTCCTTATCCCCTGCTTTATGGATTTTTTATTGGTACTATTTTTGCTGATTTTTTTCTTCTGGAAAGATGCCTTCCTGCATACACTCCAAAAGGTGTTTTAACATATTCTATAATCTTTTTTAATAATTTAAATGAAAAACCGTATATGTCTACTGTTGCCTTGCTTCTTAGCGCCATGACGATAGTCCTGATTTCTTCTTCATTTGAGGGCTTCAGAATCACTGATTTTGTAGAAAAGTATTTTTTTGAAAGAAGACTTATCGGTTGGAGATTTGGTCCTCGTATTGAATTTGCAATGGCTTGGCCAGTTTTGTAAAGAAGTTGTTGAAATCATCTGTAGTTATGTTCGATGTTTGTGACTGGTTGATAAATTTTTATCATTCATATAGCTGTTCATTTTCTTTACATTTTGTGATCTCTTTTATGATTGCAACTGCATTTAGTATGTCTTTCATTCGATGTAGTTCATTGCTTGTTTCATTTCGCCAGTTTATAATGCACTTCTTGCTTGTGCTTTGTTTGTCGTAACTATTTCAGGCATAGTTTTATCAAGCGGCTTTTGGAGATGGTTTTGAAAGAAAGAATGAGATTTGCTGTTGTTCATTTTTGATACACAACCAGTTTTCTTTGCTGAATCTTTCGATGAGTAGTTTTCTATAAGTTTTATTCTCAGACGTATGTACAGCCTCAATCAAAAGTAATGAAACTTTGAAAACCGAAACACTGTAGTCAGAGTGCAACGATGCCGAATTAGAGAGAGCGCAACGTGTTGTGTGGTTCCGAAGGACTTCGGAAACATTCGTTCGCCATAAGACTTCATCTCACTCGGTATCTTCTCTCTCTGACTACAGCGTTTCGGTTTTGAGCGTTTCATTACTTTTGATTGAGGTTGTACATTCGATATGTAACTCAATTTTTTGGCTTATGTGGTCGGAAAGATGTGGGTTTACTGTTTCTGTTGAGTGTAGTTGTTCATCAATATTTGTGAATATCTACACGAAGATCAGTTGCTGGCTCTTGAGGGTTCGGTAAAAATCTTACAGAGACCGTGAGAGTTGAAAAATGCATTTAATTAATTTTGTTCTGTTGAGGGTCTGCTGAAATTGTATTTATAAACAAATTAATTTCATTTCTTCTAAATGAATTCGTTATAATTTCTCTTTGTGTGTTGTGTGTACACAACTGAAGCAGCAAGGTTCGATAATTAAACTTGACCGGGGGACAAAAATAAACCGAGCCCTATAAATTATGGAAACCGAAAAACCCGTCAAAACGCCGATTTATTATTAAAACGGACGAGCGAGTAACGCAAACGTGGGGAATCGATACGGAACTTCGCGTCCACAAAACGGCCCCCGGAAACTTTGATTAATTAAGGGCCTCGTACTTTCGATTATCCCTTCGCGCTTAGTCCGCACAACCGAATTATTTAGAGACAGTTATCTCCGATTTGCGTGCGTCGGCGAAATAATTTCGCCAATTTATTGAAACACGAGGAACCCGAACGATGATTTCCTGTCGGTAAATTAATGGGGGAACAAAAAAATTCTAAATAAAATCGTTGCTACTCAAAACACTCTGCATACACAAGGATCATTCAGAAAGAAAAAAGTTTGTTGGAAACAAATTTCAATTTCACTTTGTTTACATTAGACATGTATAGGAATTTTTTTTGATCAATCACTGTATCTAACGTGATACGTATTTTAATGCAAATAAATGTTTAAAGTGGCTTTTAAAACTGCATACCACCCCGAGTATTGCAGAGATAGTGAATGTTGTTATTGATCGGGGAATTTGTGTACGTATATATGTTGTACGTGAACACACGCATTCCCGCGTAAAATAAAGTGCCCTGGGCACTGCTGGCTCGACGGTATAAATAAATTTTGTATGTATTTTGTGTTATAAGATACGCTCAGCATCCAGAATTAAATAAATATTTGTTGCTCTCGGAGCTTTTCCGTACTTGCACGCCTGAGCGAGTTGCTCTCGCGCTTTCCGTTGCAAAAATTTCCCAAAATGTATTTGCGGAATCGATCCGGCGGTTATTTTTTTTTTCTGAAAGCCATCTCGTATACTTTTGCATTCTTTTTATGGAAAACTAATTTTCACATTTGCTAATGGAAATAATAAATTTGTCTACTCCCAATTAACATAAAAATTGATAGTATCGTCACCCCTTAGAATTAGGATATAGGCAACACATTATGCTTCCGTGCTTTTGGTACTTTATGAAGACACGAAGTGATTTATGATTTGATTGATGGGTTGCCTATTCTAAAATGTTCAGGGGTCATGATTTAAAATGGGCACCTGCATACATTCTCTGCTACTTACATAATGTCATAGATTTATGAAATTCCGGTTGCCATGTAAATTTTATTCCGGAGGTCGGACGGACGGATGGATGTGAAGGCCCACCCTGATATTTTCTGACCGATGGCGATTATGTATGCCATTGAATTCCAGAAAAAGGGATAACTAGGGCGTTTTGATCTTTTGTCGGGGACGGACGGGCGGCCCTTCGGATTATTTAATGCGAAAGGATTCAGGTCACGTCGAAGCTTACTAGAGGCAAATTAATTTCATCTCTGCGCTACACAGAGTTTCGCGATCTGGATGATTAAATTAAATATCAGCTCTGCGATTTCAACGGAAAAACTAATTCCGCGCTTAACTACGATACACCCGGAAGTCCGGAAGTCTGTATTTAATCAGGAGCTTTTTTTTTAATTTGTTTTTGCGTTTTGTACAAGTCAAGTTTCATTAGGTAATCTCTTTTATTATTTTTTTATCGGATTCAAATTAAAATGATCTAATTGCTACTTGCTTGAAAGCCACTTAGAATGTGACTTACACAATGTTGTCAAACCACAACTGTCATATTATAAACGTCATCAAAAGTTAAATTGAGTTTATTTGTTCGGTGCATATGGCCATAAGTAGTTACAATACTTTTTTTGTTTAGCAAAATAGAAGATCCACTTTATATGTTTCGCCATTTCTTCGTCGATCAAACAGATCTCAGTGGATTTCTCGAGTTTAAAAATTGCTCATAGAATAATTAAACTAATTAATACCTTCGTTGAAACCTATACTGGATATGCGCGATAATTCTCTTCTAAAGACGAGGATCAATATTTATTTTCGGCAATCAGAACGAAAACAAAGCCCCCCTGATTTAAGCTCGTTCGTCGATAATGCCCCGAAATATTCCGGATGATTCATTCTATCCTAATCCCCCGAATATCGTATCGACGTTCGCCTTAAAATATTGAAACACGTTCAGCAAAAAAATCCACGATTTTTGCTTGTCGAACCCACGCTCATTAGGCCCCCCCCTGCTCTTAACATTCGCCGGCGAAAGTTTTTTAATAAGCCGAAAGATAACTTTCTCGTCCTCGAGCATTTCGAATGTATCAGAATTGGGATGTTTTATTGTATTGCGATCGAAATGCGAACGCGAATTGAAAATTCCTTTTTGATCACACCGTACAATTTGAGTTGACGTCAGTTCGATATAAAGTAAATAAATTCTGCCTTTATTGCCCTTACTTATTCGCGCGATTGAGCTTAAAATTTTCGTTTTGCGTAGAATTAACGTAAAACGGTAGATAAAAGAATATGATGGCCATAAACTTAAAGTTTACAGGACGACGTAAAATTTAACAGACTGTATATCCCGGGATCCTTTTACTTTACATCGACTATAAAAAAAATAAGTAAATAGGAAAATCTTTCGCGGCTCAAAGTATTTACTGTCAGGCGGAGGGGGGGTGGTGGTTCTAATTTAAAACCTTCCTCTGTTTTTCCGCCGCGCGACCACCCACTACCCTGAAAACCGGAATTAAGTACAGATGCGAAAGCAAATACGTTCCGTGTGTAAAGAAAGATGCTTTTGTGCTCGCTGGGAAATGTTTTGATGCATTATGCATTCAGAGGTAACGCGGAATTACATTTGCCGGGGTTATTCCGGGGGATTGCGTTAAAACGAACAAAAAGGACTTTGTATTTGCTGACGAAGAAAAATTGCACTTCTTGTCCTTGATGTGCTTCGCGCAGTTTATATTTCCGTCGGCTCACAGAACTGAATAAAAGGCACACACATAATTAAAGAGGGGCCTCCTGAATGCGAACACCCTTTTCATTTGATACTAAAACACGTAAAAATAAAGCCCAAAAATTTAGTTAACAATATATTTAGCTGATGTTTTCGTGTTCGAATAAAATGTACAGTCGCGGACAGTTAAAATAGAACGCTCGGAAATTTGCTTAGCACTGATGCATAAAAGTTTATCTACGACTTTACATACGTACATTAAATCGTAAATTTGTGAGCCAGTTTCAAGCAGTTGTTTATATTCTGCTTTATTATGATTAGTGATGTAAAATGATGGTCATTTAAAATCGTGACGTCATTTTGGTCATCTAAGTATAAATGACGGTCATCATCAACCATTTAATTCTAGACAGGAGCACACGCCTGACTGTGCATGACTCAAAAGCGCTAAGCGACCTGTGCTACGTTTGAATTACCTGCTACTGCTCCTCCTTTCCGTAGCTGTTCTTGAGTGGGTGTCTCACTCACATTTACCTGACAAGCGCGTTTTCTGTATTCGATCCTTGAGTGGGTGTCTCACTCGTACTTACCTGACACGGGCATTTCGTGTACTCTATTCTTGAGTGGGTGTCTCGCTTATATTTACTGTTTTGTTTGATAGTAGTTATTTTGAGTTTGATAACAAGTTCTATAAATAAATTTTTGGGACCGCTATGGGTAACGCAGTCTCCTATCTTAGCAAACTTAGATATGAATAAATTACTCAATACTGTGGTACAGGAATTACCTTTTTCAATTCCTTTCTTACATTGTTATGTTGATGACATTGTCACTAGTATCCCCAGTGATTCTGTGGGTTTGATTTTGTCAAAATTTAACGATTTTTGTGAAGAACTAAAATTTACCATTGAAATAGAATGTCGAGAAACTCCTATTTCTTGATGTGTTGCTTGAAAGATGTGATGATGGGAAGATTATCACTGATTGGTTCATAAAACCTACACATGCTGGTAGAATAACAAACTCAATAAAATATCATTCTGTAGACCCCCTATATAAAAAATTAGTTGTAATTAAAGCTTTAAAAAATAGAGTTATGAACATCTCTGATCCTAGTCTATGGAAGAAGAACTTTATTATTATTCAAAATCTTGCTATAAAAAATGGTTACTCTGTTTTCTCTGTCATTTTGCATCACGTTTTAACATCGTTTCAAAGTACAAGTTACATTATTTTTTATTGTGATCTGTTAGATACTGGTTTGATTGTGTCTACTTCTCACGATTTTTTAATAGTTATGCTCACCCGTAAGTTTAAACATTATTGTACCTACCAGTCTTGCACTGAGCGTTGCTTTTTTTTCTTTTATTACAGATGTCAATTTTTAACTTAAACCGTGTGTTTACAGTTGGTTCTTGTCCGTAAACCGTGTGGTTGTTAAACTTAAGATTATGTATCAGAGGTAATTTACAAACAATTTATGGTAGTTAGACCCTAAACTTACCTATTACAGGCTCTGAAGAAGATTCAAAAATAAACCGAAACTGGTCAGCTGAATGATACTTTAGGTTTTGCTATTGTCCTACAGACCCGATCATCTTTACTTTATTAATCAACTTATATTTACCTGACACAGGCGTTTATTGTATTCGTTCATGAGTGGGTGTCTCACTCATACTTACCTGACATGGGCATTTCGTGTACTCCGTCCTTGAGTGGGTGTCTCACTCATAAATATGAAACGCCCACGACACAAGCGTTTCGTGTACCCAGTCCCTGAGTAGGTATCTCTCTCATACTTACTCACCTGACACGGGCGTCTCGTATACTCCGTCTTTGAGTGGATGTCTCACTCACTACCGTCCGATACATCAGATTCCTGGAGGCTGAACCGAAACGTTAGCACAGTGTTGCCATTAGTCAAACCGTCCGGAAGATACATAAACATTCATGTGCCGTTAGTCAAACCGTCCGGAAGATAAACATTCAGTTACCTTTAGTAGAACTGTCCGGGATATACCGAGTGAGCATTTTCAATCCGGAACATAGGAAGTTGCACGATTTCGAACGTCCGATTTTAAAAAATCGCGTGCGAACCGGACGGGACGACCTCCATCGTGAAGGGGAAGGATGGGGGTATCCTCCAGCTCAACCATCAAGACTCTATCGCTTAGAAGCCGCCCTGGCTAAAATTATGGGACGATAGGGCTGAGGACACGTTTCCGCTTGGATCCGTCCTCTCTCCTCTTGACGTCTCCCCCGTCCCGGTCGGATGCACAAGACCTGCTCGGGAGGGCCTCAAAATTGGCGCCGGGTAGGTAACTGACGGAAAAACTGCCTTTCTCCGAAACCGGAAGCGATATCGTCGTGGTGGTTGAACCGGAGGATACCCCCGTCCTTCCCCTTGACGATGGAGGTCATCCCATCCGATTCGCTCTTCTTACGAAGGAGCCGCGATTTTTTAAAGTCGGCCGTTCGAAGCGGGGTGGAAGACTTCGAGGTGCTCTGGCAATCGCTTCGGTGCCGGCACACGACCGCGAGGAGTCAGTGTGCGAGTGAGGTAGGTAATAGTTTGGTTACGGGAGTAACACATTTGGCGACTGATGAAAGAAACCATAGTTTTCAATAAAACTGTATCAACTTCGAGACTTTTCTTTATACCGTTCTCATTCTCGCATTGCTCGGACTCGAAATAGCGATCTCAGAGCAAGCCCCGGGTTCGTCTGAATGCCTGTCTTATCTTCCGGATTGAAAATGCTCTCTCGGTATATAATTTACAAGTTGTAAATATATACCTACATATAAACTTTTACTGATAAATAAAGTTGTGTTTATTTCAGCTTGTAACAGGTCTGTGACGGTCATTTATTAAAATGACGGTCATGTATAATTCACTGGGTCATTTTTAAAATGACCAATCATTGTGACGTGACCGTCATTTTTATTATGACCACTGTCATGACCGGCGTCATTTAATTATTACGATGTTATTGGGAGTAATGACAACAAATCGCAAGCAATTGAAAAGCTGACGGGTTTAACAAAATGGGGGTAACGGGGGCAAGTATTTTTATCGCAGAAAATGAATACAACTTGAGGGGGAAGGAAGGAAGCAAAACGCGAATGATTTTTTCTTTCGGTTTTCGCGAAATGCTAAAGGGAATTGCATTAACGTTTCATGAATCGATAAGGATCGGGGGAGGGTGCTTTATGAAATGAAATTTCACGGGGTGTTATCGACTGTCGTTCGGCCGTAAAATGTTTACCTGTCGAGGGGGAAACAATAAGAAAATATATTGATCTTATAAAATATATTTAACGGTGACATAACTCTTCGAGGAATATCGACGTGACACTTTTATGGGATGAATAAAAGTCGCCCTGAATTTATTACATAACACAGTTTTTTTTTTCTTGTATGTTAAACAAGAATTATTCCTAAACGCTGTTTCATTTCATCACATTACCTACACACGTGTGAAACAGTTTCATTTAATAATTTAATTGTCTCACTTTGGTGTTAAGTTATGGATTCCACGTTTTGTTTCTGTTCCCCCAAGTATATGAACCTACTGGAACCTACGTCAAAGAATAGTTTTCGCCACGCTTCGATGCGCTACCTTTCGCCTAAGTGTGCGGACGTTGATTACTATTAATATCGTATGAGACGAACTGAAAGTCCTAATTAAAAAAATAATAAATAGAAGTTGAAAGGTGACGCGTTATAATCAAACAATTATAGATAAAACTATATAAAAAAAGTTTAATATTAAGATCAAAATCGGTCCGTTGTTGTGTTTTCGTAAAAAAATATATTACAAGAAACTTTTATATTTCGTCTTGTTACGCTTGTCGTAATAATTCGCAATTATTCTTGTGAAATCGCGAGAAAGTGGATTTTTTACCCCCCTAAAAAAACAAAAAAAAAATTACGATGTCTTACGAGATTGCCATCCGCCTGCATCTTCCATGATTAACTGCTCAAGAACCGCGACGAGAACACCCACAGACCATATTTCTTATTTAACTTTCCCAGCTACCTGTTTGTTTAATGCGTTCAAAGTTCTTTGCTTTGCGGAGTCTTCGGCACTTCGATAAATTACTTTCGGCCGCGATAGATTACAGACTAATATTATAAGTAAATATGAAAGGAAAGTATAATTTTCTTAAGAGTCGGATGATTAAGTTTCAAGCGACGCAAATGTTTACGGAAATCAAACAAATCGATTATCGCTTCCTTTTTTTTTGGGTGGTGCGGGGGTTAGTAAACGCCCCCTCTCAGATCTATTTCAATTTCATTAGGGGTGGATGATTGATATGTAACGTTAATAATCGAGTGACACGCATAACTCGCTGTTGCAGCGCGAGTTAGCGGCGACATCAAATTGCACTTAAATAATTGAAAAGTTAACTGCTTCTAACATGCAAGTGAACAATCAATTTCTACTCCATAAATTTCAAAATAGCTTTTTGATTAAACGCAAATTGCTAATTGGAAGTTGCAATATTAAATTTTCTTAAAAATAGAATTAGAAAGGAATTCAAACTTATTATTTGTGCTCACCCCTGAAAATTTTAGAATGGGCAACCCATTTTGCATTCATGCATTGACTGGCGGGTTGCCTATTCCAAAATCTTCAGGGGTCACGATTTAAATACAAGATGGCAAGACACGAAAACAAAATATTATTTTCACCTGCAATATTCCATATTTATATTCAATATCCAGAAAGTTATATTCTCTCGAGTGTGGAGAACGCGGTGGAGGTTGTTGGGAACCCCCCGTAGTCGGCGTGCCTCCGCTGTTGGCAATCCGATCCTGGTGAAACGCCAACACGTTTGCCAAACTTGCGAAAACTGGTTCGGACGCGAAAGCCAACGTTTCGGCGCACTCTTCAATCGGGTGCAACACGTGAAGTATCTTCGGATGCCGAAACCGTTCCAACTGCCTCACGGAGCTCCGTAGTATCTCCGTGACAGTCTCCTTGCGCTTCGGCTTGTGGAGCTTTTCAGCGCAGCGCTTTTCGAACAGGAAGACGGAACACTCCTGAAACAATTAAGATATTTTATCTATCTAGTTAATTTAAGTAACCGTGAAAAATTGTTTTATTAAGTTTAAAGTTAATTTGAAAGTAATTGTAAAAGCTCATTTAAGGGGGGGAAGGTGCAACTTGCAACTTTTCTTCTGTTCAGTTTTAAAAGCAGCTTCTTAGTGCGAAGTTTTTTTTTTACATGAATTTACTTCTTGCGGGATTAATAAAGTATAGAACATGTAATAATCGCGTGTTTCCATGCAGGTACACATCGCGATGGAAGCTCATTTTTGAAAGTTTAATAAAGCAAGAGGGTTGTTTATTACATTCAAATGCGAACGCCGTCGACGTTAAACGGGCAAAAAGAATCGCTTTGTTCGCCTGGTTGTAAACGATGAGACTTCAAAGACACTATTCCCTCCTATATTTTGTTGAATCGATACCTTTCGCAGACTAATTAAACAACTCTGTTTGCAGATGGTTGAACTGAAACGGATGTGTGTGTGTGTGTGGGCGGGGAGGGTGTACATGTATAATCTATCCGAGGTATTTATTGATTCGGAGCTTTCGGAAATAGATAGGGGTATTTCTAAACCGATTATTATGAAAAAGTATGTCCTCGAAGCGTTCTGTTTGAATTCGTTTAGCAAACGGGTTTCGGAAGTAGGTTGAACAATCCTGGCGAAGTCACGCACGCATAAACTCAAGTTTGAATTCACGAGGATCAATTGTTCCCGAGGCGGTAGCTAAGTTTGTCGCTGTTCTGCCGGGGGGAAACCTAAAAACTTCGGTGAACTTGCGGGCTTCATTTAGACGAATTCCTAAAATAGACGCGCGCGCGCCGAAGAGGAGAAAATGCACGAGGCGAGATTTGCCCCATACGTATGTCATAACTTCGCTTCTTCTCTTGTGGGGTTAACTTATTCGATACACACTGTATAAAAACCTAAAATACTTCGGTGAACTTGAGGGCCTCGTTTAGATAAATTCTTAAAATATAGGCGCGCGCTGTCATAATTTCACGAAACTTATTCGATCACGCACTGTATAGTGAGGATATTAAATTAAATTTTGAGAAAATAGAACACAAAACGAGGATTAAATTCTTCTATCCGTTCCGCTGGCTCTAGTTCTATGCAATCCTGAATAAATTAACTTCTAATTAGATTTTCCCACGCTCGCGAATCCCCCCGGAAAATATTAATAACATTCGCGATGAAACGCTTTTAATGAACTGGATGACTAACATTCAGCGTACGACTCGAAAATGCTTGCATTTAAAACGGAACAAAAGAGGAACGATTTTTAGTTCTCGCTTTACCATGGGGGGGTTGATTCAATGCATATTAAATCATGTAATTAGAGAATGATAATATAAAGGGGTTTTTGGTATTTATGGTCACGCGATGCATTAACTGCGGAAAATGCACGTGTGAATTCCATTATAATCAAATGAGATACGGGCGTGATACGATCAATCACATAAATTTTAGGCGCGCCCTTAATGCGCACGGGGTAGATCGTTTCCCGATAAAACCTTATAATGAATGTACTTGTTGACGGCATCAACAGGTAGCCCGTGACGCATAAACATGTCACCATACACAAAGAAATTGTAATTTCCCGAGGGTGTACGCCGGCCGTGATAAAAAAACGAAGGCACTCGTTCGACGGTCTTAATGCGCCAAGGCATTCGAATACTAATAACGCTAATTGGGGGCGAGTTTTCTTTTTACGAGGGAAATTCAGGTCATGAACGGCGATCGATGTTTTGCTGGAAGTAACCGAGTGTGAAATGAAATTCCTAAACAACGTTTTGGCATTATTAATTTTTAGACCAAGCCACGTTTCATGCATACTGATGTATTCCATCAGGGTTCATTTTTTATGCTGAAATATGTTTAGGAGGAGGGCGAGGAGAGGAAAAACGCTTAAGTTTTATTAAATCGTTAATATTTGGCTCGGCTTCAGTTTATGAACATAAATTGGAGGATTTCAATAATTAATCGAAAAAAATTGATGGGTAAGAGTCGTCCTATCTAAATCTTTTGTATTCATTCAGGTATCTGAAACGTAAAATAAGCTTTAGAAATCCTAATAACATTACAGTCATTTAACCAGTCGAAACTTAACGCCCAAGATCTCATCAACAGTTACGCGACGAAAGCTCCGCTAATGCACCGCAAGCTCTTAAATGGGGCGGCCGTTTAATTCCCGACTACGAGGTTAACACTCATCGCACGGAATCACTTTTGCGACTGTTTATTTCGCCTAATTCAATGAGAGCCGTGCGAAATCCGACATTGTCTTAATACACAGGCCGTCCTTTTAGTCGCTTTGCCAGTGCATCGCGCCCCCCGGGATCTTATTAATCTCGAACATGCAAGAACTTCCCGTGGAGTTAATTAAGTTACGGATTTCGCTGGCGGCGAGTTTGGTGGATGGTTGTATTTCGGCTAAATAGCGTAAGTTGGGGGACAAATTCAGTTTAGGTGCAGTCGATTTACTTTGTCTTTGTTTAGTGCAAGGAAGTCGTCATTTTTCGATACCTATCCCTTCGAAGTGAAAGTTGCCTGCCGGTTTCAAAAAGGATTCTGCATTATCTTATCTGCTTATCTGAAGATGTCACACTTATCATCATTACGTGCATTCATTTCCATTTATTTTTACTTCCTATCAGATTACTGCGCGTTAAGAATTATTTCGTGTAACTGAGTCTGAAAGCTAGGAAAGAAACACAAAAATCTGAAATAAAATTTGTTAATTTCTGAAAACTTGTAAACAATCAAGAACAAGAAACATTTTTTGAGGAATCGAACGAAAAACTAATGACGTTCGTAATAATAATTGCGAAAGAACGAGGAGCGCAGAAAATTTTTGATCATTTAATACATAATATTAGTAAACAGAGGCTGTTTCAATGAAGAGTACACCAAACGCGGTATGTCCGTAGATATCGAGAAAAGAAACAAAAATTTCCTATAAGAAGAAGAAAGTAGCTGATATATTGCATGATATTGGGGTTGGAAGGAAATATGTGGAGGAGATGGAGATGCTGAAAAGAGTTGGAAAAAACAGGGAGAACGGGCCGCGACCCATTATTATCAAAGGAGTAACGAAAGCAACTAGAACGCTAATCTTCAAAAAGCAGCAGAAATAAAAAAAAACACAAATGTATGGATCGAGGAGGACCTGCCTAAGAAGATCCAGGAAAACAGGAAGGGATTAGCACTAGAAATGACGGAGGCCAGACAGAAAGGACTCAGGGTCTATATAAGGTATGACAAATTAATAGTGGAAGAAAAGAAGAAGATTATAGCAGTGGGCACCAGCTTGAAACGCACGGCATAAGAGAGGTTCCCCAACGGTGATCCCTTCGAGGAGCAAGTAAGGAAGCTACGCGCTGGAGAAAAACTAACTAGCTCAGGTACAGGACGGACTAATTATGACGAAAAAGGCAATGAACAAGGACAAGAGGTAAAGATAAGTCAGGGTTTTGAGCAGAAAGATAGATATGATAAGATATATAGGCACATGGAATGTAAAGACCCTGAGTGGGAAAGAGCAAGAAATGATAACGGAGTTTGAGAGATCAAGAATAAGTTTACTAGGGTTAACAGAGACAAAGAGGAAGGGATGCGGCACCGAGCTAATGGATGAACGTCTGTTGGTATACAGCGGGGTGGAGAGTACCGAAAGGGCGAAAGAAGGAGTAGCTTGGCTAATACATAAAAACTGGAAAAACAAAATAAAAAATTGGTGTTACTTAAATTCAAGATTAATTGCGCTAGAGATATTGACAACTGAAAGAGATGTGATCAATCTGATCTTAGCTTACGGCCCCAACGAGAATGAATGCATAGCAGAGAAAGATGAATTCTATCTGATTCTACAAGAAACGCTAGATCAAGCAAAAGACCGAGTGGGGGATCTAAACGCGAGAGTGGGGAAGAACACAAATAGATACGCACCATACATAGGAAAATTTGGAGAACAACATATAAATAATAATGGAAGAAGATTGCTGGATGTATGTATGTATGGACAACGAAATGAGTATTACCAACACAAATTTGAACACAAAGATATACATAAATATACAAGAGTATTAAACAGCAAGGAGGAGAGATCCATCATAGATTATGTAATCGTTTTAAAAAGCTTAATGTAGAGAGTCAGGGACACGAGAGTAAAAAGGAGTTATGAAATAGAAAGTGACCATTATCTGGTGGTAGCTACACTTGTAATAAATGGAATTGAGAGAGACGATAGCGAAAGGAGAGGGAGGAACAAGAAGATACAGAAAATAAAATCCCACAGGCTGAGAGAAGATACCATAAAGGAAAAATTCAGAGAAACTGTTCAGAAAAAGTTCGAAGAATTGTAACTAGAAACAAAAGTACTGGGAGTGGAAGAGCTGTGGAAGATGCTTTAAGGCAACATTATTAGAAAGCGCAGGAGAAGAACAACCGAAATAAGGAACAAATAACAAACAGCATGGTGGTCAGACGAAATAAAGCAGAGCACACAAATCAAGAAACAAACATGGAGAAGACACCTGCAATAACGAACAGTAGAAACATATGAATGTTATATAAAAGCAAGAAAACGAGTGAAAGAAAGAGTTATTTCTGCAAAAAGGGAAGCATGGGAGAAATTCGGCATAAAAATGGAGAGATATTTCAAAGAAAACCAGAAGCTGTTCTACCGAGTGGTGCGTAACTGAAGAAAGGATAAACGAAGTGGAACTGGGTACATAAACGACAGAAACAATCAAATAATTACAAATTATAGAGAGATGGAAAGAGTACTTCCAAGAACTACCGACAGTAGAAGAAAATAAATAACAATCAATTGATAAAGAAAAATAAATGACGGTCGATTAATGAGGGAAAAATAAATAAATGTTAATTAATGACAAAAAATCGACTTACCCAGTAAAAAACGTAATAAATGTCAAGAAAAAAAGAAAATTCTGAGAAAACAAAAGAAAATCGCCTAACGAAGGAAAATATGCAAAGGAAATTCACTAAATATTCCCAGGACTTCAAACTTCAGGTTACATGGTCGACGTAACTCGGATCTAAATATTGATGAACTCCTTCTTGGAAAGTAGTTTTTTCAGACTTTCAGTCTTTAATGATCACACTGTACGTAGGGTTGAGCTGATTTAAATAATGTTTAAAATCGCTGATTTTAATCAAGCGATTTATATTTTTTAAAATCATTTTACAAAATTTTAATGAAATTTAACATTTTTAATTACAAAAATAAACAGCGGAACTAGTAAACATTTAAAATAAAAAAAATACATTTTTTCAAGTTTCAATAGGCACACAAGCGTCACCTTATCACTTTTTCTCTGTGTTTATTTACGTTTATCGTTTATTATTCTTTTTACTTGGGGTATTCTCTGTTCAAAATGTTGTTAATTCAGTGTTCTTATTTTATTTCTCGTTTCAAATGATCCCATATTAATTTGTTTTTGGTTCAAACTAAAGAAAATTGATTTGGTTGTGAACCAAAAATAAAACTGAAAACTGAACGGCTCTTCCGATTTTTGGTTTGGCTTTGAATTTTTTATAACTGTTTTTTTTTTAAATTTATTTATGTATGTCATGTTCTATAAAAATACCTTTACTACTTTTCTTATTTTTTATTTAGATAGCTGATCTGTCATTAATTCTGAACTAAAAGAAAATTGGTTTTGAACTAAGATAAAACTGAACCCCATTCAATTGCTTTAAAACTTTACCGTTTTCATCTAAAAAAATGGCTCGTCCTTTACTTTTCTCTGATTTTTCTCGAGTTAAAAATGAATCAAGGAATAAAAAGATTCTTACGACTTTTTCTTTGTTTTTTTTTTGTGTCTGTATATGTTTTTTGTGTATGTATTAAAGAAATTATATTTTTTTCCTACACTAGTAGAAAATTCAATTTTACCGGCTCATCAGAGAGGAGAAAGCGAACGTTTCCACGGCTAGCCCGGCAAAATGAACATAAATGCCTAGCCGAGAAAATAATTTACGAGGCTTTACCACTAGGTGGCGCGACAATAATTTTAGGAATGCGCTCTCATCGACATCAAAAAATTAACAAACTAAGTTTTTTTTATTTAATTCCACTGGTATTTGGTTTTAAAAAGGATTAAAATTATCAAGAAAAAAAAAACTCGGCAGCGGTGGGATTCGAACCCATGCCTCCGAAGAGACTGGTTTATTAAATCACCGGCTTGACCACTCGGGCATGCTAGTACACGTAAAACTGTGTTTTAAAACATCTATAATAATTTTAATAGTAACTCAATTTTAATATTTTTACTTCGAGAAAAAGAACGTTTGTGTGATATTAACAAAATTAATTATAATGTTGTGTAGGAAAAAAAAACAATATGTAAACCATGGCGGTAAAGCAATTTTCGAGGTCTCGAGAAGTGTGGCCAGGCTCGGCTTCTCGCCTCGCCTGTCCATATCGTCTCTCGACCTGGAAAACAAGCACTTTACCGCCTCGGTCTACAATATACTATTTTCTTATTTTTTCTTCATCTGAACTAAAAGAGGATTTAGTTTTGATCTGTACTAAAACAGTTGGTTTTGATCCGAACTAAAATTGATTTGATTGTGAACTTAGATAAAACTGAACCGCTTTCGATTTTTGGTCTCAAAACTTATTTTATTTATGTCTCTCACGTGCAAAAAGAAACCGGGACTTCTTCTTCTTCTTTTTTATTCAGATAGTTGATCTGACATTAAGTTGGTTTTTATCTGAGCTGAAAAGGATGATTTGGTTTTGATCCGAACTGAAATTGATCTGGCACTGAACTAAACGAAAGTTTAATTTTTATTAATGAAATACTTTTTTACGGAACAAGCCGAATAGCACTGTATTGGTAAATTTAATTCATCAACATCTAGTGCGAATTTATGTGCCACATCGAAGCTTTTTCGTGTTGCAATTTTTCGTTTTTGAGAATTTCAATCTTCCCGCCGAATTTTAAATTGTCAACTAGATGATGTGGTTGGGTTTCCTCTTTTGTTTTTATTGACATAATAATAATAATAGTAATAATAATAATATTTATTCCCAAAACAACTGGTACAAACTGCAGGTTTGGAAAACGTCAATACCCATACAGAAAATGGTATGTAACATTCTTAGCTTACTTACATGCTCTGTAGTAATCTAACAGACTATAGGGTCTGCATAGTTATACGTCTGACAGAAGGGATTTTTGGTTGCTGATGGTAGGTCGTTCATAAGTAAGGCAAACAGTAACGGACCAAGGATACTGCCTTGCGGTACCCCCATCGATGTTACCATTGTCTTAGAGACCTCTGTCCCGTTGTCGTTTTTTAAGACTACTTTTTGGGATCTGTTGCGCAGATAAGATTCTATCCAATTAAGTCCAACGCCTCGAATTCCGTACCTTTGTAATTTTGACAGTAGGATGGTATGATTTACCGTGTCGAAAGCTTTGTTGAGATCCAGAAGTAGCCCACAAGCCAATTGTCCTTCTTCCCAGCCATTCGAGATCGCTGTTGTAAAGTCGAATATTGCAGTTTCAGTACTGTTTCCCTTTAGAAAACCGTGTTGGTTGGGATTCCATAAGTTACAGTTTGAAATGAAGTTGTATATTCTTTTGTGAATGACTTGTTCGAAAACTCTTGAAAAGCAGGAGAGCAGGCTGATGTAGTTCGTTACCACATCTGGATCTTCTTTCTTCAGTATAGGCTTCACGACTGCTAATTTAAGACTGTTGGGGAAAATTCCATTTGATAATGAGGTGTTTACAATTTTAGTGAGGGGTGTAATCAGTTGTTTTATACATCTTTTGAACTTGTCAAAATCAGCACTCGTTTTGTTTTTAAACTTGTTTACTATATTCATTATTTCCTCTTCTGTGGCCGGATACAAATATAAGGTTTTATCATTATTTGGGATATTGTCTTTATAGATTTGTATGTTGAGTTTAACTGTGATGGACATGTGAAGTGTGTATTGAAATTATCTGCTGTAAGGGTCTTGGGGGCATTATAATTTGCATTTTTGCCCAAACACGAGGAAACTATGGACCACATAGTTGCAGATTTATTATCTGAACGAGCTAGCATGTTGTCATATTGACGAGTTTTTTCTTGTTTGAGAAGTAGGTTGTATTTATTCTTAGTTGTTTTGTAGGATATTTGAGCTTTATCATCAAAATTCCTTAAGACATACACAGCTGGTATAACCAAGACTAGGGATGCGTTTCTTATGAGTAAATGAAGGATGGAATAGTAGAAAGCGCATGAGTAAACGAAATAGCTACATCAATCGACGTTACCGATTGATAACACGGGCTACGCTCCGGCCGCTGGCGTCGGTCGAATTCCTAGCTTCTTACGCAACATTGTAATATCTCTATTTCACTTCCACACAAGTTTCAATGAGCCTCTCCTTCATTTACTCACAATTAAGCGTATCCCTAGTCTTAGTCAGGCCAGCTGTGTATAAGATATCTAGTTCCTTTTTGCATTTTAAGATTTCTGGAGATACTACCATTTTTTTAGCTTTCGGTCTAGAAGTTCTAATTAATGGGAAATTATAGTTGAAGTAATTTGCGATTACTGTTGCAAATTTGTCCCATTTACTATCTGAATCTAAATATTCATCAAGTATTGACCAATTAATTACTGAGAGGTCATTTATGAATCTTTTGATGTTATCCTCACTAAAATCGTGTCTATATAGTTTTGGAGTCTGTAGTTTTCTTTGTGAATCGCCAGTATGATCAGATATACAGTATGAGCATAAATGATTGAGGACAAGTTAAATTTCCCGCGTCTCTATCTAGTAATTTTTACTCTTTGTGTGTGGCCGTCCTGAGAAATTAATTTTTGTTCAGTGTCGCCTGTGTAAATTTTGCAGCCGGCTCCAAGAATTCATAAGACAAAATGGGGCGCGTTTGCCTAATGTACCTGTCAGTAGTTATTGCCGCTTCTTGTATTTAAAATAAACAAATTACTTGCCTATTTTTTTTGTAACCCATGCATTTGACCAACTTAAGAAAAATATTGAAAGGCGGGATATTCAACTTGTCCTCAAACATTTATGCTCATACTGTATGTGTAGGAATAATATTTGCTTGAATGGTATTTATATTTGTTATTGTGTTGTCTACACATACAAACTGATTTTAGTAAAATCAATAAAAAATGTTCCCATATGTCACTAATATTATGAATTGCAACGTATATCGAAAACAAAGCATTTTAGGCCACTTGTTTATAGGAACTGTTTTTACTTAGAATCAGCTCAGGAATCACCCCTTCAATTTTTTTACAATCATTAAATTTAGTGTCCGCTTAAAAGATTTTGTGATACAAATTTCATCGGACAAGAACCAACTGTAAACATTAAATTATTATTATCGTGCATATTTTTACCTGACACGAAAAGATTTGGTTTTGATCAGAACTACTGAATTAAGATAAAATTGAACATCTTTCGATTTTTGGCTGTTTTCAGCCAATTTATTCTGGTTTTTCTTGAGTTACAAATAGACTAAAGAATACAAAATTTTAAATTTTCTACTATAGTCTATTCACGTTAAGAATACAGCCCGGTGAAGGTCCGTTGAACTTTTCGACCAATTACAAGGCTGGAAATCAGAGTCACGTTTACATAGAAACAAATCTGTCGGTTTATTCAGATGGGGGTTGTTACTTTTAGTTTAAAAGGTTGGCAGTAACTCTCATCTGTCATTTGGTATGCTTTGTGGTCGGTTGTGTTTAAATTGCTTTTATTACGATTTCGAGTTTTTTATCACAAGAAAAATAGTTCCTTTCAGGACTGATTGTTTATATAGTTCTCATTTTATGTAAGTAAATATTTTATGTCGATATTTTATGTGCTTCACGTTACATATGTCAGGATTTACTTTTTGTTTAATTACTAGAGAGTCTTGTTTTTAATCAGTTTGATTTATCACGAGCGTACGCTTGGCAAAAGTGGGATCGTAAGTCGTAAGCAGTATACAATGCCATAGGCGAGCCCGACGACGCTGCGAGTGCACGGAGCCGAACAATGCGTTACTGCATCGAAGCTCGCGGAAAAGATATGTCGTCTCCGCTTGGTCGACTAACGCGGTTAAAAAAACTGATTTTATTTTAGACTACCTATTAATTACTTCCCTTCATTATGATGTATTTTTAGTATGGCTGAACTAGAGGCGCCTGGGCCTTCAAAGAATCCCTCCGGGAAGCATATTCGAAGTGGGCAAAGGCTTATGGTGTACAATTTGTACTTAAAACTTATAGAGGCAAATTGTAAAACGGCTGCTGTCAAGTTGACTTCACAACAAGTAGGCATCAACTGAAGACTGTCTGGACCATCGTCAAAGATATAGAGTCCGGTGGAATATCGAAATCACCTCCGAAGAAACGTAAACGCCAAACAAGATATGACAAATTGGATGAAACACAGAAAAAGTCTGTAAGACGCCATGTACATTCTTTTTTCTTGAGAAACGAGTTACCAACTTGCACAAAAGTACTGACGGTAAATATGCTTTTTCATTCCAGTTTGAAGTTCAATACAAATATAACTTTTGTAGGTTATAAATGATGATGATTCTATGCCACAAATAAAACGAACAACCTTATGGAAAACCCTAAAGAACTTAGGATTTAAATGGGAGAAACGTGGTCGAAATAATATGTTGACGGAACGACCAGAAATTATCTTGTGAAGACGTTACTTGACTAGCATTAGAAAATTTAGAACGGAAGGAAAAAAATATATTATTACTAAATATATATGACGAAACATGGGTTAATGCTGGCCATACTACTGCAAAAGTATGGAAGGACACAACTGTTGTTAGTGCAAGACAAGCATTCAATGAAGGCCTCTCTACCGGCTCTAGAGATTCATCTGGAAAAGGATAACGTTTAATCGTGTTACACATTGGCAGTGAAACAGGTTTTGTTGACGAGGGTCTTCTCTTATTTGAATAAAAAAAAACAGGAGACTGTCATGAAGATATGAATAGTACAGTATTCTCCAATCGGATGCAAAATATACTACCGCATCTTGCACCTGATAGCGTAATTGTCATGGACAATGCACCATACCATTCGGTTAAAACTCAAAAGTGCCCTACTGCTTCATGGACAAAGAGTGCATTGACTGAGTGGCTTATGACGAAAGGTATTCAAGTTGACGGAAAACCTTTGAAAATTGAAATTCTGGATCTTGCCAAGCAGTATACAAGTACACACCCTATCATTAACGAAATCGATGAAATGGTTTCCAAGACTGGTCGAACAATATTACGATTACCCCATATCCTGCAATCTCAATCCAATCGAACTGGTGTGGGCTCCAAGTTAAACATCATGTTGCCGCAAATAATAAAACATATAAGCTAGCTGATGTGAACATTGTTGCTTGAAGGAGTGGAGACAATAAATGCAGATGCTTGGAGTAATTGTGTTAAACATGCAATTGCAGAAGAGCAGAAAATGTATTACCTGGACAATATAGTAGAAGATATGACAGAGAATTTGAGATTTAATGTGAATACAGGGTTGTCATCTGATTCATCAACAACTGATTCAGATTCTGATTGTGCGCCTTTGTTTTAAATAAATGTGCGTGGGTTTTAACAGGCTTATCCTAGAAAATATCGTTAACATAAAGATCGTTCGTGACAGATTATCGGTCACAAGTATTGTAACGATAAAGTAAACAAGTTTCCTCGGAAACGTTATTCTTTAACAGGGACGAGTCGAATTAGTCCTTGAAGTGGTGGCCGAACGACAAACAGATATTTTGTAATTAATTCTTGCCATATGTAAAAAGTGATTGTAGAACAAATTCATGAAATTGAAAATTACTCATTTGTGTTATTCTCTCTGCTAATGTCTTGAAAGATCTATTAAAATTTTTCAATAAACAAAATGTGTTTCTTCTTCGATGTATTCCCATTCTAACCCGACTGTTTTACATATGTATATGACCGTAATATATGTGATGATTGAGCACCAGTAATTGAAAAACAACGTGAACTTTATTAATTATTTATCAAAACGAATCCATTTTGACACCTCGTTACATAACCTATTTGTTACCAACATAATTTTGGAGTAACACAATTACCATGCATAGTTATCATTTTAAATTGCCCGCTCTAAGAAAATTTGTCCTGTGTAAAAAGTACGTGGTTCACAACCTGTCTACTGTATTCTTAAAGTGAATGGACTATAGATCTGGTTGGATTGTTTTGATTAACGCATGAGTCTTTAAACCAAATTTGGGTTCTACTACAAATTACATTTTTGTTTTTTTTTTATTATTTGCTTAAAAATATTGTACGAAATGTCAAGAAATATTTAAAATGAGATTTTCATGTAAGAAATCAAAAAAATCTTGATTTCTTTATTTAAATCAATGATTTTTGATTTTTTAAAAGAAAATCGTGATTTTTATCAACGCTGTTCATTTCAATTTATTTTACACTAAACAAAAGCTGTTACCTAAAGATGTTTAATTTTTTTTTAATTAATAAGGATCATGCTTTATAGTTAAATATTTTGCAGTTTGATTTAGAGTTAAAAATGCCAAATCTTTTCAAAGAAAGAGGCTAGTTCGCTTGGTCTTGATTCTCTAATTATCATGAGTAAATAAAATGTAGACAAAATTTTTTTGGGTCCCACTTTTTTCATTTGTTTTTAGACTTAGCAACCCTACTTTCTGACCGCTATAACGAGTAGGCGGATAAGCGGATAGGCGCACGCATCGAATTCTTGTCGGTGTTTGCTTGGCCGTCTGCTTATTATGGTGATCTGATCAGAATAGATAAGTCCACGTATTTACATTTTATTGGTCTTGGACTGTACAATAACAGGGAAATGCAACAATAAAATCAACAAGCCTAGGCTGTATCAATAACCACTCAGTCCAGGTAATGTACAGCATTTTTTATTTAAAATAATAGTAGTATATAATAATAATAATAAATTAACATCAGAAAAGGAATTTTTTTGCACACAAATACACTTTCTTTTCGAAATGCAACGAATCCAGCGGTGTGTTAATCACATAAAACGGATTCATCGAGTACTTCACGTACAGCTCGTAGACCTCGGCGAAGAAGTGCCTGATGTTGTCTTCGTTGCTTTTATCGTGCACCATCACGAACCTCAACAGGCTGGCCGTCACAAACGCCGAAACGGACCATTCATTAAACTTGTCGACGTGTTTGAGAAACGTTCCGTGCGTCTTCCATTTGTATTCGTCGATCAGATCGAGAGCGGAATGTGCGAGGAATTGACTTAGCACGTCGTCCTCGCTCCTTTCGCTCGATGAGTTCATTTCGAACAGCGGATTGTCATTATGACCCACGATTACAAAGTAGTAATTTCCAGACATCCCCTACACCTTTATAGCACTCCCGAAATTATGCACTTAGCTGACAGACGTGTGTAACTTAACTACACGTCAAACCTTATTATTGTGCAATCTAATGTAAGACAACTTGTCTCATAATGATTGGTGTTTAAAATAGGGGCGCGACTAAACTGTTTTGAAGTTGTAGAAGTAAAGAAAAAAAGATTTTCAAAGTGCGGTAGTAATTTCATAAGGCCGCCCAAACTTCACCACCGAATCGATCGAAAACTTTTCGAACTCAACCCGATCAAGGAGCCCCAATTTTATTTTCCTTATTAAACAAATTGCAGGATATTTTCGACGCCGTACGTGATCGTGAATAATTTAATAAGTTCTCCTCCACCTGTCGAAATCCTACGTCCACCCCTTCTTTCGGCACGCCTCGCAAGAAGTAAGGGCGGAAAAGTTCGTATTTGTTAGCGTTGCGAGCGTTCACACGTTGATGATCAATGTAGTAACAGCTGAGGGAATTTCTATCCACTTTCCGCTGACGACTTCTTCATCACGTCCCCAATATCGACAGCCCCACTCTCTCGTAATTCATATACGTTCTGACATCATTAATTTGCTGCTCAGTAGATTAAGTTTAATGAAATTAATCCTTGCCCGACGAGTTGAATAAACTTCGACGTAGTAAGGTAGGAAATTCGATACTCGCGGAAGAGATGATGGGGGAAAAAAAGATGCAAAAAGAAATATAGATTAATTAAAATCTCGTTGCTTTAAACGGGAGAGATTTCAAAAAGAAAAGTTTTCGGGATCGATTTAAATTCCCATATGCGCAAGAACTTTTGTTTCAAAACTCTCTCAACTAATTAGAGTCGAAAATATAATAATGCGTTTCCTCGTCGCCTGGTTACTAATTACGTCGCTGAGAATAGCTTTTTATTTCCGCGCGCGTTATTTCTAAAAGTTAAAGCGCAGCGCTAACTCAGTTAGCCCTTAACCAAGTTAAATGCGCCGCTGGAAATTTATACCCTAAAACATTTTGAAATTAACAAACCCTGAAACGCTCTCGCCGCTTTAATTCCGCGCTCACCGGCGGAAAACTTTCGGCTTTTTGGCTTTAAGGCGGAGGACCGATTTCCTCCTCAGTCGAGCGTGAAAATCGACGGCAAAAATCTTATTAATTAAAATTTACTCCGCGATTCTGTTTAAACTGCCGGTGTTCAAACACGCCGGGTTATTTACGTAGGTTTCGCGAGCTTTAAAGTTTGCTTACGGATACCGCGGATAAATGAAATTGTTTATTTTTGGTATTGGGTTTGCACGAATTTCTTTGTGCTGTGCTTAAGTAGTTGGAACCATTTCTGAAGCTTCGAAGGTGTTGGCAATCCATCCAAACCAAAACCATGTTCTCTACAAGAACGATAAAAGAAGCAGGAGAAGGCTTTGTTTGAATATGCATACATAATTATCATGCCCTTTTGAACGAAAAACAGTAAGAGGAGGAACAAAAACAAACGGAAAGCATTTCCAGTTTCCACATGCAAAATGAAATTTGCATACGTTATTTGGCTTAATACGTTGAGAGCGGTTTCGCGATTATCACGTCAGTTGAAATTCAGGCCGAATTTTGTGTCGCAACTGGTGACAGAGCGACGACGAACGTGATTTCGATTCGCCCCCTCAACCACGAGATGAAACAACTTTATAAAACCATCGCCGCGCCGACGATAATCCGTTAAACGCGGCTACGCTTACAAAATTAAACATATAAATCTCCTCCGACCGACGCACGCAAATAAGAAAATTTTACGAGTTTAATAATCATTTAATGAGGTCGTAAGTTTATTAAATTTCGTCTGGCTCGAGCATCTCTTTATCAGCAGCAACCCTCTTCCATCGATGAAGATTTGCGCTTTCGATTTAGCGCCCGCCGCCGATCCGGACGGAGGTGGAGAATTTCGTTTCCAATTCCCCTGTTTATTTATTAAAGGACACTGCATCCTTAATATTGCTTGCAGGAATTTCAAATATACGACCGCGATATTACTTCCAGCGACGTAAAATTTTATTGGATCATGAAGTTCAGTATTTTACGTCGTAAATTCGGGGAATATTTCCGGACGGAAAACACATGCTGGAGATGCATGTGAATAAAAACCGAAAGAGAAAAGATATTTAAAAATGTTCCTTCTTTTTGCACGTTTTCTTTTTTTTCCGGTATCCAACGAATCCTTGTTTAATTGACGAACCCCTACTGTGTAGGATCGTTAAATCGTTGCACTTGCTCTTACACATACAGGGGTGACTGACAACTGTTCCAACAAAAAAAGCAATGTCCGAAAGTATAGGAAAAATGTTAAAAAAATTCTTTCTACTTTAGTTTTCTAAAAATAATTAATCAAAAATTAGCCCCAAAACGATGATGCGTCTCTGGTTAAAAATTTTTATGATAGGCACGACGCGTAGCATCGATCGTGAACTTGACCTTTAAGTGGAATTTCACGTCAACTCCGTTTTTAGGTCAATGCTCGTCGTCGTGAAATGCGAACTACAAAATATTTACTTGACAAATGTTTGCAAATCACTTGAAACAGATTTTTCCATGCAAAGGATCACATCGACTTTTAAAACCTGCTTTTATAGGTAAGCAAATAAATCACGAAAACGAAAAACAATTTAAATCTCCGTGTTAAAAATTCCCAGTATTTTTCTCTCGCTTTAATTTTAATTGTATTTGAATGGGTTTTTGGAGTTGTAATGAATTACTCAGTCATTGAATTGTTTCGTTTATTCTACTTCCATAGTACTTTCAAGCGGGGCTCGTCTTCAGTGGATACTATTAATCATAATAAAATACATTGTCAATTTTATGAGTTACATACAATAAAAATATTAAACGATAAAAATTATAAAATTAAAAATCTTACTTCAAAATGGTGAGTTCTACCTTCGACGGTGGAGAGAGAACTGAGGCAGAGTGCGTACAACAATTTTGAAACGAATTTAATATACGAATGTACTCCTTGTGTAGTAAATCGAAATCAGACAGTTTATTAATACTATTTTTATGTTTGATAATGTTACACATTTCTATAATGTTTCTTTTGTAGTAATTAATTTCAGTTTGCAAAACCTTGGCGGATTCAAAATTGAAACTATGTTTTTTTTTTGTTGAGAGAATGAGAAGTTAGCATTGAATATTCTCGAAATTGTCTTTTGTATGGCATTCATGTTGGTAAAGCCTTTTTTCAAAGGGTTTTTTTGTTGGTCCTATGTAACAGGCACTACAATTATTGCAATTTACTTCATAGACAACGTTTGATTTGTCTGAAGTTTTAATGTTGTCTTTTAATTTTGATTGAAAATTATAATCTTTTACGTTTCGTGGTTTATTAGCTATGATAATGTTAGAAGGTTTCGATTTTCTTTGAATAAACTCGCTTATACCTGGTAAATATTGCCATAAACACTTCTTAGATTGGCATCAGTAGTTAAGGAGGAGGGGTACCAGATAGGCCACGAGGGACGATAGAGTCAGTGGATAGCGGAAGGTGCTACCTGGTACACCTCCAAGACGAGCTGGGGTAAATAAAGTGTGCTTAAGAAGAAGCTGGTGTTTCTTTCCTGCGCTCAAATCCCCTACAGCTTTAAAAAGAGGGTGTTAAGTAAGTACCAATTTCTCTATTTCTCAAATACTAGGTACCTCGAGCTAGGGTAGCGCTACTTTCTGAGAGGGATACGATCCCCAAATACGAATCCCCGAAGGGGCGCGTAACAATATTGCATGGAGAAAATTTTCTTGGTGTTATAAGTAACGTTTTGTGGTGTATCTTTTTGAGAGATTATGGGGTTTTGTGTTTCTTTGTTATTGAGATATTTTAATCTATGATGAATGATGGAGTTTGTAAAATTTATGGGGTAATCGTTGTCTTTTAAAATTTGTTTAATTAATTTTACGTTTTCGTTATGAAAATTTTCTGTTGATAAAAGGATGACTCTATCAAGAGGGTAACTGTTGATGATGTTCACTTTATGTGATTTGGGATGAATTGACATATGGGGGAAGGCTTATAAAATCGTTGCCGGTAAGCTCTCCTTGAGAGGAGCAGCTCGACTTAGCCCGGAGGAAGCCCGTAAGCAGATTGGAAAGCTTTTCCCGGAGGCAAACGAGAAAAAATGGGTGACGAGGAGGATGCCCCTCCCCCCTTTTGCGAAAGAGGAGCTAATCCGCGCTGCGAGGAGGATTAAGTCTTCCAAGACCCCGGGACCCGACCACCTCCCACTGGAGGTGGTGAAGACCGCGATAAACGCGAACCCGGGTGTATTTTTAAAGGTGTACAACAAATGCTGGCAAGAAGGGTACTTCCCGGAGATGTGGAAAACTGCCAGCCTGGTTCTCATAGAGAAACCCAAAAAACAGCCAGAAGAGGAGACCACCTACAGACCAATATGTCTACTAGACGTCCTCGGTAAGGTCCTGGAGACACTTGTGAGGAATCGAATTAACGAGGAAGTAGAGGCGAAAGGAGTTTTGAGTTCGAATCAGCACGGATTCCGGACCGGAAGGTCGACGATTAGTGCGTTGAAGCAAGTGCAAGGGATCGTCGACGACGTAAGCAGTGTGGCTGCTAAAAGCTGACACTATTGCATCCTGGTGGCCTTGGATGTGAGGAATGCCTTCAATACGGCCTCATGGAGGCAGATAATGGCCGCATTATATAGATATCGTTTTAGTGACGGGCTGAAGAGAATGATAGAATCTTACCTTACAGACAGAGCAATCCTAGATGAGGATGGGATGCGAGTCAGCCTCACTTGCGGGGTCCCGCAGGGATCTGTGCTCGGGCCGACTCTATGGAATGTAATGTACAACAGAATCCTCGAATTGGAACTGGGGCAGGGTGTGACGACGATCGCTTACGCGGACGACCTGGCCGTGGCAGTGTCTGCCAAGACGGTGGGCCTGCTGGAAGAGAGGGCAGGTTACGCCGTCGAGAATATAAAAAATTAGCTAGAGAAAATGGGTCTGGCTCTAGCCGGAAACAAAACTGAGATCGTCATAATGGCAGGCAAAAGAAATCTGATGCGTATGAATATGACCATTGAAAACGTGGAGGTGGTCTCCTCCAGACAGGTCAGATATCTGGGGGTGCACATTGACAGGGATCGGAGGACGACCACCCATATCAGAGAGACGGCCACGAGGGCGCACAAAGCCTATACGGCGCTCGCCAGGCTCATGCCGAACGTGGGAGGCCCTAGGACCAAGAAGAGGAAACTGCTCGCCGCGGTGGTCTCCTCGATTATTCTGTACGCAGCCCCGATATGGGAGAACGGCACGAAGTATGCACATCACACAATGATGCTGGAAAGGGTGAACAGGCTGGCTGCAGTGAGAGTAGCGTCCGCTTATAGGACAGTTGCAACAGAGGCCGTCCTGGTCATAGCCGGAATCCCCCCTATTAAACTACAAATAGAGGAGAGGAGAAGAATTTATGAAGAAGGGCACCAAATAAAGACCTTGGCCAGGAAGGAACTGTACACAAAATGGCAGGAAAGATGGAATGGATATAACGGTTGGGCCAAGGTCTTCATTAACGACGTAGAGAAATGGTGTAGCCTAAGCGGGGACGTGGATTATTAAGTCACACAGGCGCTGACCGGGCACGGAGTATACGGGAAGTACCTCAAGGAGTACAAGAAGGTGGAAACAGCGGAATGCTGGTTCTGTGAAGAAAAAACTGACACGCCGGAGCACACATTGTTCCAATGCCCACGATCGATGGCACGCCCTAAGAACGAACTTGGAATTGAACCTAGGAACGATAATCACTAAGGAGAATGTGGCGGAGGAACTGCTGAAAGGGGAAGAACGGTGGAAGGCCATTATGGGGACGATGAGGGAAATCATGAGAAGCAAGTGCGAGGAGGAGCACAGAAGAGAGAGGATCGTATGAGGAGAGTTTGGAACAAAGGAGGAGGAGAAGGCAAGAAGAGGGGTGAAGGGGTGAGGTGAGAGAATGAGGCAAACAGAGGGAAGAGGATAGGAGAAAGAAAAGCGAGAAGAGAGAAAAGAGAAGAGGAAGGATGTGGAGACAGAAAAGGTGTGAAGAGGGAGAAGAGGACGGGGAAGGGAAAGGGTGGAAGACAAGAGACAACATGCGCAGGGGAAGAAATGCCGAGAGGCGGTACCCCCTGCGCAGAGTGGCGAAAGAGGAAAGGAGTTTAGTTGGTAGGCGCCCTTGCAGAAAGGCAGGGGTGAATCCAACACGCCTCCGGGTTGATATATCCGGAGGTGTCTTTGGAAGATTCTCTAAACCTCCAAAAAAAAAAAGGGATGAATTGAGTGAAAATTTATATAGCGACTTGGCCAGGTTTCTTTGCGAAACCAATTGGTTTGTAATGTTCCATTGCTATGTTTTATGATGGAGATGTCCAAAAAATTGATCTGATTATTAATTTCTAGTTCTAACGTGAACTGAAGTCTGTGGTGAAAAGTGTTAAACAAGTTTAATAAGGATTCTCAGGAACGTTCCGGTACGATCAGTAGGATGTCATTGACATATCTCTTATACAGTGTGTTATTGAAAGTTGTACAGATATTTTAATTGTGCTCTTTTAATTAGTACTCTTTAAATACCTAGACTTCCTTTATACAAAAGTTACTGGTTTCAGAGATACACAATTTATTGTCGCCCTACCCTCTTCCGGGAGTCCGGTGCTGTAGCGGCGCTCCGGATGGTTAGGTCTTCAAACGCGTGGCGGCATCACGTTCCTCGTCATTTTCTGCCATACGATGACGTGCAGCTCAATTCGATCTGAACCCCCCAGGTACCGTAAAAAATGCTTACAAATTTCATGATCTTTAAAAAAATCAGATCTCGAAAAAACGCATTTTCCTGGGATATAGGCCCCATACGTTAGGTACCCGGGGGGCTTAACTTGCGTGTGAGAAAGTTTGGTTTGATTTGGTCAGTAAATAAGGACCGTGGAACTTTTTGCTTACGATTTATTGTGGCTCTCAAACAAAAACAATAAGTTGTGTATCTCTGAAACCAGTAACTTTTGTATAAAGGTATTTAGCATCTATTTAAAGAGTACTATCGTCAGTTAAAATAACTTTCAATAACACCCAGTACATATAATCAAAAACCTTATGTTACCATTACGGTGTAAGGTATTCTAATTTTAAGTTTTAATTTTCGTCACTTCCGTTATTCGGTATGAATTTTCTTTGCCCATTCTTTCTTGTTCTTTGCTAATTTTTTCCCTTCACTCCATGTTAGTCCTCTCTTAGTCCTTGCTTACTATTTCCGTATTCCAGGTTTTTCTTGTTCTACCTCTTCTTCTTTCTTGTTGCAATCTTGTTTCCCACTTTCTTTTTGTTGTCCTCTCTTCCTCTCATTCTTACTACGTGTCCGAACCATCTCAATTGGTTTCGTTTGATGCTCTTCAGGATCGACTCCACTCCTAATTCTTCTCTTATTACATCGTTTCTAATTCTACCCTTTCGTGTAACTCCTTTTATATCTCGTACTTTCGCTTTCGCTTCCATATAACCATATCGGTTTGAAAGCTGTTTTAAAAACAGTAATTTTTGTTTTCCTGGATCTCTTTTCTCCTGATGAATGTATTTTTCAGGGAGTGGTAGACCTTGGCCGCGTTCTCTAATCTATAATTTATTTCCGCCTCTATTTTGCCGTTCCCTTTGCATTCTCACACCCAAGTATTTAAATGATTGTACGCTTTCAATCTGTATATCATTTATCTTTATTGATGTATCTCGATCTTCTTTACCTAATGACATCATCTTGGTCTTCTCGACGTTTATCTTTAGGTTTTTAGTAAGTAACGCGTTCATCCATATAAATAAGTTGTGCTGTCGATCTTGTTCCATGTTCCTCTTGTTCCTTGTTCGATTAGTTTTTTTTTTACTTTTCCTTTTACTTCTTTTAGAACGTCATCCAGTACTATGTTAAAAAGAGTGGGACTGAGGACTCCTCCTTGTCTTAGGCCTTCGGCGATTGTGAATTCTTCGGATTATAAACTTCGGTTTCTTACATACATAGAAGCTATTTATACATTAGGTCAGTTTGCCATTTACCTTCCTCCGTTTTAGGCTTTTCCATACTGCGTTCCTTTTAACGCCACGAAGCGCTCTTTATAGATCGATAAACGTCACGAACACCTTATCTGTTGAGAATTTTTCTATTAACTGTTTAATGACAAATATATAATGCCTTTTCGAAATCCGCATTGCGATTCTTCTAGTTTGTGTTCAAGTACCTTCATTAATCGTCTTTCAAGAATCCTTTCGTATAATTTAGCTACACAGGTAACAATGCAATTCCTCTGTAGTTGTTACACTCCCGTTTGTCCCCTTTTTTATGTAGTGGTAAGATTATTCCCTATTCCTATTCTTTAGGTATCGTCTCTTCTTGCCATGCCTTGTGGAACTACGTCTAGTCCCTTGTCCCCCAAATTCTTAAGCATTTCCGCCGTTATTCCATCATGTCCGGCTGCTTTGCCTCTCTTTAGTTTTTTGATAGCCTCTTTCACCTCATCCTTCGTTATTTCTTCTTGCTCTTCATTGGGTTCCGTACTGTTTGGTTCCTTTTGTTCCTCAGTTACTGTTTCTTGTTCTGTTGTCAATATTTCTTCAAAATACTCTTTCCATCTCTTTACGATGTCATCTTCTTTGATCAGTGCTTTGTAATTAATTATAAACTGTTCAAAATAATTTTTTAAACATTTTTCCCGTAATCTGTGTTTGTCGAAACAATTGTCATTCACTCTGTATATAAATTCGAAATTCTACGCATTTTATACAAATGTTTCTTTAAAGGAAAGAATGTTTAATGAAATGAGGTCTCGATTTTTTTTTTCTGTTGGGCTAATAAGATGTATTTATGTAAACATATTCCGCATGGAAATTTCCTGCATCGTGTAGTAATTAATTCAGTTTTAATCTCGGAACGACGCAACAGAAAATTTATCGAATGCAATAACCGCAAATTAGCGGACATTAAGTGGCCGGACAAAGCGAAAGATACAATGCGGATCCTCTCGTAAAAAGCGCAATCTCCCCCTGCGAGCGGGCGGCGGCGCCCTTAATTTCCCGGAAAGAATAACAGGAATAATATTCTCCGGTATTGACTGAATGTTGGGGAATTCTGATAGCCACGCAGTACTTGGATCGCAATTTCCTCGACGAGCGGTGGCAGACGGATCAGGTCATCGATCAATGTGGCCAACTAGGGTCTTAATAAAACAGGAAAATTTAAAAATAGAATTTTAATGGTGCACGGACTAAGAGGGCTCTTCAAACTTTAAAGGGGGGGATACACAATGATGGGTAGATATTTAGATCCAAGTTTTTTTATCAAACAACTTAAGAGCACGCCTACACAACGGTAATATGCAAGGAACTTTTCTGGAAATAACTTTCTTCAATTACGTAACATCTGCATTTCCTCTTTATAAAAGTTTCAACGCTTCCCACTTACTTTTAGGAAAGGACTTTATACAGGGTGTAATCGATTAAGTTTCACTAAAGTAAATGTAGAGTATAACTTTCTGGCTTAATAGTGGTTACAGTAAGTGGAACTTATTCGATTACACACTGTATTTATAAGTTAGTTTTAAATAAGCTTTACAGATTTTTCTTTTTCTTTTATTTCGATGGCGTACATAAATCAGAACACGTTTTAATTGTCACTAAATGCAATGATAATAACGCATAATAATATTCTGTATGGGTGCATACGTATATTTAAATGACACGTTAAGCAGTGATTAATCGCCGTATTGTTCGGTTCATTTGCTGCACGAGATGTTGATGAAGTGCCTGCAATGGTCGATGTTAAATCTCAGTGGGAATTTCATTTGTGTCAGATATAATAATCTGCCTGACGGAAGTAAATTGCGCACAATGAACCTCGTTTATTTCGCTGAAATTTAATTCAAAAATTCCACTCATTTTCTCACAAACTGAACATAATCGAAAGTATTCGGTTGAAATTTTGTTAAAAGCTGTCGCGTAAATTCCGTTCATGAAAATTTGTTCCTCTCGGTGTCTATACTATAGGAATAATGATGTTGATGTTCTGTTATAATTCAGTTTGGTAAGAAAGCATACATCTGATAATATCGTCGCTGAGGAGTGACAGCCGGAAGAAGCTGCCGGTGTGAAGTGTCAACAAATCGATAATACAACGTCTTCAATAAACGTCTATTGAATGGAACGTGATTTTCTGAACTACCCCTAATGTTATTCACGTTTATGTTATTTACATTTACATGCACTCACTACAACCTTCTAACGTACAAATACATAACAATATACATACGAATAAAAAATACCTCAAGGATGCATACTAAGACCCATTTTATTTATCAACGTACCAATTTTGGTTTAAATGTTGCACAAAAATCAAATCATTTCATTCAAAACGAGAATAAGAGAAGATAATGTAGAAACTTTTTATGAATTCATTATTTTAATGCAGCGTGGGACACCAAAGCCCCTCCCCGTTCCATTCATTTATAACAACTCGCTTCGGAGCTTGCGAGATGAAAAATGAACTTCATGTTCAGTGATAAAACCGACAAATCAGAGATATTTTTCACATGAGCCGTCGTTGAAAAGATAAATGCGTTCATACATTAAAGCGCGTTCGCTCGAATTCAAGCGGGCACGTAACTTTGTTGCTTTATAATAATATTGTGTCGACGTCAACGGACAACAGCAACAATACAATTCGTGTACGCTCCTAATTGTAAAAAGTGAAAGGTTTTTATTGTATCTGGTTGCCGCACACGCACATGTATGTGGCGGAATGATAGAAAAAAGTAATGCGACGGGAGTGTTTGAGAGATAAAAGCTTTTGTGAGAAATGTTTTGATAAGCAGAAATATGTAACTTACGTTTCGCTTTCATTGGGGGACATTTAAAATATGATTCCGCAGAGGGTGAAGTTACAATGAAATATCACAGCTGCTTGACGTAGGATTTATTCATTTTGAATATGAATACGGGATGATTCTTAAAAAAAAAAACGCGACAAAGCAAACTCCAAATGTACCATAATAAAGTTCTATTCTTTTATAATTGCGCCCTGTATATAGAGTTTATATCGCAGTCTGATTTCGTACGGGTCGGATCGAGTTTTCACGAAAAGCCACAATGTGTGATACAATTTTGTGTGTCGCAAACTCTAACGCGCCGTAATTAGAAATTTCATGCATTTAAACGAGGTGGACCTAGACGTCAAGCTCCGTTAAATCTCGGGCGCTAGTAAATTATTGCAAACAGTGAATTTCTAAACCGGTCCCGTCCGAAGGATTTTGTGGCCCGTCGGGCCCATGATTGACGAAATATCACGGGATGAAAGAGGAATTATTTACCCGGAGCACGAGACAGAAAGCTATTTCGTCGTAACGTACATACAAGAGTAATGAATTGTTATTTTCCCTCTGATGATTGCCCCTGTACAAGCATGTATCAAAGCTCGTAGATAAAGCATACAAGCAACTTTCAATTAATTATAAAATGTAAAGTTTTCTTATGTCTGATGAAATGTGTTTTGCATCAACCAGAAGATTTACCGACGAATTTACGTAGCATACAAGCTGTGAAAGCAACTTGAAAAGCCACCACACTCGTGTACTCGCATACATACACATTAACGTCAGTTAACTCCGGGGATAGTAAATGTGAGCACCTCCTGAAACAATGTATCACATTGTAAATTGTGATACATTAACGGCATGAACTTTATAACATAATGTTTCTGGCTCTATCTTGAGCTGTGCTCCAGATCGATGTTGATGCGTAAAGGGAATTGGCGCGGTTCTCTCGGCCAGGACGTGTGAAATTTATTGCGGCCATTTGCCCGCGTTGTAAGAGATTGTTAGTATTACGTAGTAAAAATTGAATTACTTCTGATCTACTGCGCAAACCAACTGCTTGTTTCTAACTGGGCGAAGTAATATCGCCAAAAAATGTCTTCTTTTAAAAGTTAAACAATTTGTTTTACGTGATTTGCTTGAAGCTTGACCTTTAAACGGAATTGACGTGATCAGCTGAAATATGAACTCTAAAATATTTACTTGACCAATTACATTCTTCCGTACAAATTGTATAAAATAAGGATAACAACGGATTCACTTTGAACACATGCTTTGACATGTAAACAAATAAATCACTACAACACGAAAACAATTCAAATCTCCTTGTTAAGAATTCCTAGTATTTTTCTTTAATTTAAATTTAAATTGTATTGTAAATAAAGTTTTTCGTATAGTTAACAGAAAAGTGACACAATGTTTAATCAAAAATCGTGAAGAAAAGTGGGACTTGTCTCGTTAGCAACACTTTTCTTCACGATTTCAGTTAGCAACACTTTTTTTCATTCATGTTATTTATTATGGTGACGTTTCAAAGGTCGAAGATTGATTGATTGATGTTTTGTTACTATGTAACATAGTAACAAACATACCTTGATATATTATTATTCTCCGACACTCTCATAATTATTTTCGTTATTTTCGTCAACTTCATGAAAAAATAGTATGATCTACACGTTAGAAAAGTGAATTTCCATGTTCGTGTAAATTTCATCCACTCGTGAGCTACGCTCACTCGTGAATTCAAACATTTACACTCACTGGAAAACTATCACTTTTCTAAACTTATAAATCAATATACTATTATACCCACAAGCGACGTGTCCGTCATAAACATTTCGGCACCTTTTTATGGCCCAATATTACGCGTTACCCTTCGCTTGCATTTTAATTAGTCGTTTTCTTTATTTCGTTAATTCGATTTATCGCTGATGCTTGAATAATAATAGCCTTTGCTAATAACAAAGAAATGGCGATGACAACCGGAATTTAAAACATTATAATCAGTAAACACATCCGTAATCTGTTTGGTTCGTTAATTATTATAATTTCGTTTTGTGTGCCCCGTTCAATGAGAAACAAATTCTATTATTATAAGAGACGAATTTCTATAAAGTCTAACAAAATTCAATACGTGCGTTCGGTGTGTTATTTTTTAAAGCGACGGAATTACCCGTCGTAAATTATTTATTGTTCGCTCCCAACCAAATTACCAATAAATAAAATATTAGCAGTACGTGATAAAATTATTGTTAAATGTAAAAACTATTGTGATGTGGTGAAAGTGGAAAATGTTTTAAATGAAGCTAATTTATGATATATGATAATGAGGTTATAACAGTACTTCATAAATATCAGAATAGGAAAAATGATCCGTGGTCAATAATTTTGGAAGTAAACTCTGCAGCATATGTAACAATTATGAAGGATAAGAAACTGTATGTTGGATGTACAAGATGTCAAGTACATGACGACTTTAATCTTAACATCTGCTACAAGTGCAACAGGTATGGGCACAGTGAAAAGAAATGCAGACAACATAATAACAAAAACACTTTAAAGTGTATTAATTGCTTAGAATACAATGAAAAATATATCTACCGACCATCCAGCTGATGATAAAACACTATGCCGAACATTTAAATTCTTACTACAAAGAACAATTAATATGACTAATTATCCTTACAACCCAACTCAAATTGGATAAGGATGTCCTGGACGAAGGACAACAACCGTATACCAGTGACTGCAACTTTCTCAATACATGGATCAAGACTTATGCCCGGTTGCACTTTTTAAGCTGAGCTTAAATTTAAGTTATGTTTAGAATGTGACATTTGCGTATGGTCAGTATAATGTCAAATACATTCTGATTGACATTTAAACTTCAACTTAAGTACTAATTAGAATGTGACTAACATTTTCTTAAATCTATAAATAATGTCATATCTAAACACAACTTAAATTTAAGCTCTGCTTAAAAAGTTGGTGTAACCGGGCATTAGAAACTGAAGTATTTTGTATCAAACATTGATACTTTTAAAATTTATATTGAGATGTAATTATTTGTTCCGAGATTTGGAATATTCATGTGCCTTATTATTATAAGCTAAATATAATTAAATAATTAAAATAGTTATAATAATAACAGTCAAATTAACAAAGCTGACGAGGTCGTAAAGTATGTAACAATTAATATTGTTGAGCATACTGAAATTGATGAAATCGATAACTCAAAAATAATTAGTTCAACAATTCGTTTAAATGCAAATAATACTTTCAAAATATCAGCTCTATACCGGGTGTTTCAGTGAAGATGCACCAAACTCGGTATGTTGGTAGATATCGTGAAAAGAAATAAAAGTTTCCTATAATATTTTTTTTTTAAATGAATAAGTTTTGAGATAATCGAAGGGAAAGGAGAATCGTATATTTTTAAAACGTACAATAGATGAGAGCGGCCCGAATTCTTAACCTACCTTAACGTTCGGTTTTTTACTTTATTACCCCATAAACTGTCGCGCCTCAGATGATATGATGAAACACATTTAGTTCGTTCATTCCGTTCGTTCACTAACGTTGTAGTGGCGAGTAATTAGTTGGTGTAGTTTATGCTTTTCATTTTTAAGTTTATTATGTAAGTGTGTGTGTGGGTGTGTTGGTGTTGCGATGGGCAATTACACATTTCGAGAATACGCAGATTATTCGAACACATGTTGTAAGGTAATTGCCATTTGCGTAATTCGCCCGCTTCCGAAATTGTTTCTTCCTCATGTGATCAAGTTCAGTCTGATAGGCAAATAATTTAACAGACCGGCGTGGCGGAAGCAACAATTCTATTCAACAATTCCAATTTATTAATTGTACATAATTGTAGTAATTGTTGGATACAGAAACAAATAAAAACGTTACAAGCGTTAATTATTTATCGTACATTATTAAGACTCGGCAAATTTGATGTAATTACGGTTTGCATAAATGTTAGTGCGATGAAAACGCACGCTTTTTTCAAAGTGTTCGTCTTTAACACGTCTCGCGGTCAAGGCCAAACTTAAAAGCCTCTCATAAATTTTTTCGTTTACGATAGTTATTTACTGTCTTCTTGCAGGCGCGTGCCATTCATAAAACAATTAAAATCGCTCGTCTTGTTTCACGGCTGCAGAAATTTAAATCGCTACGGTATTTCTAAAAACATCGGCTCCAAATTATGCAAATTTCAAGTTGCACCGATTAAAAAATTTTATTAAGATATTTTGTTTGAAATAATGTCAGAAACGTGTCCCTTAAGTTTGGTGCATCTTCAATGAAACACCCTGTATAGATGCCACGATTTCCATAAGGAAACGTTTGTAAATCAAATCAAACATTTTATAGAACTGAATAAGAAACAGAAAAATCACTGTATGATTGGAGACTTCAACTTTGATATTCGACAAATGGATCATATTAATTAAGATTTTATCGATACTTTTTTATAATCTGAATACCTTCCTTATTTTACTAGCATTACTAGACCTTCAAATAGACAATATTGAATTAGGATCTTGCATTGATAATATTTTTATTAAATCCAAATTACAAAATATTAAACCTTCTAAAGTTACTAGTGTGTTTCCTGATCACTTTCCGCTTACAGTTGAATTAAATGTTAATTTTGCTACGCCAAAGCCACCTCATTTTGAGACTTCGGTTAACTATAATTAGACTGCGGAAGGCACTTAAGGCCCGATTTTACAATCGTCGGATAAGTATTATTCTTAGAATAACGTGACGTAGGAACATTAAAAGATATTCTGCGAACGGTTATTCCGTCCTTATTCCACGATTGTAAAACTGGGCCTAAATGTAAATTCGTTACTGCCTAAACTTCCGCAGTCTAACTATAATAAATTAAAAACTAAAGCAAGTAAAGAAAACTGGAATTTAATACTACAGATACAGAATCCTAATTATGCCGCGGAGTTTTGTCAGCTTCTATAGTGAGGAAGAGGAAATTATATGATAAAAATACGCCTAGACATAGATGGATCACCATAGGTATTATAAACTGATGTAAAACTAAAGACTATTTGTATAAAATTTGGAAAATGTACCCTCTAAATGATGATCTCAAGAATGATTATAAGAACTATGTCAAAGTTTTAAATAAGCTTATGCAGGCTGTAAAATACAATTATGAAAAAATCGAAGTGCAGGCCTAAATGTAATAATATTAAATTATTGCGGGATTTCATTAACCGTAAGATTAAAAAAGTTAGTAATGTAAAAAATAATAACTTTTCGTACCTACTTAACAGGTGATGGTCAGAAAATTGAAAAGCCAGAAGAAAAAGCTAAGCACTTTAATGATTTCTTTTGCAATGTTGGTACAAATTTAGCTAAAAGTATAAAAATTCGTCTTTATAACTCCTACCGACTGTTTCGAAATTAATGTAATAATATCTCAAAAATGAAAAATAAATCTCGGGAGGCTGACAGAATCAACGTAAAAACGATTTCGAACTTTATTTTTGAATCAATAAAACATATTTTCAATCTTTGTATCGAAAATTCTATATGGCCTATTGTATTAAAAAACTGTCGAAGTTATACCAGTCTTTAAAATCAGGTAATAAAAAAACACAGTGCAACAAATTATCGACCTGTACCTCTTATCTCAAGTATTGCCAAAATCTTAGAAAAAATAATATACAATAGATTATATGACTTTGTGAATAAATGTAAACGGATATCTGAAAACCAATCTGGTTTTGTAAAACATAAAGATTCCAGCGATGCTCTGAATTATCTATCAAATAGATATCTATAATAGTTTTGACAAAAATAAATCCGCAATAGCAACTTTTCTAGATCTAGAGAAAGCTTTCGATACAGTAAATTCTTTTGGAAAAATTAGACATTTATGGTATTAGAGGCACGGCCTTGAAGTTTATAAAAAGTTATTTAAGTAACGGAATGCAAACTGTAAAGTTGCTAATATTAATAGAACTCCTGATTATAGTACAATTGGTGTTCCTCAAGTTACAATTCTAGGTCCTTTACTTTTTATTTTATACATTAATGATGTACAATGCGATCGAAAACGATTGAACGTCCTTGAGAAAATAAATACCCAAAGGTGATCAAAACTACCTTCGGCCTAGAGAATTTTCGCGTTTTTGAATACTCAAGGTCGGGTGACAATCAATAGTGTTCGTATGTTGTGCATGGTTTGTTTATTAATTGAGTTTTCTACAAGTTTTTCATATCGAAATTAGTACATATTCTTGAAGGATGCTCAATCATTTTCGATCGCATTGTATTCAATCTCTTACCTCCAGATTGTACTTTGTCTTATACGGATGATACTGTTATCATGAGAACTGTTGAATCTTGAGCTAAGGCTCAAAATCAAACTCTTCTTTTCCTTAAGAATGTCAGTAACTTTTTATGGGATAAACATATACATTTTATTATTAATAGAAATAAATACTTGCTTTTTATATTTGCTAAACTCTCTACAATTATGCCAGCAAAATTACTTATGTCAATTAATTATGCTCTTTTTCATAGTTATTGCAAGTATGGTATCATCGTTTCGGGTGGAGCATATAATAATGTCAGAAATTTACTACAAACTTTACAAAATAGAATCTTGAAACTAATTATAAAGAAATCTACCGGATTTATTACACCTTTAAATATAATTCAATCTTTCACTTTGGAATCAATTTTATACTATTATGTTGACTTACAAAAAAATTATTTGTAATCGACTAGCATCACTAGGCATAAAACTTTGATTTTACCAAAAACTTCAAAAAACTATTTTGAATAAATGTAGTAAAACAGTTGCTATGAAGACATTAATTTACAAATCGAGTTTTTCTGGGTGGAATAAATTACTGCAAACATTTTCAATTCAATAAATACTTTCAAAAAGAAAACTAAGGCCTGTTGAATTCGCGTGCCGCTTGTTCTTTTTTCCCAGTACATTTCCAGTGTATTCAATAAAAAGAAAGCAAATAGAGCACAACAGAAAATTATTAATTCCATTTCGTTTTGCGTGCAGGACTGCTTTTACGTGCCTCTGATAGGGACGAGGCGGAATAGCTTTCGTTCCAACAGTAAATTATCGTACCTACTGCTTAAAAGAGTTACATAAAACGTAATGGAAATAAACGGGAGTTTTATTTTAAAATGCCTCCTTTGTTCACGACAGGCGAGCGAGATGTTTTGCGCGATAGAAAAAGACCATAATGCATGTGTTAGTCAAAGTTAAGTACATTCTATTCTGATGCTATTTGAACGTGATGCATTTTTTCATTGATTCCATGAAACAAGAAAGCGTCATGAATGATGACATTTCGTGCTCGTCTAAAATTAAATCTGCTCGATTAATCGGAAATTATTTGCCCGGACTCAGCGAAAATAATCCTTTCAGGGTCGGTTATTATTTCAGAGAGTCAACTGACGTCACGACGTCAAACAATACCGTCGTTATTGCTTTAGGATTGTGACGTCAGATTGTTCTCCTAGGGGGTTGTTGTTGTTATAATAGTCGAGGGGGCCTTGTCTGCTACAGCAAACTATGATCGCAAGCAATCAATAAATTTCATTCTCGAACAAGTTTCGAACTTGCCGAACTTCCTTCTGTTTTAGTATTTGTTTTAGGTACTTTTTGATAACGTTCTCTTGGGCCGCATTTATTATTCATGTTTGTTTATTAAACACAGCACAAAGAACGAAAGTTTAGAAAAACATAATTTGTTTCTTGGGGAAAACATTTGCGTACAAAAAAAATTCTTTTACTTACATTTACTTCTTTCCTTTGAATTAATTTACAATATCAACGACGCGACGTTACGATTGGATAAGAACGAGAATAATAAACGAGGAAAACGTCGGCACCTTTCTGCTGCACGTTGCATGAGAAAGAAAATGTTACTGTGAAATATCACTTCGAATGTTAGAGCGACAGAAACAAATCGCCAGTTAAAGAACGCTATAATTTATCACGTTCAGAGTTGAGCAAATAAGGTCATACCTTTGTTTGGGTTTATGTTTAAATAAGGTCGCCAAAGAAATATTACTTTGAGGAAGTGATTGCTTAATGTTTTGATTAAAATTTTATCCGGATATTTCAGGGGGTCCCGACCTTTACATACGTTCAATACCTCCGTAGTTGTTAATTGGGGCACGTTCATATAAGCTAATTGGAGAGTCCAAATTGGGGTGACATTTCAACGTCATTACGTCCTCAGATGTCTCCCTTGATTTCTTTCTTCATGTTTTTTTTTTAGTCCCACGCGGACACCTTTAATTAAGTACGGCGTGTAAATATCAAGTAACTATCGACGTGAAGCGTAAAATCCAAAGCGTTAATTAACTTAATTACAAGCGATTTCCGAGTGTTTAAAAATTAACGAAGTCTAGAACACTGAACTTAAAAATAGAGAAAAAGAAATGCGCATCACTTTTTAAATCAATTATTTAAGTAAAATTATTTATAATAACTAGAGAGCGGCCAGTTTTAGGTTTTTGATAAGTCAATTACAATATGTAGAGTGAGTGTGAATATAAAGTGAAGTCCACATGAATCAATGAGGACAAAAAAAAATGCAAATGCCATTCATAAGCCGACGTTGACACGCAAATGATGTTTCGACACGCGTCTGTGCGTAAATTCCCGCGGTGTTCGACGTGAGCAAATGTTTGTTTACGGTAAATGAAAAACAAACAGAAGTGTAAATTGTGTATCTATCACCCAGACTTAAACAGTTTATTTTCAAATAATTTCAGATTCGCAAAGGGAATGGAATATGTGGGCGCAATCCGGCGCAAATCGAAGGGGTTCGTAATTCACTTAGAGCCGACGCGACGAGGGGTGCGTGCGTATTAATAATAATAATAATAAAAATATTAGAAGAATAACGTAAACGTTGTAAGGAATAAATTACGTTTTCCCGTTTGAATAACTTGAGCTTTCCGCGTTCGTACACACACATCTCTCCGCGAGCTTTACATTTCCGATTGCACAAGAGCCCGAATCCTTTGAAGCTTGCGGGTTCAAATGTAAGATTGGACAAGGAGATCGAATTTCGAAGACGTTCGCGCAAGCCCCGACCCTCGCACAAACAATTCAATTAAACCATCTCGCCCTCCGACGATACACAAATCTTCGGATTAGCCTAATTCTGATTAACGGAAACGTAATCGCCAGTGTTTTCCCCGGAATTTTCCCCAACGAACAATCAGTTAATTTGAGGGCCTTTTAATGATGCGTACTCGCATGGAAATGGGGCGATATTCTGTTAATAATATTATTGTTAAAAATTTGGATTTTCAAGAGTTACTTTGCGGGCCTCTTTATATTGCGCCCCCCTCCCATAGAAATGGGGCGATTGCTCTAAATTGAATTACGAACTTGCTGTTCGCCGGAAGTCAATACTTATTCTGTTAATAATTTTACTAATAAAATCGGAAGCCGATGAATTTTCCGGCGGCATTGTGTTTCCGTTCAATAAAGCGAACGGTAATTCAATGAAACCACTTCTAAAATAAAAAGTGATTCCAGGTCGCAGGTAAATTTAATTAATGTCATTAACGTCCCAGAGTCGAGAGTGGAAAAACGTGTAGTGCACCAGGAAAGTGCGTTGTTTACTAACAAAATTGCATTTTGTTTTTTAATCTGCGAGTTTATTGTAGCATACTGCATATAATTTACGTATTTTAGTTTTCCAGAAGTAATTGAAATGAGAAAAATTTGTACATAGGTAAATGTAAGGGTAGGTTACTGAGTCCTTGTTGCGCCAGAAGGAGTTCATTTGATTTGGGGTTGCTTTGACTCTAATCGTTTTGTAGACATTTGGTACGCAATATCAGCATACGGAGGTAGTTACTTCCTATGCTCGAAATGTGTTGCTTCGAATGGATAGTTTCGATTGGCTGGTGGTGTAGACCTTGGGAATGTTACCAATGGATGTGTAGAAGAACTACCGAAAAATGAAGCAGACAAGCGACATGGTGCTGACTATGATTCTACTGGCTTGGAGACCTTTTGGGGTGGATGAAGAACGGCAACGGTTCTCTGGGCTTCGGTTGCCCAGGTTACAAAGTTCAGGACCAGCTGAGTGGTTGTTGGTCGACGGTGCATGTGGGTCAGTTAGTCGCTTGGCATGCGAGAGGTACCGGGATCGATGCCCGGCGCCTCCACCACAAATGTTACAGAATAAGGGGCGAAGTCAGATAAAATAATATATTGAATATAAACACATAAAGTCAAACATAAGCTGTTCTTTCGCTAAGAAGTTCAGATCAAGATCCAAAATAAATTCGAAAGAATTGCCACATAACCAAAATATAAAATCTCCATATAAATCACGATTGGTTAATCGAATCACAAAAATTCAATGATCCTGAGGGGCAAGGGGATTACGGATCATGATCCGTTTAAACTGAATAACCTCAACGAAAGAACACTACTGATCCGATCAAACTCCTTTAGATTCAAATTTAATGTGCGAAAGAACAGGCCTATAATTATACAAAGGAAACTTACATGATTGTTCACAATTATAACAACAAGAAGTTCTACCCTTTTGAAATTATAACAACAAGGAGTTCTACCCTTGTGACTAGCTATCACACTAATCATCTAATTATCAGCTCGTCGACTATTTAAAGGGATGCCACCCGAAGACGTTTTTCCAGGAGAGTTATGTAAATATGCCTTGGCACATGACACATGGGGAACTGAAAGCGTGTTACTCGGAATTTGCGTATTCCTGCCTTGACGTTTCCCAAAGATTCATACTTATGTAATTGTTTGCGGAGAGCTTTGGCTGACTCATGTTTCAGTTGCGAATTCTTGTGTCGGCGGTGTTCTAATTTCCTTGCTACAATAGGAAACAGATGGAAACAACATAACTCCAAGATCTACGGGGTGGTGAAGCAGATGGTAATGAGAGGAATGAGCAATACAGTTCAAATGCAGTAGAAGATGAAATAACAAAAGAAGAATTAAAAACAGCGCTAAGAAAGTTAAAAAAAGGAAAATCGCCTGATCATGACAAAATTACACCATCTAGGAAAAACGGATACGGACTTGATTCTAAAATCATACAACAAGATGTGGAAAGAAGAATGAATTGATTCCGAAAGATTGGGAAATGGGTTAAATTGTAGCTGTTCATAAAAAAGGTGACAAGAAAGTGTAGAGGAATATGAGCAAAAACAGAGGGGCGACTAAGAACAATAACACAGCTCTACAACCAAAAATTTGATTTGATAATTTTGGCTAATCTTTATGTTTGTTAGTGTGCTGAAATCGAAAATGACACGTACAGATATTTTTCAAACCCATAGAATATAATACCACTTTTATAGCATACGTATATGTATTTATTAGACTTGAAACGGATAGTTTTCTTTTTCCTTAAACGTTTTCTAATATTCTAAACACTTATAATTTTCTAATATTACTCGCCGTCGGTAGGTGGTGTAGGCATGAAGCTCCAGGCACAACCTGTTCAGACAGTACATGTTGTCTGGTCTCAGTAGTCACCTTCTGAAGCTTTTGGAGCCCATTTGGTTGCTCATTCTCTCAGTCCAGTTGTGTCATTTGAAGTGAATACATCTAGTTGCGTCAAAGTGGTTAAAAAACTCTTTTGAGATTCGAAAGTGCATTTTGTGTTACCTGTTTTATCTGTGGTGAGTACACGATCAAGAAGGACTAACGAAATATAACAGATTTCATCAAAAAGGTATATTATGCATATTTCGGTTTGAGAATAGGAGATCAAGATAAAGTGTGGGCTCTTCACAAAGTATGCCATAGCTGCGTAGAAAAACTTCGCCTGTGATACAAAGGAGAATCACAATCTTTTAGATTTGCTATCCCAATGATGTGGAAGTAGCCAACAAACCATGGGGATGACTGTTACTTTTGTATCTGTGATGTTCAAGGTTATAATTCCAAAAATCAGAAACTCATTAACTACCCTAATCTTGAAACTGCTATTCGTCCGGTACCACACGGTTCTGGATTGCCAGTTCCTCAGCCCCCTCATGACTTGGACAGCATTGATTGGGAAACAGATGGAGGAAAAGTATGAATCAAACAGTGATTTCGAAGCAGACAGTTCAGAGAACGAACCTAAGCTGTTTTCTCAACAGGAGTTGAACGACTTGGTGACTTCCGAAAGTTGCTGCTCAGTTACTTGGCTCCCGGCTTAAAAACAAAAATTTATTACAACCAGGCACTTCTTTTTCATGGTATCGACATCGCGAAAGAGTTTCTTGTCTTTACTTTTCACAGGATGAGAATCTTGTTTATTGTAAAGACATTCGTGGACTGATGGGCCAATTTGGTATACAATATGACTCGAATCATTGGCGCCTATTCATTGACACATCGAAGAGAAGTCTGAAGGCTGTTTTGTTACACAATGGCAACACATATGTATATGCTTCACTTCCAGTTGGCCATTTGGTACATTTAAAAGAAACATACGACAATTTCGTATTAGTTCTCAAAAGAATTCGTTATAATGAGCATCTGTGGAGACTTGAAAGTACACACCATGCTCTTAGGTCAACAATCAGGGTACACAAAGTTTCCTTGTTTTTTATGTTTATGGGATAGTCGTGACAGAAATACCCACTGGAACACAAAAGACTGTTTCCAGGAGAAAAAATGTAATTAGGAGAAGTTTGGTTCCTTCTGAGAAAATCCTGCTACCTCCTCTACACATAAAGCTAGGGCTGATGAAGCAATTCGTGAAATCTCTCAATAAAGAAGGTGAATGTTTCAAGTACTTATGCTTCAAGTTTCCTGGTTTAAGTGACGCCAAGCTGAAAGAAGGGATCTTTGTAAGCCCAGACATCAGATGCACATTTTGTGCAGACCATGGATGAGAAGGAGAAGGAAGCCTGGAATTCTTTCAGAGAGGTTGTTGAGAAGTTCCTTGGTAGCGTGAAGGATCCCAACTACAGAAGTATCGTGGAACGCATGTTGAAGGCTTTTCAAATACAAGGTTGCAAGATGAGTTTAAAGGTTCACTTCTTACACTCGCATGTGAACTATTTTCCGGAAAACTTGGGGAACGTCAGTGAAGAACAAGGGGAAAGGTTCCACCAGGACATCAAGGAGATGGAACGTGAATATGATGGCGGACTATTGCTGGATGCTACGGCGTGAATCATCTGAAGAATCCTATTCTCGGAAGCGCACACGAAGAAATTTTCAAGAAAACAAAACACGTTTTCATAAAAATAATAATTAAATATGCATTATTGTTTACTCTGACAAACTGATATCTGTGTAGACTTATGTATTTGGTATTGTGAATGACATGGAAATAAATAAAAACTGTCAGCCGATTCTGTTTTCTTTTATCGTAATAACTACTGTGCAGTAAGCAAATTTCGAAAGGATTGTTTTTGTAGACCTGTGTAATAGAACCGACACTTTTGGTTTCGCAAAGTGGCTTCCGCAAACGTAGATCATCAGTACAAGACCATATTTTTACTGTCAAGCAATTAATTTCAAAAACACGACAACAGAATAAAGAAGTGTACCTTGCTTTCATCGACTTAGTAACAGCGTTCGATAAAGTCCTCCTTGAAATAGTTTGGAGTAGCTTAAGAAGTAGAGGAACAAGCTTAAAACTAGAAAGAGTAATAAAAAGCTTGTATAAGACCACCAAAAGCTAAGTAATCAGCAACAACACAGAATTTAAAACGAATAAAGGGTTACGACTGGGGGGAGTAATGAATCCAGTGATGTTTACTATTTTCACAGATCAAATAATGAATCCTGTTAATATGGAAATGAAATGCTGAAAACGTAATAGATTTTAATTAATCTCGTAGCAGTTAATACGCTTTTACGACGCATTCATCATCAGGTGTGTGTCTGTGTGTTATGAGTTCACGGTCAAGTTTTACGACCGAACGACTCTGATTCTCTGCGTAACACCACAAACGTTTATTGCACGCTTTCAAAAGTATAAAGTGTTGGTCCTCGTCTTATGCAGGGGCGTAATGTGCATTTCGGTTGCATTTTTAATTAATTATAAATCGTTCTACAGAATTTTTACCATGTATATCGCCTTGCAAATGTGTTACATAATTAATTACGAATTAATTTGGCAATAGGAACTTGGTTTCATCTAAATCATTTAAGTCATAGAACATTAATGATTATCAATTCGCGAGGTACATGCATAAATAATCGTCAATTTAGTTTGGATTAGCAAATTACTATTATTTCTTGGAGCGCAGGAATTACAGAGCAATTTCGCATATAAATTGGCCTGAGAGGGCAGCCTCGTTTGATTAGTTTGAAATATTCGGTGGCTAAATTACGGTTGTCAGACTATTCGTCCTCATTACGACCTCCCCGTTTTTGCAAACCTTGCCTTAATAAATTATTCCCTAGTTTGCCTCAACTTATAAATACAATACATCCGACTGGCCTTTGTTTGACAAACACTAATAAATTATTTCTTAGTTTACCTCAACCTTATCTCTTATTGAAAAAAAAACAAAATTTGTACTGTAATACCAATTTGTATTCGAACTTAAAGTTGTGGCTCAAAAACGGGGGCGGTTCAATTAACGCGGCACATAAAGTACGGCACCTCGCTGGCTTAATATTCATGAGTCGTTAACAGCTTCCAATAGTGCAATGCAGATATATTTCGTAAACAAGGGAATTAATTAACTGGACCTTTGTTGACAAGATGCCGATAACGTGATGCACCCGAAGTTGCACCTGCATAAGTTCCCTTCATCAAATCAATCCATCCCCCACTGTTGCTGGTGTTTCGTAAATTTTATTCATCAGTGTACACAAAATTGGTTTTCTATCCAATAACAGCATTAAAATAATAGCGACGTGAATGCGTCAAATGGCAATAAAATTGATGATGCGTATTTGCATTTGTTCGAAATACATATTAGTTTTGCATTAAAACAATAACGAGATCTGCAACTCTCATATGAAACCGTTCGGAATTAATTCAACCCACACGTTCGCAATTACAGGATATGTTTAGTATTTTGAGGTATTATTGTTTTTTGAAGTGCAGTTGAATTTACTTTGGCTATATTTTGTTGTATTTGAAAATGCAGAGGGTTAGTATTTTCCTAGAAAACAAAATACCAGCAAATATTTAATAATCCATTCATGAGCTTTGATTTATATTTATTTTTTGTACTGATTAAGGTAGATTACATTATTTTAATATCTTTTCTCGAAATTTATTAATTTCAAAAGGACATCTTCATACCATTAGCTTCAAAATTTAGGAGGAGATTTTTAAATTGAAAGCAGTTTTTTGCTCTAGACCCTAAACGACGAAATCAATGAGATTTTCGAACTGAAAGCCCTGTGACGTCGCGATTAACTGAAATTTACGTTAAACCCACCGAAACAAAGAGAGAACAACGCGCGATACCGCCGGATAAAAGTCTATCGCTCGAGAATGCGTTCCGCTAAGGGGAATTGCTTCCGAAACTAAAAAGAATTAAATTCTATTCACGTACAAAGCAGATTATGCGCCGGGGGAGGAGAAGTCTCTTCGAGCGTCATTAGCTTGGAAAATAACGTCCTGTTTCGAGTTAACAAACGTTGTTTAGAATTTTGGGTTTTGCTGAATATGAGTTGCAGGGAACCGTCGCGTCGGGGAATAACGGAAGCCCTCCACGTTCGCGGTATAGGAACGACGCCATGGGATATAATTTCGGGAGCTCTTTAATATTGCATTAAGTGCGCTGATGAAAAATTGATTGTAGTCGAACAGAAGCGATAATTTCGGAATTGTCGTTGTTCACGTACTGAAAGAGCTTTAGGGGGAAGCTTTTCTGTAGTAACCTTGCTCACTTTTTTGCTCGTACAATCGTTGAAGGGGGAAAATAAATCTTATTATAAATTATTCTTTTATACAGAGTGACTGACAAGTGTTCTGACAAAAAAAGAATCACGATAAGAGCGATGTTCCAGAGTATGGGAAAAAAAGTTAAAATTATTTTTACTTTAGTTTTCAAGGCGACGGCGACGATGTGCCTCTAGTTAAAAAATAGAGGAGCAGATGAACGAAATAAATGCCCTCATAAAAGTTTTATGGTAGGTCCAGCGATGTAGCATCGATCGTGAACTTGACCTTTAAGTGGAATTTCACGTCAACTTCGTTTTTAGGTCAACGCCCGACACCGTGAAATGCGAACTTCAAATATTTACGTGGCAAATGCATGCAAATCGCCTGAAGCAGATTATTCCATGTAAAGGATCACAACGATCTCACTTTTAACACCTGTCAATAAACAAATGGAATCACTAAAACGAGAAACAATTTAAATCTCTGTGTTAAGACTTTCTAGTATTTTTGAATGAATAAATTTCGTGTTTATAGAGGGTACAAAATGGTGATTAGTGTCTTGAAGGTGCAAAGCAAAATTGGAATCTTTTTTCAACAATCTTACGGAACGTATATGTTTTTTGACTGTAGTTTCCAGACTACGACCAGTTTGGCCAATGTATACAACATTGCAAAAACCGCAAGAAAGATTATAAACTCCATTTTTTAATAGAAGCGGTGTCTTTGGTTCTGGAAAGTACGGATTTGGTTGTGTAATTATCGGAAAAAAATATTTTTATATTAGGATTGTTAAGAAGTTTCTGTATTTGAAGTGATAAATTGCCTAAGAAAGGCAAAGAGAAATATTTTATTTCTGTGTTAATATTATAAGTTGTGACATACTTTTTTGTAAGTAGATTCTCACCTGTTTGGTTGTCATAGCTCAGTTTAGTCGGAGGCTGAGGTGGATTCTGAAGGATAATTCTTCGAACTATATTCTTAAAAAAATAACTTGCGTAATTCATAAAAAAAAAATAGTAAACGTTAGGTGACAAAAACGAAAGCTGTTGAGCGCCAAGTAATCTCTTTAAACTGTAATTACTAAAACAGTCCGGAACATAACAAATGAACTCGATACAGATTTTTAAGTTACGCAAATTAATTTTAAAGAAATTAGTCTTTAATCGTATCAGAAAATAAAAAAAGAAAAGTTTGAGAATGAAAAATAATATAATTGAAAAATGATGTAACTCTTAAACATAAATGGTAATTCGAACAAACAAAATACATATACATATAACTAACATGTGTACAAAAAAAAAAAAACTTAAAGTAAAAAAAATAATATGATGCAACTATGGATAAATGACCCGACAAAGTAAAGAATGTAACAAATCGCTAAATAAATTCGAAAGTGACCCAATATACTATAAATATTGTCCACGATAATCAAAATAAAATTTAAAGGACTAATTCAATACAGTACGGTAATATTCCCCAAACGATACGACACGATACGGTAGTTATTCAATACGGTACGGTACGATAATTTTCTCGATACGATACGATACGATAATAATGGTGATTGTTTCTTACTCAATCCTGACGATAACCTGACCTGAGTTCCATTTACGACACCGCTGAATTATATCTTCAGACGACTCCGCAATAACTTGACCTGACTTCCATTTACGACACCGCTGAATTATATCTTCAGACGACTCCGCAATAACTTGACCTTGATTCCTTCCAACAACACCGCAAAAAAAGGCAATCCTGTCTGTATAATATCTTCAGACGACCCCGCAGTAGTTGGATTTGTTTCCAGGAACAACCACGTCAAATAAAAAGAGGAACTCCTGTTCGATAGTATCTTCAAAAGACACGCCGTAAACAGCAAGGAATTTTCCGATAAAACTCGTACGGTAGGAGGAAAGCTTCGGTAACTCAACACAATTTCGGGAGTAAAAAAAACTCTACATAAAGAGAAAAGGAATCTTAGAAAATATTCTCCTAAACAACTAGGGTACTTACAATCTTCTGTTAGTTTTTCCTGAGCGAGAACTTTAACGCAACACGTTCTCGGATACGTGCTTGAACGGAAACGGTAGCAGTTGAGAAAAACAGACGGCAAAAATGACACAGTAGGGCATACGAAATATAGAGACGTAAATATTTGCCAAACTGGAATATCTCGAAGTCGTCCAGCTTCAAAAAACCACAAAAATTTGAAGACGCACGCCACGCGTCTCAATGGCGTAGCAGCACCCCACACAAGTAATCGCACGATCGTCGAAGAGGACAGAAACTCGTCAAAGATTTTATACGCAATTTCCGCATACGTCATCAAGAAACATCGATCAATAAAATCGACCAAAGGACCATGTACGATATCTACAGATTAATTTCCGAAACAAAACAAATGGCTTTAAGAAGAATAGAAGTCCGCATTACTATCTAAAATTAAAACACAAATCCTGAGAGATAGAGGCGTGAAAGTCATAAATACGAAATTAATTAAAAGAACGAAACGGCGTTTATTTGAATTTCAACAGCAAAATAACGAGAAAATACGTAAAAAAAATAATGTAACGGACAGCGAAAAATGTGAACGTTACAAAGTATTATGAGGAAAAGTAATTTGGTCAATCACTTTATCTCTGACTTTCAAAAATTGTTTCTTTATAGATTTTATGGGAAAATTGTTATTGTCTCGGATCGCAAATAACCTAGAAACAAAGTCGCGACCAGCGGAACTCGGAGAGGCGGAGAGACGTATTAAATTTAAATTTTGAACGATACCAAGGGTCCAAGGGTTCCGCAGCTCCGTGGAGGACGCCTAATGCTGAACACTTGCAAATACGCCGGAGCGACGACGAAGGGGGGTTTCGGTGTACCAAGCCCCGGCTGGAATTCCTGCACGTTCGGTAGCGTCAAGGACCAGAGCAGTTCGGAGTCGAAGAGAGGGCCGAAAAGCGGGCTCTAAAGCGATTTGTACGGTGATGAGCCGTGACTTCCGCAGGCAAGTCCGGGTAATGATTCCGTACTACTAGCTGAATAAAAGGAAACTTAACGATAAACACAAATTCGCGGGGCAGAAACCACGAACGCAATAGAAGAGAACTAAAAGGATAACTTACCTCGTAACGGAGTTACGAGCGTCGACAAAAAAGATTCCACGTGCCGGGGGTAGAGAAACAAAACACCACCAAACAATCATCTGGGGTCATAGATCCTTATCCGAGTTTCCATACGTTAATTTTACATAAACCAAATGCAGGCTGACCCAAAGAAGTGTGACGTCTCACGGCACAAAATGGAGAATCCAAACGTGCGGACAAGCCAAGCGACCAATGCCCGAACTACGCCGGAAGTTAAAAAAATCATCGAAAATTCTGGAAGGCAGGCAAGCCAACTATGATTCCTGTGAATTGACTAGACACGTGACAAGGAAATTCGAAACCCTAAACCCTAGGGAAAGGAAAACGCAAAATTTAACAACGTACGCAAAACCAATCTCTGCGTCACGAGAAACCGGGTCTATCCATCACATCGGAAATCGATGAGAAAATCTGCACTTTAAAATGGTTCTTCCCCTTTTAAGGTCGTTTTAAACTACCCTATTTGGTTCCATTTCTTGAACAATTTAAATTGTGCAAAAATTGTATCAAATATTAGATCGAACGAGAAATTTTCTGAAAAGAAAAAATAGAACGTGTTCTATCTCCAGTATTAGATTAGTCTACGTCAAATTATTTTCGAGGTTTTCGTTCCCTTAGTAAATTTACAATAAACGAGCAGTACAAAACGAGCTACTTCCGAAACTTGGTGCCGTCGGGAGTATAATTTTTCTCCGCCTGCCGGCGTTCCCACAATCTCTCCGTTTCTTAACCAAGCGCACGGAAGTGGACCATTGAGCTAAATGAGACACAAACTTGCAAGGCTCGGCGCAACGGACATCCATTTTTCAGCAAATGTACTGGCACTTAACGACTCGTTTAGATCGTTCGAAATCACTTCAAATTATTTCTTGTTTATGATTTTTGGAATGAGGGGATCATAAAAGCAAGAAGATTATTTATTCACAAGACGCACTTTTGTGACGAGTAAAGCAAAGCTCTAAATAATATGGTAGGAAGACTAGAAGCAGTAGAAATTGATTGTTGAGTCATTTTCCGAATAAGCTGGATTAGGAATGATGAAATAATAAGAGGAGGGAAGGCATCTAAAAGAGTTAGTGCGAAGCAAAAGTTATAGAAGATAAAGATGGAACTATTTCTTATTTTTGTTTATTATTGCACAAAAAGGAGTAATAAAAATTTTAAAAAATGTAAAGAAAGTGTAATATATCTTAGCTTTTTTTATATAAAAGCACAATATAAGTTTCAATAATTAGAAGTGACGAACATGTTTTTTATTTTTTAATAAAAACAGCTGAGTTGCAGTGCTAACTGCGAATCTGTATTATTTCGAATATGTATTAGAAAGCTAGAAGCAGCAGAAATGCACTGAGAATTAATATCGGGCTTCATATTTCTCTTATTGCATTTTTTTTGCTTACAACGAGCAAGCAAGCTTATTCATGAGAACGAACCCAGAAACTTGAAAAAAAAAATTTCTTCACATGTATGCATCCTTGCAGCAACAAAATATCAATCGCAATGTTGATTTTCCGCGACACACAAACAAGAACAAACAAGCAGTCTTTTCTCGGTGGCTTAAACTTCAAAGGAAGTTTCCAGGAGCGCGTAGGAGATTTCGTAGTTGTCTTGTACCGGAAAACAAACATCGCAGTTTTCTAAAAGTCAGCGAAAAAAAATATATATATACCAGATTAAATTGGATTTAAAATAAAGCACACTCTCCCTTTTACCAATTAAATCGTATTTAACATAGCCAATTAGTTGCGACGTGGAAGTTATGGAACGTTTGCTTCGAGAGCAAATTTCCACAGAAGCTGCAAACTTCTAAGTACCTGTTTCGGATACATTCGCCTATGATAATGAAATTATAACTTCGATGTTCGCCCGCCCCTGTTTGCGTTTGCAAAATTTGCTGCAATCCGCGCTCGGCCGTAATTAAAACTGCAACAGCGATTTAATTAGGAAAAGCGAATTTTCATTTTTTTGCCGGAGAGAGCACTAATGACGCCACCGCAAATGTAACTGGGTTTTTAATTTTCGCCGCCTGGAATTAGGCTCTGGAAGAAATTACTTACTTAATTACGGTGTAAATCCAATTTTAATGTCGGTATTAAACTCTCTCGAAATTCGGGCTCCCGTTAACAAGCAAATAATGTTGTACAAGCTCCGCTCTGCCGCAGCAAATATATCATTTTACGTGGGTCTATTTGTTTTTCGTGTGTGCCTGTATAAATTCGCATACATTTCTAGTTTCACGTGAAATTACGCGGGTGTTTTAATGAAATATGTATACACACACATAAAATTACATAATTTTGTAAGTTCCTGTAGACTAAAAATGAATAAAAAGTTTCCACTGCCAAAAGTTTTCCTTTGTTGCTGAATAACATCGTCTAAAAAAAAAAACTTTTCCTTTAATTAATCAAGGAGACGCAAAAGGAAAACATTGTAAATGACGAAAGTTATTATAAAGGGAAATACGAAGTGCTTTTAAAACCAGTGCGTTTAGTTATAAAAACAAAATGAGACGTTTCAATTTTCATGTCGTTCTCATACGACGGTTTAATTTGCGTCGAATCCCGGCGGTACACAGAAAATGTTATTAGGTGCTTCAATGTTGTAAAAGGATCAGTTGTTACAAGACTATTACCTCGCTTATAGTTTCATTAAACGGGTAGATTAAAGCGTTTCGTCCTTTTCATAACACTAAACGGGCCACGTCACACAAAGGGGGTTTTCCCTGTGGACCTTAAGCACCAGCCGAATACATTTTTATTACCACCTCAATATCGACGGGGCTGTGAATACACAAGTCGTCCATTACCTTTATTACTCGTTTCGCGTTTTACCCTTTGACATGCGACGGCGAGTATCGGTAGTTCGTTTGCATTAAGAATAATTTGCACATCAAACACCCTGCCCGGTCACGCGAAGAGTTTTTTTTACGCCCCGATAATGTAACGCCCGGCGAAAGCGCTTTTAAAATTCAGGAAATATGTAGGGGATGCATATGATTCACGTGCTCTGTTTATGCGAAAATCGAAGGCTGCTTTGCATGAATATACCCGCCATAAATTCAACGCGCAAACATATCCTTGCATTCAGGGTTTAACCATTTACATACATAAACGCGCAAGAACAATTCATCGCCGAAATGGTCAACGGTTATTAATTTCGAGCGAGCTGCGATAAATCTTCTCTTAATTATCATTATAAAATCGATTAACTCGTCCGTATTTCGTCAGGATTCGCGTTGCGATATAATTTCAATTTGTCCTGCGGTTCAATAAATAATTCTGACGGCCTTCTGTGGCGTGTGCGTTCGCGTTATTTTTTAATTTCGCGTTTCATAAAGTAATGCCGATGAATTTATCAAGCGATAAATTGGGGACGTTGTTGCCGCTGACGTTTCTACTATCGTTTTAAATTAAACAAATTAAAATGTGACGCCGCGTGTTTCATCAATTTCTCGCAGCCAGAAGGGTACAATTTTTCTTTTTTTAGTTTTAACGTCCATCACGTATTCACATTTATAGCAGGATAAAAATAGGAAAGAAAATTGGATTGGAGAGAGAATTGGAGAGTTTTCGGGACTTGCCTCAAACTCTTTCTTATGAAATAAAGTTGGCCTTGACTCTTCTTATTTTTTGGAGAAGACTTGAGGAGTTACAGCTTAATTGGAGAGTGAACAATCCCAAGAACACGGAGTATAATTTTTTAGCTTTGGATTCACTGGAGCTTTTGACGAAGACAAGGATAAGGTCGGCTAATATCAAAGACACGAAGAGGTTGTCAGTACCTCCAGCTATTGGCATGTACAAATCAAATTAACTTGTGAAGTGACTTTGCTGCTCCCACTAGAGGGACTGGTATCACTCAAACTATAATAAATTGACTTCATAAAAAAGCTCGCAAGTGTGGGCAAAGGAGAAAGATAGGACAGGGGACAATTCACTCTACAACTGATAATAGACGTACTTTGATTTGGCATGAATCCAGAATGCAAAACATCACAATCCAAAATACACATTTTGTTAATACAAGATCATAATATGCAAGTGGACAGACGGGGTGGTTTTTTATTTAAAAAAGAAAGACTCTGAGTCCTCAAAGATATTTGGATAGCACCCTGCGATCCATTATTTTATCGTATACTGCAACTGCAATACATTTTTTTGGATGGTCCTCAACCACACCCTAAACCGTATGGTACAGATACCTAGTAAAAATGGGCAGTCTTCTGGATCATATTGTGCTCAAACAAGCTAAAATTAATAGGAGAAGGAAACTAATCTACACAAATATGTAAAGACAAACAAAGTGCAAGATGTAATCAAAATGGATGGGAACGGATTTAAATGATAAAAGCAGAAAGTAAGAGAGAAGACCTAAAACCAACGTGGTTGGACAACAACGAAACGTATCGAATGTGTCAAAGAGAAGGTGATATATGAAATGAATGAATGGGTTCAGGATGTAATCAAAATGAATAGGAACAGATTCGTAAGGAAAGCGGTAGAAGAAAAAAGAAAGAGAGAACGAAACGTATCGGAAGACGATATATGAAATGAATGAATGGGGTTTCAGGATGTAATCAAAATGGATGGAAACACATTTGTGAGGAAAATGATAGAAGCAGAAAGTAAAAGAGAAGACCTAAAACCAACGTGGTTGGACAAGAACGAAACGTATCGAATGTGTCAAGGAGAAGGTGATATATGAAATGAATGAATGGGTTCAGGATGTAATCAAAATGGATGGGAACAGATTCGTAAGGAAAATGATAGAAGCACAAAGAAAGAGACAAGAACGAAACGCATCGGATGCATCACAGAGAAGGCGATGAATGATGGATCCATAATCAAAATTGATGGGAATAGATTCGTAATGAAAATGATAGAAGTAGAAAGAAGAGAGAAGACCAAAACAAACGTGATTGGACAGAAACGAAACGTATCGGATGTGTCAAAGACATCAAAATGGATGGGAACAGATTCATGAGGAAAACGATAACGTTGTTAGACCAGAACGAAACGTAGGATGTGTCAAGGAGAAGCTGATAAATAAAATCTTAATAACTTCGCTTTTCTTGCCAAAAGAAATTCGTGTTAAGAAGATTCTTTTAGTTTTGTCCAAGTCGTAACATCACTAAAGTATTATGCAGGTATTATGGCTTTTGATTGTATAGATCTGAATTAGCAAAATGTACGATGAAACGACGCAAGCATGCTTCACGAAAGTTAGAAGAAGATAGTTATATAAAAATTTCTTGGCTTATCGATCGATCGATCGATTGGCATATATTGGAAAATTGAACTGTATATCTATAAATTACGCTATCCTCGTTTTTTAATTTCTACTTCTTCAAACACTGCTAGCTGACAGCTTAGAGTGAAAATAAAGACGTAAGCAAATGCATTGAACAAGAAGATATAGGATGCGCCAAGGAGAAGATGAATAGAAGGCAACGAGTAAAAGCGTAGAAGGCCTTAGGAAAGCTGTTAATAATTTTACTTTTCTGGGCAAAAGGAGTTCATGTGAAGAAGAGGAAGATTCCGGCTTTACCCTGATCCTACACCACCGAAATAATATGCAAGGAAACGTGCATCCACTAGTTATCACTAAAAATAACGATATACTATTTTCTAATGTCTACTTCTTTAATCACTGACAGCTGAGAGCTCAGGAAAAGAAAGTAAAAGACCAAAGCAAACGTCGTTAAATAAGAGCAAATATAGGTCACGCTAGAGAAGAAGATAATCTAAGGAGAAAATGAATGGATGGCAAAGACCAGAAGACGTAGAAGATATAATGAAAGATGTTAATAACTTGTCTTTTCCTGACAAAAATAATTCATGTGAAGAAGAAGAAGATGATTCTTGCGCATAATTTTATGATCTACATTCTTCTGGCTTTACTCAGCCGCAAAACCACAAGAATGTTGTGTAGGGGCCAGGGGGACGTGCCTTTGATTCACTTTCATCTCTAGTTTTCATTAAAAATTATGCTACCTTCGTTTTCTAATTTCTGCTTCTTCAGGCTCATGTGAAAGCTCCTTTTTGGGATCAGTAATTTTGACTGGGGTTGAAGCTGGAGCAAACACTGATAGCTGAGAGCCCCGAAAAAGAACGAGAAGAACAAAACGCGGTTCAACAAGAAAAAAAAACATAAGGTGCCGAGGAGAAGTCGATAAGTAAAATGAAGGGATGGCGATTTATTTTGATAGGCAATCTCGTAATTGTAAACGAAGAAGTGAGGAGAACATTGGATACAGAAGGAACTGTCGTTGAAGACATCGAGAGGATATGGCACGGCCACTTCAAAAGAATAAATGATGACAGGCTACTTCAGAGAATTATGAATTGGGCGGAAGGGATAAGGAAATCTTTGAGCGAAAGAAACCTTTCGGAAGAAGACCTACATCGAAGAATTTAAAAGATTTCCTGCTGCAAGACCTTTTAGAACGAAAAAATAAAGCAGCTCATGAACAATAAGAACACCGATGGAGAATTCTTTTGGAAAAACTTTTTACTTGATTTTGCACCTTAGGTCGTAGGTAATATAGTTTTAAACTTCTTTTCTCTATTTTCTATTGAAACAGAAGTCACTGACTAACTTTACTATATTTACATTCTCTTTAAAACTATGTCAGTGACTTCTGTTTCAATAAAAAATAGAGAAAAGAAGTTTTGCTTGTGTTTATTAAAAAAAATAAATAAACGTCAGAAGAAATAGAAAGCTGTTAATAACATCAATCTTTGCTTTTCTAGGTAAAAGAAGTTCATCTGAAGAAGAAGATACATTAGCTTCTTCTTTCACTAAGAGATCTCCTCACCAAGCTTTTATCAAATACATATGAACTTCATTCTAATGATCATCAAAACTTGACAGTTAACAGCATTTAATAATTTGTTTTCTGTTTTCATTATTTTAGTAGAATAATCGTTATGAAAGAACTTCAACTACTGCAATTTACGCAACGAGCGCAACAAAATTATATGCAATTTGATTGCCCCTTTATATTCATTTATCTGAAATGTAGTTGATTAGTTCATGGTGTAAACAGCTGGTTGTAAAAGTGACAATTAATCGCAATACAAGTTTAATTTCGACCATTCAGCTGATGCTATGATGTGTTTTAATTTGTGACTAATACCTAGTATTCATCAGTTATACTTTATGTTGATCTGTCAGTCAAATAACACTGAAGAAGTGCTTGTCTAACAAAAGAAGTGCCGCAGAAGCTGAGCTTTTCTTCACTGAACGATTGAAATGTGTGTGTTACTCCAGAAACTAACAAAATGACGTACATTCACAAGGTAGCTTTGATGATTACAAACGACGTCACCATTTCTGGTTCTATTATTTCCCAAGTTTTTGATTTATGAGGGTGCAGACGTTTCGGATTAAGACTGGAACGTGTGGTGGGTTTGGTTCGAAGCTCATGTCCCCAGTCGACGAACCCCTCTCCTCAGTCTGTTATTTACGTATGCAGAACTTTACCACTTTAACTACGTGCAGTGTTACAGTTTCCAAACCGCAGACGTACAATAACGTGAGGCCTTATGTTTGGAATAAGCATATACATACATACGTAATGTAATACCTACATACGTAATGTAATACCTACATATTAGACTGCATAGTCCACGCTGCTGTGTAAAATTTCATAGATTCGGCCTGTTTTGGATAATTTAATTAATTATCATTTTATTGAGGCATTACGTAAAAAAAATGAAGTGTTTTCATACGTATCTACGAGGTAGTAACCAAAAGTTTTTGGTCCAAAATATCTACAAGGTAGTAATGGAAAGTTTCTTACTATTTAATGTGTAAACAGTTGTTTATAAAGTTTTGGGTGTTTGTTAGATTAAAAAACTAAATGAATATGACTTACCTTCCCGTCGCTTTTCCTGTAAGCATCGTGAATCCTCCAGACCAATTCAGGTCCCGCACTGGCAATCTGTTTTCCAATTTCAAAAAACTGTCCTATGGGGTTCGTCTCGAGCGGACTCTGTGCGCCCCCGCCGCTTTTAAATTTGGAAAACATTGCAGTCGCCGGCATTGATATTTTCATTAGCACCTCCACTATGTCACACTGAACATGAAAATACTAAGAGCCCGAAAGGATTCGTGCGTTTCTTGGACCGACCGCGAAACGAACCTCACATGTAATTATTATTATTTAGTTATTACTGTTATTATTGATATGATGATTGTTATTAGCGTTTAGGCAGTTGATTCGAGCGAATCCTCTTGTGAGTTCGTGTTTCTTCGTGTTAACCCTCTCTCTTCGTCTTGCAAATTGACTTATCACACCTGAAACACAGGGAATTATTAATGCATTATTCGCCGTGATAATAGGGGAGATATACTGCTGCACTCAGCCGTATATCTTATTATCGGAAAGGCCGTACATGTTCCATCTGGCACGTGCATGAGTAAACTTGTGCATTAGTTTATGCGCTACGTCATAAGCCGGAATTCGCGAAGCTTGAAATAGAATTTCATTAGGTGTGCTGAATTAGTCGGTTAGTTCCGATGCACTATTAGTATAGTAATTAATATTATTAAAGGAAAACTGCAGAATTAATATTGTTATGCAAATAATTTATACATTTATTAACAAATTAACAATAAGTAAAGCTAAACTTACATGATTGTTCGCTACACTAAAATACGATAGGGAGAACTTGACATCAGACTAGATATCAATCTAATGCCCTACAAAATAAGTTTCGCCAGTATTTAAAGGTTCCTTTAGAAGGTCTTATGTGATATATGATTCATAGGAAAATCGTAGATGAATCGTGCTGTTGTTTTTATTTATGTTTTTCCTGGAAGCAGTGGTGGACTACTTCATGCAGCTATAAGCTCGGAGGTCTTATCAATTTTGACTTAAACTTCCATTTCTTTTTTCTTTATTAAAAAAAAAAACTTCAAACTATTAAGACAAGAGATTCAAGCGTAAACCTGAAATCGGGTTACTTAATCTCCTCGTTTCCTCCACACTAAAACTATGTGGCTTTCGAGCTTTTCCATCCAACATCTTTCGATCGCATCGGGCCTTAAACTCCATAAAACATTTCGCTTTAATTACCCGCAGGAAAGAGTTGGCCCGATGTAATTAAGATAACGTCGGGGAACAACGCGCCCCGCAATTTTCAGATCGACGCGTCGCGACGCTCGTGTGATTGCCTCGCCGTCCGCAATCGAGCGGCAAATTGCGAAAGTTCTGCAGTTTCGGGATATGAAATTCGATGCAGCATAAATAGCTCATTATTTATCTTGGCCGTATAATGCACTGACAGCGTGAATAAAGGCGATGCTATTGCCTTTAGGGGAATTTATATTAGAGCCAGATATGATTGGTTGAAAAGAAAACGTTATTTATGGTAATTAAATACGAATTCTTCCAATAATACTTTGTTGACTTTGGGCCCGACTTGCCCAAAGAATTTTTATTCATATTCAATTCTGATAGAAGCTGGAGAAGAAAATTGGCCACGGAAATCATATAATTCAGATCAGTTGATGCAGGGTTGTGGATTCAATTCAAGGCGATAAGTCCTTTGGCCTGTTTGAAGGCAAATCTTTTATTACTTGTTTGGTCTACGTTCTCTTAGAGACACTCTATTAATGGACCGTTGTTTTCAGGAGAGTGCACGTGATAACCAAGCAATGTTAATTCTGCACTTGTGACTAGGCATCGTTGGTTGTTGTTCATAACTTCTCTAGTTGGTTTTGTTGGAAATTCCAAATAATTCAACTTGAACAGAAGCCACATTTTTTTATTCATAACGGAGAAGCGTTTGCAAAGAGGAAGCGAATGATACTCTGCTGTAGTTGCCATTTTCTTCTCCCGAATCTGCTTGGAGTAGAACTTCTACTCAAATGGTTTCCACATGACAATCAAGTAATTCTCTTTCCCAATATGAACACTAAGACAGATTGTCTATCTGTATCTCTGTTACGATTGGAAAATTTGGGGTATAATTATTTCTAGTTTTGCGGGTCACTCTGTATTCGTGTGGAAGCAAAAACCGTTCTCCTTCGTTTCACAAGATTACAAAATATTGCACAAGTAGACAAATGCAATAACTTCCGCCAAACCGAGATGTTCTATTTCACTCACTCTCCTGCGTAATTCAGCCGTTATCTCTCAACAACCCCCCTTGCAGTATTCATTCCGTCAACCCCCACTCGTGAACGACCGCGCCAGTATTTTTGCTCCGCGCTTAGCGTACGCCTCGTGTTTTGGGCTCTTCAGCCATTCTGGAAAATTCACCAAACTGTTTTGTTTAAAGTGAAGTTTAAACGGAGGATATTATTTCGAGTTTTGATAAGTGCGTTCTAAGCAACAAAAGGCTTTCTTCTAGGCGTTTCGAAGCCTGATTTCTGCATATCAGGTAGGATTTATACAAGCAAGTTCAGGCTGTAACGCCGTTTTTCATTCTTTCATTTAGGCTTTTTCTTTTACCGGAGCTTTGATTTGGGACCATCCGGCTGTTTTATCTTTGGGCCGTGATAGAAAATTCTGGAACAATCGTTGCGATACATCTCAGGACATACGAACTAGAAACCGATACCCCGTCGCTTGACATCATCGTCGGAAGAAGGAGTTGGTTCTCGCTACCTTCCGGACGTCTGATACTCGAACGACGTTAATGCAGCTGGTGCACAATTATTTTGGACGACTGAAAGTCGTATTTAGCTCTTATTTAATTTTAATAATAGTTCAGTTTGTGAACGAAAAACGGATCCGTACTTCGTTTTTAATTTAATTAGGGCGGAGACTTCCATCTCTTAATAAACTAATAGTTATTAGACGAATAACTACCATGGAAACATTTCATAAAAAGTCAATCAACAATTCAGAAAAATTAAGTTATTCGTCGAATAAGTTAATAGGACATGGATATCTCGACGTTGATCTAGTGTCATTACAATTTTAGAATTTTGACACGAATAAAGACAAAAGTGTGCAATACTGGTGACTTTTATTTATTGTAAAAACCTGCCCTTTGTCTTGGGGGTTACGTATGATCCCGACCCATCCCATCGAGTTAGCCGATCAATGGGTTGATCTTAATTTGCACTCTCAACATTTGCAAATCATCTCCTACTCTTTTGCACTATGAAACCCAAACTCTTTAAGTATCTTTTTCTTTTTGGTTCACCCTTGAATACATCATCTACAAACTTCTGCTAGTACTTTTTCATATCTATGTGGAGCTTTCTTTTTTCAAGCAGGATCATCACTCCTCTTAGATCTAGTGACTGAATGACATGTAGATATGTTGTATTAACTTCCGCTATCTTCTTTTCTTGAAGAATTTGTATCTGTTTCTCCAGTAGTTTTAGCTACTTTTTTTCATCGTCTCCATATCTTTAGAATGAAAAAAGGAAACGTCGAAAGCATCTGATTTTCCTTTGAATTGTAACGACATGCATTAATCTTTTCTTGTCTTTTGTCTTGATTCGTTTAATTTCTTAATCCCAGTTTCCACTTCCTTTTGGTCTCTCCATTCTATCCCTTCCTCCTACTATAATTCTAGTCAAAACTATTTTTGCTGCAGTACCCCATCTGTCTACTATATTTTTTGTGCATTTCCTGTGCTTTATAGTTGATTAACAGAAGAGGTTCTTCTTCAGTTGTTCAAGGAAAAGAAAAAGATAGCAATTTAAATTTTGAATGGATTTTTCTTCCCAAAAATATAGATACTTAAGGTAATTAGAACAAGGGTAATTAAAAGAAAAAAATATACATATGATATGTCTAAATGGAATATAAGAGACCAAAGAAATAATGAAAAATTGAACATTTACGATCCATTTCAAAAATTTAGGATCCAACTTATTATGTGGATCAGAAATGTGGAGACTGAAAGAGTACATGTAAAAGCTACAAGAATGGACATGTTGAGAAGACCTTATAGAATTAGAAGCAAGAGAAAAAATCAGAAAAGAATAATAAAAGAAATCAAACAGATACAATTTCGATACGGCCATTTTCATAGTATTCACTTTGGTAGGTTGCTTGAAGAAGTAATGGTGTGTTGGTCGGAAGAGAAAAATCTCAAAAAGGGTGGAGGGTGTAAAAAATATAAAAGGGGGAGAAAGAAATTTCATTGAAGTCAAATGGGAGAATGTCGTAGAAGATCCTAAACGGATATTTATGTTATATCTAACTACATATTTATTTTATCTATCTCTAGTTTAACACCCTGAAGATGTTGCAAAATACAACGAAATATTGAGGCCTTAAACAAAGGAGTTGCTTATATTTGATGTCCACGAGACCACATCCCGTTAGATTTTTTATTTTTCCTCCTAACTAAGTCTGGTCGTGACTTACTGATGTTCACACTGAAGAAGGACAGAAACGGTTGTATTGTAGTAAAATAAGGAATGTAAGACGCTCGTTAAACCAAGTCTTCTTCGCTATACTTTCTGGATACACAGTCAAGGGATTTAATATACTCGTAAGTTTGAGACTTTTCCTCGTTCTCTTCGCGCAAAAAATGCACGGTCATTCCCAACTCAAAATGAAACGTACGGTACATCATATACACACAACTTGTAATAGCAGAGATTACTGAATTTTTTTTACAAAGAATCTGATGATACGGATTGAAACAATTTGTTGAGAAGAAGAAAATTAATAACAGTCTGTGGGAAGCTAAAGTAGTAAAAAAAAGCTTAACATTTTGTTGGAATGAGGAATTAATTATTTTTTAATTTCACCCTTAATGCAAAATGAGAAAATATAAACAACGAACGCTAGTGATTAGTATAATTTAAAGCACTCGAGTTTATCATCAAAGCATGGACACAGAAATATGATCCTGTTATACTTAATAAGTTTTTTCTCTTCTTATATCTTTATTCTTGTTCAGTTTTGTAAAAGCTCTGCGATTTTATCCTACTTACAAATACACCTAAATGTTCGAATTCGGCCCTGGCTTAACCGTTTCTATGTATTTTGCATTTCCTTCAGCTACAAAGGAATGTAATTAGCCCCGAAGCATTCTGTTAATTCAAATTTCACGACAACCACATGGCACACTCCATGTACTCTTCTACTTTGCTTTCATTAGCTTCGTTACTCGGTTTTCAAAATGCCTCCAAAATTGAGAATGCTTTAAAGTGATAAAAATAATAACAACCAAGGCAAAGCGCAGATGCTTTTTTTTTATAAGTTTTGCTTACGTTAAATGGAATCTCCCATTTTCAATTTTGTGAGAAACGATACTGAAATAAACAGTAATCTTGGATTTAATTATCCGTTAGAGTATAAGAAATCGGACTTAAAATTAACGATCAGTTTGAAGATTATTTAAAATACATTTGCCGTTCGTACACATCTATCTTAAATATTTTTTTTGATAGGTCCTCGTAGAAAATTCACGCACAGGAAACTGAAAAGTAGTTGATAAGGAACTTGGAATGTGTAAGTGTAAATGAAGTGTGAATTCCAAGCGTAAAATGTAATTAATGATAAACGATAAAGATGTTAGTATGTTTTAATCATCTAAGATGTTTGTTGGTTTGCTTATTCATTTATAACGAGCTGCTTGAGATACTGATACAGATCAATTAATTAATTAAAATAATTAAAACGACAAGATTATGAAAGAACACAAAAATACTCACACTAAGAATGCAATAAATAACGATATCTGTGATTAATGCAATGTTTAAAGAAAATATATATTGAGGGGTGTTATGGGTGGTGTTGTGGTTGATATATAAAACGCCATCTATTGAGGCGACGGCGATAACTTTCATTAAAATGAATGTGACACAAAATCAATTTAAGACAAAAAATAACAATTTATCAGAAAAATCTAATTTTTAATTTAAATTAAATTAAAAAAATATCTTTTGACCGACCGTGAAATAAATGTGATTATCGCAAGAACTGTCGAAATTTGAAATTTAGGTTATGCGAAGGAACTGAAGTCAAACAATTTATTTTAATATATTCTTTTAAGAACGAAGACATGCTTTCAAAATATCTTTTTGTGTTGGCCACTTCCTCCAACGAATATTCCAATCGTCCAACAACTGAGATTAGCGATTAAAAGCTAGACCTGGTCCACATTTTGAGGTTAATCAAATATTTATCCATTTTTGACATAAGTATAAAAGATTGATTATACAAGCTACAACATATACGAGTTCTTTCCAAGGCTAACTCGAGTTTACTTTTTTGTTGAAGACCTGATAATTAACAAAGAATGAGATTTTTGTAACGTTAAGAAAAGCAAATTGCAGCGCCATCTATTGAGCGACGGGAAAAGTTTCGTTTATACAAAAACATCGACGAACAATATTCAGCACCTTGAGTTATTTTGAGTCATTTTTTTAATACATGCTTTTGTTTGACGGTTTTTGAAATCATTGTTGATTGGTATTTAAAACGTCTTTCTATAGATGGCGCTTCAAACTTCTCTTTTTGCTCCTTTTCGCATTCGAAGTTCATTTGTGTTTCTTTTTTTTTGGAACTACGTAAATATTCTTTCAATACTTGCTTTCTTTCTTCATTCTGTTAATGAAGTTTTCGCCGTCGCTCAGTAGATGGCGTTTTTAAATATCTCACTTGCTAAATCGGTTTTAACGACAACAACTTTCTAGTGAATCCTTGAAGAGTTTTATGCGTGCAAGGCATCAGTTTCAACAGCTCCGCAGTAAACTCTAAGGCCCAATTGTAGATACAATCATGGTTTAAGTTTAAACTTCGTTTTATTCCCGTGGCATCAATTGTAAAGACAATTGTTTCCATAGAAATAAAACTCAGTTTAAGGTTAAACCATGATTGAACAATCGGGCCTAAGGTATGTAGCTTTATAAAGTACTGCATAACGCAACCACTTCGTCTCCAACTTCAGGCAATATTTTTAAAATGTAATAAAATTTAATTTATGAAGCGCCATCTTTTGACCGATCGTGAAATAAATGTGACAAAAGTCTTCAAATGAAAGCTTGTACACAAGCAATTTAATTCATTAAAAAAGAATGAGATTGTTGTAATGTAGAAAGAAGCAAATTGCAGGGTGATATTTGAAGCGCCATCTATTGAGCGACGAGGAAAGTTTCAATTATACAAACGTGGTCAAAAAACGTGGACGAACAATAATCGTGAGTTATTTTGACGACGAAAATCTCATTTTTCAAATATGTACTTATTTCCATTTGACGATTTTTGAAATCATTGTTGATTGATATTTTCACTGTCGTTCAATAGATGGAGCTGCAGACATTTCGCTCCGATTTATTATTTTTTTTTTGTTTTTTTTTCGTATTCGAAGTTAATTTGTATTTTATTTTGTAACTAAATTTTTTTTAGAATGCTCGTTTTCTTTCCTCATTCTTTTAATGAAGCTTTCGCCATCGTTCAATAGATGGTGCTTCAAATATCTCACCTGCTAAATCGGTTCTAACGACAACAATTTTTGAGTGAATCCTCGAGAAGAGTTTCATACGTGCAAAGCAACAGTATCAACAGCGCCGAAGTGAACTCTAAGATACTTAGTTTTAAAAAGTACTGCATAACGCAACCATTTTGTCTCCAACTTCAGAGAATTTTTTAAAATAAAATAAAATCCAATATGTATATGAAGAGCCAAGAATAAGATCTTTGTAATGTAAGAAATAAAACAAATTGCAGGGTGACATTTGAAGCGCCATCTATCGAGCGACGGGGAAAGTTTCATTTATACAAACGTCGACGAACGATATAATCATCACTCTGATTTATTTTGACTGCGAAAATCTCATTTTTTTATTACTTGCTCTCATTTAACGATTTTGGAAGTAGTCATAATTGAAGGGGTGACGTACTAAAGGGTCTAAGTGCTAGTTTTAAAAACAATAACATACTTACAATATTCTGTGCGTAGGTGTCACCACATGTATGTAGGTACTAAATAGTTGTTTATTCTTTTAGAATCCTAATGTTTTTCTTAAATATCTCAAAATCCAGAAACTGGCACTAAGACTCTTTGGTACGTTACCCCTTCAATTGTTGATTGGCATTTTCGCCGTCATCGTTCAATAGATGGAGCTGTAAATATCTAACATCGATTTATTATTTTTTGTTTTTTCGCATTCGAACGTTTGTATCTTTTTTTGTAACTAAATTTTCTTAGAGTACTTGCTTTCTTTCCTCGTTCTTTTAATGAAGCTTTCACCGTCACTCAATAGATGGCGCTTCAAATATCTCACTAGGTAAATCAAATATCTCACCAACAATTTTCTAGTGAATCCTTGAATTGTCGAGGGGTTTCATGCGTGCAGAGCAACAGTTTCAACTGCGCCGGAGTAAACTCTAAAGTACGTAGCTTTATAAAGCAGCCAATTTTGTTTCCAACTTTAGGCGATATTTCAAAATAAAATAAAACGGAAAATTTGAATCTTTCGACCGACGGTGAAATAAATGTCTTCAAACGAAATATTCTTACACTAACATTTTAATTTAGAAAAAAATGAGATTCTTGTAACGTAAAAAAAGCAAATTTCGGGTGGATGTTAACAGGGTGCAAAGCCAGTAAATTGATATGGAATGACAAGGAATGACTTCACAACGCAAGGGTACCCTGAAGCACAGATCAACATAAAAAAGATTAGAATCTCTATAGTACCTACTGACAACACAATCTTCAGCGCCACCTGGTAGAGTAGTAGAGTAAATAGTTACTAAAAGCATGGCCAACTCCATTAACATTCACTGACGTGTATGTATGGCCGTTTCATTTCGCCTAAAATTCGGATCCAGAAAGTATGCCGTAGAGTACTCCCCTCAGCGCTCCCTATTAAAGATACTACAAAACTACTAACGGTAACTTAATGACAACTGCAATTACTTAAAAACTTACAAGAGGCGCTGAGGGGAGTACTGTCAAAATTTTTAAAAGTCGAATTGAAACGGCCATACATACACGTCAGTGAATGTTAATGTAGCTGGCCATGCTAAAAGGCGGGATTGATAAAATTGTATTCCTTTCTAATCTGAAGAATTACAGATTTCAAGAATAACAATAACACGTGCCCATTGTACAATTATGGTTTCATTTTAAGCTTCGCTTTATTCCCTTAGCATCAATTGCAAAGACAAGTAATTAAGCAAAGTTCAAAGTCAAACCATAATTCTACAATCGGCACTTAGTTTCACAATTAAATTTATATTTACATGTTTAATATGTATACATTAACATGTAATATGAATATAACAAAATTTCTTCAAACATTGTTCCCCAACAGGAAAAAAAATGAAAAGTTAAATTCTGTTCCTGATGAATTGTTGAATTATTGCAACCAAGAGCTTTGCAGTAACAATAACGTTTACTGGCCATGTTTAACGGAAACTACAAAGAAAGAAAGTAAAGAGTAAACCCTGAGTAAACTGCGGTCAAAAAATGATCCATCGCATTAAAATAATGACTGCTTCAATCATTTACTTGTTGGAGTGATCGAAAACTAATTTACAATACAAAAAATGACGCAAGGAAAAGAAGCCGCAAACAAAAGGACATACAAAGCACTAAAAAAATTTACTTACGAAAATGAAGTATAAAATGTCAGTAACATAATCGTCACATAAAATGGAAACACAACTCTTGGAAACTTCACAATTTGCTCATGACCAGGCTTACAATTTCTGCCCACGTCACATTTAAACATACTTATTGAAAATTTGCTACGGGCTACGCGATCGCATTAAATAATTAAATAAAGTTTAACATAAATCCAATGTAAGACAATATTTCTGTGGTAGAAAGTCAAAAGGGCATAAGTCACATTTTCTGTAAAACGGAGTTATGAATGAATGTATTCAAAAATGAAATTTGTGAATATTCCGTCCGTTTTGATCGCCCGAATGTGAAATACTATAATGAATAACTATAGTTAAACCCTTATGTTGGACGAAATATTCACAAATTTCATTTTTGAATACATTCAAGTTCATAACTCCGTTTTACAGAAAATTTGACTTATGCCCTTTTGACTGCCTACCACAGATTTACTACCTGCCTGGGAAGCCGGGGAATTTACAATCCAATATGTTCGAAGTGGGCCGAAATCGTAAGCCTGCTCATCTGTGTTTTGATTATTGAGACTGTAATATTGTTCTGCCACCTATGAGAGTAGTAGGGTAATTACATAGCGAAATGACCTTGGCCATTGAAGATTACACCCCCCTGCCCTGAAGGCACCACAATGATCAAAACTCTCGCAAGAGGCGCTGTCGGCGTTGGTCTAATTACGCATTATTTTCATAATAATTAACACGTTCCGCCGTTACTTTGTGATATTCCATTATAACAAAGAGAAAACACTTCTTTTTGTTATTTTCATAAGTAAATGTCATTGTCATTTTGGTTTTCAAAGATTTGCTAATCAAAATATAAAAAACAAACAACACTTATCTCTATTGTCGTTCACAACATTTTTAAAGCAAAAACATATGTGCCCTCTAATGGATAAAGAATCGTTAGTAGTGTCTTCGTCAAAGCTTCGTCGTTGATCATATCCACGGGCTTTGGCAGAATTTAAAGTCCTTAGATACTTAAAGTACCGCTAGTACCGCCATTTTTAGTCAAAATAAGCGCGCCAAATTTGAAATTACATTACCTGTTACGTTCAATTTTAAATTGGCGCGAGTGATATTTGCAGCGCCATCTATTGAGCGACAGGAAAATCTAATTTTTTTAATACTTGCTCTCATTTGACGATTTTTGAAATCGTAATTGGTGATTGGTATTTTCACCGTCACGTCGCTCGTTCTACAGATGGAGTTGCAAACATCTCACTCCGATTTACTTTTGTTTTGCCTTTTTTCGCATTCGAACATTTTTTAATCGTTTGTTTATTTGTTTTTTGTTTATTTGTTTTTTGTAACTAAAGCTCAATTTAGACGTTATGATTTTTCTGTTAGAAATAAGTTTTTTACAGCGCAATTTTACAAAATGTCAACGTTTAATATGTCAGTGAGAAAAATAATTGCATATTACACGTTGAAATTTTGTAAAATTTCGCTGTGAAAAAATATGTGTAAATAAGAAAAATCGTAACGTCTAAATCGAGCTTAAAATTTCTTATAATACTTGCTTCCTTTTAATGAAGTTTTCGCAGTCGCTCAATAGATGGCGCTTCAAATATCTCACCAGCGAAATAGGTTTCAACGACAATACTTTTCGAGTGAATCCTTGAAATGTCGAGCAGAGCAACCGTTTCAGTAACACCGGAGTAAACTCTAAAGTATGTAGCTTTATAAAGTACCATTTTGTCTCCAACTTTAGGCGGTAAATTTAAACTGGAGAAACTTCGTCCTTAATGCTGCTTTAATTAATTAGTAACTTTGAAGGTGCTTTGTTTTGTTTTGACTTTTTCGAAGTTAGGAAAATCGATTTTTTTATGTATCTTTCATCTAACCAATGAACAAAATGTACGTAAAAGATATGAGAATGTGTTAGGGTGTTACGAATTCCTTCTTTTTCTTACATGTAATAACTGGGGGGGGGGATGAAAATTTTCATTTTCTCTCCTAATTGGCGAAATTAATTTCAACATTTTGGAGTTCATTCAGATACCTTTTACTTCACCGTTTAAACTCACAATATCAAAGACGTAGGAAATGAGAAAACTTCAACTTCTAATTTGCGTTTTACATTCACGTTCAATTCCATCCAACTATTGTTTAAGGAATTGTATAACGTTTACGTTATTAAATTCCCAATGAAAATTTGAAACGTACGAACGTTCTCCCGCAAAACAAACGTCGACGCACAAAAGCAACGAACGCCCGCAGAACAAATAAAACTTCCGCAGCTCGGCAAGTTTTTTCGTTTATTTTGTATTTCATTTCCTCCAATTCCATATTTTCGTCGTGTTTGCCTGCAAACAAGAGCTGCTTTCGAGCCGTCGTTATTCATTCGGCGGCGGCGGTGCGTTTGCGTCGAAAATAAACACGTCGAGACGGCTGCACTTTAGAGCTCGTTTGCGACCGAGGTGGAAAAGTTCGCAGACAACAAGTGACAAGTCCTGTTTATTTCTTTATTTGTTTATGCACACGACTAAATCTGCTCTGGAAGTTTGCGTTGTTGAAAACGTGCGAATTCTATTTAATGCTTCATGTTTTTGAATGTAAAGCAGAACTCGGCATATTAATGGTGGAGGCGCCGGACTGGAGTAAATCAACAACGCTTCTAAAAACAGTTTTTTTTACGCGGATCCATCAGAGAGTGATTGATTGTCATTTGAGGCGATACATCACGACGACACAAACATATTCCGGTGACGGATTCAAATATGTATCGAGATGTTCATTTATAAAAAGCAGGATGTCGCGGAAATAGCGTTAGATTCCAGCTTCATAATCTCGTTTATGTGAACTGGAAGTTGACAAAAACGGAATTGCTTTTTAGATGGGATCTCTTCGTTTCCTCACTTTTGCTTTGTCGGCTGTTGTGGATGTCGGTCGTAAAACGTAAATAGTTTAACCCGAAACTAAATGCAGGTAGCAGAAGCAAAATGTAAAAGCATAGCTTCTAGAAAAAATCCAGTTGGGAACTATTGTTTTTTGCAGTGTTCCTGTTCATTGAATTTAAAAACGCATCGTGTATGACAAGGGCCAAATTGACATCCTACTCGGCCATTATCACAGCGGATATAAATGCGTAATAAAATTACTGGTTGGTTCGTTTCACGTTTACCTGATGTCAGTCACGTCGCGGTCGAGCTGAGCTTTCTGCGTGCCGGAGCGAGAACGCACCGGAGCATGCCCGGAATTATCCCGCATGAAAATGTACCATAAAAGAATGTAATTGCATTTGCATACTTCGAACCTGTCACGCTTCCAGCAAGCCGTTATTAAGTCGGACGAGGTCGATTCGATGCACCTCTTGTAAATCCAGACCGGATTTGGCATTCGCAAATATAATTTCGACGTGATGCAATATCGCGAGGATAAAGCGGGGCCTGAAAAAGAATTACTGAAAACGCGTACGCAAAGGAGTTGCGAGTTTTAACTGATTTATTTCTGTGAGACGTGGCGTAATATTAAAACTGCAACGCCCGCGCATAAAATATTGACAGGATTGAAATTTATGACTCGCTTTTGAAAAATGTTAAGATTGCGAATTCTGTTTTCCGTTAATAGAACGATACAAGTCCTATTTATTCACTTGCGAGGAAGAAGTTAGGTGCATTCATTATTTCAGCTTTAAAAAAATTCGTTTTGATAACACGAAACTACATTGAAAAAAATAAACTGTTCAGTCAACCAAAAACACGTTCAGTTAACAGTATTTTTCGTTTACCTATTAGCAATCACGCGTGGTCATTGAACCAACAGTCAAAAAATGTTAAATATTTTAGATTGAATCAACTCAATACTTTGTTTGAGGCAAGCATACAATGAAGACATCTTTCTAGTTGCTTTAATCCCGAAGAAGATTGATACAAGAACTTTAGATTGTTAAAATTGCTAAATATTTTATTTGTCTGAACGCTATTAGGGAATTAAAATTATATTTTTGATATATTTAAAGTAATTTTTCAGTACGGCTAATAAAAGCGTAGAGTCAATTCAATCTAGACTATCGTTTAGGGAAACATCAATTAAATGTTCACCTCTTTGCGATACTACTAAAGTAAGATAACCCTTCAACCTTTGTTGAGGTGACAAGAGGAGCTAAATAAACCTCAACGAACTTTATAATGTCGGACGCATTCGAAATATGAATGACTTATCCGTTTAAGAAACGATATCGAACAACAAGGTTATGCTGGGACAGGCAGTAAATATACGTGAAGTTTTAGCAGGCGCCATCTGGAACTCGATAGCTTATTAATATGGGAATTAACCCTCGCTTTTACTTGACTTAACATTTATTACGTTAAATAAAAAATCAAATCAGATACATAAAAGCAACAGCACTTTACGATCATTTTGAAATTTCAACTTTTTGATTTAACATATTAAGCACTTTCGTTTTAAGGAAAACATTTACATCGTTCAGTCAAACGTAATAGTTTAACATTTTTTTAGTGTTACTTCAACAATTTCCAAGATGTTCAGTTAAGAATATTACCGTTGAAACAAGTACATTTTATTTAAGTCAACGCACAAAAAGTTGACATTCAAAAAGTTGTTGACTTAACTATTTCATTTTTCTCAGTGTAATGTGTCGATTCTGCTCGTATCTGTAGCAACCGTAAGATCTGTAAACCTGTAACTCTGTTATTAAAATATGAAATTTTGAAGTTCTGTGGAAGGTATCATTTCTCCTATAATAGTGCCCTAGGATTACTCGTAAGTATCTATGGTATTATCTTATAGACGTACAAGGAATCGTATCATACGAAGAACTTTAAAATTTCATCTATTAGTAATTGACTTACAGGCTTACAGATCTTATGGTTGCTACAGATATGAGCAGAATCGCTTCATAAACTACATATTATGCGGATTCTTGCCCGACAAAAATTTGTTTAACAATTTCGGATCGCTTAAGAATCGCATAATTCTCTACGTTTCGCTCTGTCTCGCTTGATTCTCGAAGAGGCTATCGACTGATAGTGAAACGTCGAGAAGGAGTTCATTCACTGATTTAAAAGAATTTTGACTTAAAAACAAATTTCAGTCAAAACAAAAATGTCGAAAAAAGTATATAAAGTGTCACTCGCAAAATCCGTAACATGGAAACCTTGGGTTAACTCACTCATAGATGGCGTGACTGTGGCGTGGCGTCACGGATGTAACAGTGTCTTAATTGTAAAGACAAATAAAGAAACAATTTTTTAAAAAAGGACATTTTCGATGATAGTTTTTTGTAAAATATTGTCTTCAGACACTGCGGTTACATTTAATGATAGAACGTCCAGGCATCTGTCCTGCTGGAAGGAGCTTCCAAAAGGACACCTGGATAAACCCGTGAGCCCTGCCGGCAGTACTCTATTTTTAAATAAGAGTTGTCCTGCCAGAAGGACGTGTGCGGCTTCCGGCAGTACAGAAGCATATTCCATATACGGGTTAGGTGCTTTTGTGCTGACTCTATTGTGAAGACGATAATAATTCTGCAGAGGCATATTTATATACATTGCATGCCACTGGAACTGCATATACTGATGAAGAAAATACACTTTACCTCGTATCTTTGTTACTATTTGTCTTAACAAGTTGAGATTTCCACATTAGGTAGGCAAAATTTTATGACGGAATCAATGGTGAATATTTCGTCCTCCAGAGAGGACGGGATCCCATTAGAAACAACTGTATCCAAATTAGATCCTGCTGGCAGGACGACGCGTACTGCCGCGCCGGTAGGACGCTTGGACACTCTATCATTAATATTGTGTGATTGCATCAGTTCTACAAAAAAAAGATTAAAATATTTTTCGAACTATCGCTTTTGCGAAATTAAATTTCCCGCCAAAATTTAAATCACCTGGGCTGCGTTCACAATCATAGCTCCGAGAGCGTCTTGGACGTATAATCGCGTCTTTCTCACTCACCATTTTTGACATATTTTGCGTCTCCCTTATCCGTTTCAAAAGGACTTGTGTTTACATTATTACCATGACAACGGGCACACTCCAAGCAACCTACTTACAAGTGGGATCTGGCATGTGAAAAGTGCGCCCGTTGTCATGGAAATAACGTAAACAAAGGACGTTTTAAAACAGATAAGCGATTACACGCTCAAGATGTTCTCAGAGCAATGATTGCGAACGCACCCCAGCTAGATGTGGCTGTATTGTTTAAAACCACATAGAAATTGTTTGGCGTCATCTATGAAAATTTTCTCTTGAATTACAGTTTTTCGGGGCGGAATTTAAAATATTTAAAATTCGTTGAAGGTACTAATGAAATAAATTCATCGGAGACACTAAAGAAATATTAAAATTTTACAATAAAACTGAATTAAAATCAAATTATCAAGAAAAAATCGCATCTAGGTACGTAAGTTTTCTTTAAATTATAATTTTTTTAATGAAATTCTTCTGACGCTGAAGAAAAGCAAATCGAAATTGCGTGGCTTCATCTATATAAATCTTGCAGAACTACATTTTCTTAGACGCGAGATTTGAAATATTTGGGATTACTGAAGTTGCTGAACAGATTTGAATAGGCTTCCGGTTGGAATCGCGTCACGTTGACTTCTTTTACTGCCGACGTTTCGTTCTTCATTGCAGAAGAACTTCTTCAGGGCTGCTGCTGCTGGTGGTGTTGCTGCTGCTTCTGGTTAGTCGTTGAGACTGGCAGTAGAAGAAGTCAACGTGACGCGGTTCCAACCGGAAGTCAATTCAAACATGGACGACGGCCGCGGAAGCCTTCAAGTTAAATTGCTGAACAGAGTCGACATTTTTTTTTAAATTCTTATAAATCTAATCCAAAGAAGTGAAATTAAATTCAGAAAAAAATCAAGTTAACGCGTAAATTTTCAATTTCAACATCATTTATTTAAAAAAATCGAAATTAAGTGGCGTCACCTATATGTTGTAAGTTCATTTGTGTTCCCGGCGATTTTCTTTTTGTTTCTTTTGATTTTTTTAGCATTCCGTCGAAGAATCGTCGATATTCTTTTGTTTCTTAGTATTTAACTGTCTGTAAACTCTACGTTTTCTTGTTCACTCGTTGTTTGTTTTGCGTCTCTTGTTTTCCGTAAGTTTTTAGATTTTCAAACTCTCTCTACAGTAGATGATCCGTTGATCTTCTCTTGTTTTTCATTTGTCTTATTTCTGTTACGGGTGAAAATTCCGTTAAGATAATTTCTAATATTGTCAGTCACCCTGTACATCGAAATAACAGGAACATTCCGTTATTCGGCCATGCGCGTTTCATTTGTACGCCGTTAAACGATAGCCTGCGCTACGCAATGCGGAATTGTTGCCGTCTCCCTCTGTCCTGAAGTGAGTTAATTCTGTTCTTCTATCAACTCCCCTCTTGATATCTTACATGCGTTGAAAACACTTGCACGCTAGTCACTGTAGGGATGGTAATCTGTTCTTTTTTTAGAGAACAGTTCGCAGTTGCTCCTATTCTTTATTATGAACAGTTCGAAAGAACAGTTATTTGAGAACAGTTCTTTCAGAACAGTTGCTCTTTGATGTTGATCTTTAAAAATTCGAGATGGAACGTATTCGCAGGTAGTTATATGGAAACACTTTCCAAGTAGATGTTGTTATTAGGTTGAAACGGAAACATAGGCAAGATCGTAAGACAAAAACATAAATTTCTTAAAAAGATATTCAAAAAACTTTTTATAATTATTACAGATCGTCGATTAAAACTGAGTACTTATAATTATTTTGTTATTATATTATTTTATATTGTATTTTCATAATACATGTACTTTTTTAAATAAATTATGTCTTGCTTTTATCGGCGACCTGAAGTTTAGATATACGTATGTATAAATATAAATTAATATTTTTTCTTTATTATTTTGTTTTGACTCGATACGTTATTTCGATTCTTCAGCAAATTTTTATCGATAACTTAATTATATCGTTTAAAGTAAATTAGTAAATACATATATGCGTAAATAGAATGAATTTAAAACAATCATTATTTAGACGTGTTTTACCGAATTTAAAAAAAGAGATGCTTTTTATATGTTTATGTAAATATTCACTTGTTGCAAAACACATAAAAATTATTCTATCCTAACAAAACTATAGTACATATTTCACGTTTATCCTACAAGGCAATTTTAATTTTTTTTTAAGATCGTGAGAATCTTGTGCGTGGGGGGAAACTAATAAACTAAGGCCGCGTGTCCACTGGATCGGGCCGACCACAATCGGCTCGATTAGGATCGTGCGATAAAGATCGTGTGAATGTATTTCTATTGTGGCATATCCATTGAAACGATTTCAGTCGCGTGTAATTAGACGCGACTGAAATCGTTTCAGTGGACAGGCTACAATAGAAATACATTTACACGATCTTTATCGCACGATCCCAATCGAGCCGATTATGGTCGGCCCGATCCGGTGGACATGCGGCCTAAAAGAGTGTTCTGATTTGAACGAATATTTCCGAATAGCTCTTCGGTTCGGTAGTTCGGTTTTGCGTTCATGAGCTGCTTTTAATAATAATAATAATAGTTTTATGAGTTCGAATAGCGACGATACGTTACAATAACAATAAGAACATGATAAAGAAAAAATAAATAAATACGTACGTTACGAACTAAATAGAAAGCCATCAGTTGCGCTAGATGAGTAGCACACTGCTCTACCTGGCCTACCAGACTACTAGACTAACTTATGTTAAACTAACTAATACTAATAGGTAGTGAAAAGAAAAGAGTGAACAGAGAAAAAGAAGAAAAGAAGAAAAAGAGAAAAAAGAAGAAAAGAAGAAAAGAGAAGAAAAAAGAAGAAAATGGCAATGGCAAAGATATGCATTTAGAGGTATATGTAGCAAGTAGATATTAATTTTAAATAAACCGAAAGTAATGAAATTTAACATTGAAAGGATAATGATCATCTATCTCATTTGAACACGTATTAGATTACTTTTTAACTTAAATTTGAAAGATGCAGGAGGTAAGTTTTTTAAATGAGGTTCAAAATCATTGAGACATTGAGCAGCAATGTAAGTAAATGATCTTTTATAGAATGTGGTATGACGCAATGGAATATCTATTAGATCTTTACGGCGGATGTTAATACTGTGAACATCAGTGCGATATCTAATTTTGGCGAATAGATATGGAGGGGTTTTGAAAAAAAGAATTTTTTGACAAAAACAGGCAAGATGGAAATATCTTCTATTTAACATATTAAGCCAACCTACGTCAACTAACTTATGTGAGATGTGTTGCCGTCTTCGAATGCCGTATATAAATCGTGAATTCTGCACTACTTGTATTCGCCTCGAATCTTTGTAATCCAAACAAGAACCGTTTATCACGTCACAATAGTTAAACTGAGATAAAACTAAGGCTTCGCAAAGATACCTTTGCTTTAGTGGTTAGAATATGTCTGCTAGGATATAGCATTTTTAAATTACAATATGCTTTACTAATACACGCAGTGACATGCTCTTTAAAACGTAATTTATAATCGATGTGTAACCCTAAATTCTTAACGCAATCACGGTGGGATAGGCGTACACCATTTAACTTAAATTCAATTATGGGCAAAGCAAGATTACGTGTTTTATCTCTTCCAAACAATAAAAAACATGATTTATTAGGGTTAATTTGTAAACAATGCTTAGATGAGTTATTAAGCAATTCACTTAAATCATTGTTGATTTTGGTCATACAGATTTGTAAATCACAAATATCGAAGGAAGCATACAGCTGCGTATCATCAGCAAACATATGGCAGTTACAAAACGTGTTCCAGAAAGAAAAAAAATTGAAGTATATATGGCAAACAACAATGGTCCAATGATAGAACCCTGAGGAACACCTGATCTTAAATTGACGGGATTAGATTTAAAGTTGTTTAAAAAAACAAGTCCTACCCGAAAGAAAGCTACCAATCAATTCAATCGCCACTACATCTAATCCGCAGTAGTGTAAGATAGCCAAAAGTAGGTCATGATTGATTTCATAATGAACAGTTTTGTACAGAGAACTGTTCTCGTTGAGATCAAGAAAAAGTTGTCCATCTGTTCGGCGCAAAGAACCGTTCAAAAGAACTGTTCTCCGATAATTGCACCAAGCCTACTAGTCAGTCCATCGTGGCTTGTTGTAGGGTGTGCACGTGTGGTGGTTTTGTGCTTTGCAATTCATTCGGCTGAAAGCGCCTGGAGATGAATATATTCGGTACTTCGATTATCGGATTTTAAAAATCGTCACCCCTGCACTGGTAAGCAGGGCCTTTCAGGCCTAGTGATTCCACGCTATAACCACACATAAAATAATTTTTTTCTACATTCCTAGTCGCTTTGCTGAGTAACCATAGTGTTGTGCGGTTTGTCTATTATTCCTAGAAGTAGAAAGCAGTAGGGTTGTTGAGGTTTTCGCAAGGACAGTCCTGCAACCGTCAGGGGCATGCGCACAACAAGAAAGCTTGCGGTTTCTCGACGGTTCTAGGGAGGTTCCAGGACGGTTCTAGGACTATCCTGGCGAGAACTCGAACAAGTCCAGTGAATTCTGTGGTATCATATTTGAAATAGTAGCAGTTTACTAGTAAACGGGTACGTATATGATGTATTACGTTCTATATTGTTTATTGTTAAGATAATTTGTTAACAATGAACATGGCTGGTAAGTTTATCTGGGAAACACTTCTTAGAATGTCTACAAATGGTTTGCAATTATAAGTCTTTTAATATATTTTGAATTTTCGGCTATATTAATTTTTGTTTGAAAAAAAAAATATATTTTATTTCTTAAAGAATTAATTCAGGCCTGAAAGGGTTTGCTTGTCCAAGCCTAGTCCCGCCAGTTGGAGATTAGGTAAATATGGCGTGTACTTGGGCGTGGTTCAAAGTGTAACGCATGTGTTATTTTCTTTTAGGTTTTCTTTTCTTTGTTTGTATTGGTTTTACGTTTTGCCGTTTGTTGCTCTTCGTTCTACCCTTCGATTTACTACGTTTACTACGAATATCGCATCTGTGGCTACCCAAACCGTTGGCGTTGATTTCGGGGGCCCCTTCATCTTGAAATTACCGCAAGGTCAATGCGATAACGGTTACATTTACCACCATTACTCCCCCGTCTTTCCGGACTTGAACTCACGCAATCGCTCGCTGTTGGTGAATTGCGTCGTGAGAGGTCACTGGGAATTGCGATACGCCGTCTTGGCTTCAGTGATCAGTATTTTTTTTAATATTGTTCATTTCAGTCGAATTTTGTTTATCTTTATCGAATTAACGCGTCGTATTACATTAACGTTTCCTTTGTTTTTTTTTTGTTTTTCGTTCGTGTCAATTTTTTAAATTATTGTTGCCGTTCATTTCAGTCGCCTTTTGTTTATCTTTGATCGAATTAACGCGTCGTATTACATTAACTTCTCCTTTGGTTTTTATTTTGTTTCTCGTTCGTCTTATTTTTTTAAATTATTGTTGTCGTTTATTTCAGTTGTCTTTTGTTTTATCTTTGTCGATTAACGCGTGATTTTACATTATCGATTTCTTTGATTTTTTTTGTTTCTCGTTCGTTACTTCATTATTTATCAATAGATGACGCTATTGAGTTTTGGATTTTGTTCATAGATGGCGCTACAAATTGAAATCGAAATCAGTCGTGTGTCGTCAAATATTTGCAAAAATAAACAAAAATACTCTTTTTTTAATTGCGCTAAAATTAATTTTTGAATCAATCTTTACGAAACAATTTACAATTTGCTTTTTAAAGCAAATATAAATATAATTCATTCGGTTGTTAAGTGGCAGTGGTAAATAAGTTTCCGGTTTCGTGCGTAGATGACGTTGTAAATTGAAATCGAATTCAGCCGTGTGTCGTCATATATGTATTTGTAAACGTAAACAAAGACCTCGTTCTTTTTTCAAAAGGTGGCACTGATAATTAATATTTGAATCAAGTGGTTTTTTTTAAATGAAATGGTAAAAGCATAGTTAACTTGTCGATAGGTGACGGTGTTAATTGAGTTTCGGATTCAGTCCGTAGATGACTGCGAATTCAAATCGAAATTAGTCACGTATCGTCTACGAGTAGTATTTGTAAAAATTAACAAAAAACATGTCATTGTTTTTTCAATAGATGGCGCTGAGAATTAATTTTTGAAACGATCATTATAAAACAACTGTTTTTAAAAGCAAATAATTAAAGCGTGATTCATTCGGTTGCTAAATGGGGCTGCCAAATGAGTTTCCGGTCTCGTGCATAGATGACGCTGCAAATTGAAATCGTGTATCGTCTAGTATTAAAACTATTTTTCTTAAAGATCTTTCTTCGAAGATATTTTGATATGTACGAAAGGATTTTTTTACATCTAGTAAGAAGTGACAAGAAATCAGCCGCAAGATGTCGCGACCTTAACTGTTGATTTTTAAAGTAAAAGTTTAGATCAATGCTGCGCACAAGAGTCCTGGTGAGTCATCCCCTCCACAAGCAACAACTGTAATCGGCGACAATCGAAAATATTCGCCAGTCGTCGAAACATTATAATGCGCATCGTTGGTTCTAGGCGTGCCGATTTCAGTTTAAACTGGAATAAGCGCGAAACTCTTGCGGAGAAGTACAAAGTGATCAAGAATAACTGTTTGAGTTGGCAATACAATTAACAGCATTTTTTTATTCTGCTATTTGCAACACTGCAACCGGGTATATGTTTTGTTGGTTTATTTGACATAACTTGAACAGCGACCAGATTGTAGGTTATGTGAATAGAAACTAGCGTTTTAATTTGAATTTGAAATGTCAAATGACGCTTATAAAGTGAAAACTAGAAGTTACTCCAATTGTATCATTTAAAAATAAAATTCAGCACTGCCGACTCAAACAGTGATTCTTGACCACTTTGTATAAGGGGTGGTGGAGCTGTTCCCCTACCGTGCTCGGCCCCAGTTTAGATTAAAAATTGTTTTGTATCAGCAAGGAATATTTAATTGATACTAAAATAATGCTAAAAAATTTCAAGATTGAATCGTATTTAAAGAACCACGATGCAGCTAACTTCCAGTTGTTACCAACTGACGAGTACTGCCAATCCATCGGCGTTGTGTTTTCCGCGCAAGTTACAAAAACTCTCCAAATATTAATTACATTTATTTCAAGGCCAGACATAGATGGAGACGACATCATGTGAACAACTAGTAACGTCTGTGCTCTTTTACGAGCAAGTCTTTTCAACTCTGGGGAACGTGAATTGGTTTCACTTGCACACACCGCTCGTCATCACCGAAAATGAGAGTGAGAGTTATCCTTTGACCTTTTTCATAATTTCAGCACGAACAAGTTTACATTTTCGTTTCATTTGGACCAGTGCCACAGATGTGGCTCAGTTTGTCACTGGCAGAGTGCTTCATTACTTTGGTAAAAAGGATCTTTAAACTTGCTAGGATAATACATATTCAAAGGATAATTAATCATTGCACCTATTTAATCAGGTGCTTCTGCTTACTTTGGCGTTGGAAAAGAAGAAGGAAACAAACTTAATGCAATTAGGTTTCCCGTGAACAGTTTTTGCGAGTAAATAGCAAATGAACGATGGCAGGCATCGTTTCGAAATTAAATCGTTCGCGACGATAAATCTCCGTCGAACAGGAGTTATAGAAGAATTAATTCCATTCATTCGAGTCGGCAAATTTAATATCTCAGCTGCCGGCAATTACGTCTTCCGAAGTACGATCGGATCTTCCTCATTCCTGCCGCAAGGCCCATAAATTTGGCGCCGACATACTGCTTTTTATTATCTTTCTTTGCGAGTTCTTTTGCCATTTCGTTTATCTTCCTTTACGTTCGTCTTCATCTCAGTTTGAAAATGTCCAAGGGTAAGGTACATATTTGATTATTTGAAAAATTCAGTTCGAGAGAGACTGGATTTGTCGCATTTCCTGAATGCAGCGTGCAATTATGCGTGGCATTAAGTTAATTACAGTTTACCATTTGGAACCGTGTTCATATCAAATGTTCCAATTTTAGACTTGATAGGTCCAATTAGCCGTCCATTTATTTCTGAATTAAATAAATTGTTAACTGTTCCATCGATCGATAGATTTTCCCAGCTTGAAAATTTACACATCATTTTTTTTTGGGGGGCTCGTTTCATCCTGAGAGAACTTATAATTACGAGCGCAGAGAGTCTTACAATTAAACTAACGCTCATTTAATAATTCCAAATCTAATTAAATTACCGACGACTTCTTCAATCAATCAATACTTTCGCGAATTCGTCCCAGAAATTATTTGCCGAAGCTTTATTTGATCAGCGAGGCATGCCTCGCCGAGCATCGGAAATTCGCCGTTCTCCGAGGCGAAATTATATTCAAATAAATTGATACGTCTGGGGAGACTTAATAATAATAATAACAGCAACAACGCAAAGGCGTATTCGCTTTCTAAATAACTCGGTTTTAATGACGCCCCGGCGTATTTCGGTAATTAATCTAATAAGCGGGAGGGCGCTTCATAATTTCAATCCTTTAATTTATTTATTTATTTCCGAGTTCTAACGATGATTTGATGTGAATTGTTATTGCCCGCGATTCATTGAAGCAATTTTCAGAATCGTTTTAAATGAGACAGTGAATGAGGGGTACTTAAGGAAAAAGCTATACAAAACGAGACATCAAAGGGCGATTATAAGGAAACGATAAATAAAATATAACTTTAGCCTACATTTAGGGTGACTGACAATTGTTCGCACAAAACACGATAAGATGCGATATCTGAGAGTATGGGAAAAATGTAAAAAAAAAATCTTTCTACTTTAGTTTTCGAAAAATAATTAATCAACAATTAGCTCCAAAACGACGATGTGCCTCTGGTTAAAAAATAGAGGAGCAGATGAAAGAAGTAAATGCTATCATAAAAGTTTTATGGTAGGCAGGACGACGTAGCATTGATCGTTGAATTTCACGTCAACTCCGTTTTTAGGTCAACGCCCGACGCCGTGAAATACGAACAACAAAATAACCTGTGAGCAAATAAAAATCAGATTAGAGCAGGCGGTGCAAAGAAAATGTATGTCTGTGATTAAATAAAAAGTCAATAAATTTGACAGTCCATGAATGTATTACATTAATTAATTCAGTTTATCACAGACATACATTTTCTTTGCACCGCCTACTCTAATCTGATTTTTATTTGCTCACTTTTTATTTATTTACTTGACAAATTCATGCAAACCATCTGAAGCAGATTATTCCAAACAAAGGAACACTTTTAACACACGCTTTGATGGGTAAACAAATAAATCATTAAAACGAAAAACAATTTAAATCTCCGTATTAAAAATTCCCAATATTTTTCTCTCATTTAAATTTTTAATTGTATTGTAAATAAAGTTTATTTCCACAAGAAACGTGTACTTCATAAACAATTTTGACAACCAGAATTTAAAACATTTTAATCAGTAAATAAGTACCTTCGTAATCTGTTAATTATTATAACTTCGTTTTGTGTTGTGATGATGTTACGTTTCAAATTTGCCGCCAAGACATCGTGGCGATACGGTATCATCCAGCTGCGTTTTAGCACAGTTGGCTACACTGTTCCCCCTCATTTACATCGCAAGAGGGGAAACTTGCGTGATGCGAACGCTCAACATTCATAGGCTATGGGGGCACCATGTGACTATGTTATAGCTCATCATTGGTTATCGTCGGCAATTTTCGCGCGTCTTAACGACCTCCACCATCTTCAATTTCGTCGCGACCTTTTCTTGTTCGAAGCGTGGTGCAAGCCAGACGTGTTTTAGTGCATTGTAAGTTATCGGAATTCCTGCTCTTTGGGAGAAGTAATTCATCAGCGGCTGTGCCGGAACATTTAGTGACACCATCGAACACACTTGGGGGATAGTTTTAACCCCCATGCTAAGCCTGGGATTCCAGTTTTTTCAGGTAAAATATGCCGACGAACGCCGACGAACAAACTAACATGGCCGCTAACAAAAATCGTTTCTTCTATATAGGCTTTTGGTTGAAGTTTTAGTCCAGGCTTTCGGCGGGACTTTTAGTCGGTGATTTAGCCGAAGTCTTAGTGGAATTTTATTGGAGCGTGGCCGTGCCTGTTGGAAACAGCCTTTGATCAAACCATCCTGGCGTTCCCCGAGTAGCCATTTTGGACGGTGTTTTACCGACTCCCTGCGAGACCACTTTGGACGGTGTTTTACCGACAACGGACGTGACCACTAGGTGGTGTCATAACCTGCGATGACATTTCATGTCGTGCTTTCATTTTTAACACAAGAGGTTAAAGTATTTATTTATTATTTTTCTTTCCTTTTAGTAATTCGTGAATTAGTGTTTGCATAAACAAAGAGAGCGAATTCCGGCTATTCATGCGCTTATGTACCGAATAAAGACGTTTTCGAAAATTCGCTCCGAGTAGAAATGTGAGAGAAAACATTTAGAGACTAGTGCACGTAAGAGTGAGAAAAATGGCCCTCCGATCGAATTAACGAAATCGCCTTTAGACTACTCTTTGTTATGTTAACTTAGACATTTAGGGTTAACTACCCTGTTATAGTTATTGTAATATTTGTTTGATTAATTATATCTAAGTAACTTTTATTGTGTGTTTGTGTTTTTACTTTAACGCACCAGTGAGTAAAGTCTCGCCTCTGTTTGCTTTTGATTTCTCTGCCCGATTTGGTCGATAGGAGACGTCGACTGATCGATTACGTTTGGCTGTAAAGTACAGTCTCCTGGCGCCCTTTAATCATTTTTACCATCGTAATTAAACTCACCCCCAATCTCCACTGTTTGCTAGTCGAGGGGAACAGCTGATACGTTTAGTCAGCAGAACTTGTCATCTGTCAAGGTAAGTGAGAGGCAAGTCAATTAAATTATAAATTTGGTGTCAATGAATTATTATTAGATAACACAAATCTATTTAACAATTGCTGGGTTCGGTAATTCACTCCTCGAGCACTTTTATCTCACTTTTACGTATATTAAAACAGCTGCGTTCTCACTCCACTTTTCACTCCGAGCTTGCACCGCGTGAATTTCCGAACTCAACAAATATCCATATCCTATGTTTTATAAATCGTTCCTCGTTCCACTGTATGCATTTTTTTCACTTTGAATTAAATCATTAATTAACTATAAACTGTCCCATAGAATTTTTTACACGTCATGATCTCGTAATCTGTTACATTCATTCACGTACGCGATTTGATTACACATTGTACGCGTATCACCAACGACGTTTAAAACGGCTTTACGTAATGAAGTCTTTATAGCCTAATAAACGAAAAGAAATTGTCGGCTATGAATTTCAGGTCTAATAAATGGTTTCGCATTTTCCAAACAACCACAGCAACTTACATTTTCTCCTAATCTGTGATATGCATTCACGTAAGGGATTTGATAAAAAATTGTAACAGTAGCGACGTTTAAAACAATTATGTTTCCGACGGCGACAGCTGACGCAAGTGAAATTGGGGGAGCTGGACATACTCGTTGAGCGTTAGCTTTGTCTAACACATATAAGCAGAACAAACAATACATAGCGCACATCTTGCGTGCATTGACCCCCGCGAGCTCCAGATTTAAATCCTTGTGAATTTCTTTATGGATGAAGCAATGGTACATTCCGCTCTAGTAAATAATGCGCAAGAATTAACAAACAATTATTTGCGAATTTATTATCTTTTTAGAAATTACTATACTGAACTCAGCGAAGCAATAGAGTAATAAAAGCGCGTGATCAGCGCGTGCTGTTTGGATGCAGGGTTCTAATTGGTTGTCTCCAGTCTACCTCGGTCAGGCATTGGGGCATTGGGAAGAAAGTGCATGCACTGTTCACGTGATTAGTCTATTGGTTCGCTGAGTTTAGTATAATAATAACGTTGCGTAAAAGAAATAACTCAGACTTCCGTTCCCAACTGTTAAACGTGCAATAAAACGAAATTGAGATGTTTCAAGGTCGCATTGTGTGCAAGCGAGTAGTCAATAAAAAACTTTATACTGTCGCATTTATAGAACGTGACCTTATATTTCGTTCGCAGTGCGCAGCTTGATTTTCGGTTAATTTTTTTATTCATTATAAACTGTTCAAAAGAATTTTTTTAATGTTTTTCCCGTAACCTGTGACAAGGATTCTCTTATGCGTTTTTTTTTATAGGAACAATTGTCATTCACCCTGTACGTAGATGTACACTGCAGACTAAAAGTATGCGTTGCAGGTTAACTGTGCCCAACTCCCAGTAAATCCTGACTTCAGTTTTTTAGCATTTTTAGATTTTCAATTTCAATTCATCAAATCCTTCTCGTTATTCATCCCACTTCCATTAGGACCATTGCTTTACAGAATTTCTCATCTTTCTTCCTCATTCAGTGTTAACCACGGGAAGAAAAATTTTAAGATTTATTATGACGATAGGCACTCGAAAGGAAAACATTTCCGGTTACAAACTACGTTTGATAATATAAATGCGCGTCCGGAAAGAATTACGTAAAGCCAAAGTCATGCGATTTTATAGCGGTGGGGGGGGTGTTTGTTCAATAAAATGTTTTACGCTCTCTCAAAGTAAAAGTTCTACGTTGCAAACGGGAAAAGCGAGGAGTGTCTAAAGAGTTATTTTTGCCACAGTAAACCCCTGATAGACAAACATAAAACCACCTGCCTGGCTCATGAATTAAACATCATTCATTTTCGATGGAAACTCCGAGCGTATTCATGCTTTCAGACACGCAGAAATAAAAAACGGGCCGACACGACGTAACTTGATCGGCGGGCCGTTTCTCCCCCCTGAAATTTTAAAGCCTGACGTTCGAAAGGGAATTCGGTGGCACTCGACGTTTTTTAAAAGGGGAAGAAACGAAATTAATAGCGAACGTAATAAATATCGCAGAATTGTATTGTGGGGTGAAAACCTTAAGAAAAGCGCGCGATCCATCTTCATATATTTCATGCCATTCTTAAAGCGTAAATTTAAATAGGGGCATTGCTTTAACGCGCTCGAGTTAGATAAGCATCCAAAAATGCTCATTTCGCGGGTCTATCAGATCATAGAAATCCCGTCTCGTCTGCCATCTCTAACAATGAAGCTGTTTCTAGAGCGACGCAACTGCTTTCAGCAGATTTCATTTGGAGATATGAAAGCGGCGAAATCTCAGTAAAACGTTAAAAAGAAACGCAGAAGTTAATTTAGTAATTCGCACGTTCTATACCTTTCCGAGGACTTCAAAGGTGGGTTACATCCAAAAACTCGATGTTTACCGCAAACTAAATTATCTAACAGTAATTAAAGGATTTACTCCAGACGCAGTGTTAAATAACCAAATTAAACCGCGCGGGGCTTTGCGTTATCCTTACGCGAACTTCTCGTCGTGAACTCGGCGTTTTTTGTTGGCACGACGCCCCAACAACTTCATCATCACCCCCCACGACTAATCCGGCTAAAATTGATGGGGTTTAACCACAACAAAAACCGTCCATGTAATTACCCAAGAAAATTAATTATTTTTATTTCATCTATTTCAGGATCTATTCGACATTTCGAAACAGCAAAGAGATTTCTACCTTTCCCTTCTATTTTTTAGGGAGGGACAAACTAACGATTGTAAGAAATCGGCATTTTGTAAATCATTAAGTTCATTGCGTAAGTTAAGGTCGATAGAATGTCGCCAACGCGACCTCGGATAATACGCCCACCTAAAAATAATGTAAACAAATGTTGCAGCGACTTGCTTAATCAAAGGCTTCGCACTCATGATAATGAGGCTGACATTTGCAATAAAACTGTATTCAAAGAAACATACCAGCTGCATATTGCATCATCAAACAGTCGCCGAGGTGACTCATCAAAGAAGCCCGGCAGTATGCAAGCATAAACAAACATGACTAAGAGCAGACGAATCTAGGAAAACCGCGAAGACTCATAGGGGAAGTGTGCTCTCGATCCCACCGCTGCCACCAAATGTGAGGGACGGGTGATTAAAAAATTGATAAATTTTTCTTTTATCATTTCTAACCACCCATCTCACATGCTTTCGGATACTACGAACTTTAAGAGGAGTCCAAAACAAAATATTAGATCGGAGCCAGTGAAAACAAAGAAATCAGATGTTAAACAAAACAGGATTGAAGAAGAAAATAGCATTAAGAGAAATAAAAAAAGTATGTCGCACAAAAGAAAGACGAGAAGTTAAAAAAGGTGGTGGTGACATCGAAGAAAGTTGTCAATGACGAAAAGTAAAGCGGATGAAATAGTTGGCAGCTACCCAATTCGCATTAAGGAGTCCATCGATATTTCTCCGAGATGTCAATATGTGTGTGAGGTTGAACAGGGCTTGATCAACCTCGATGAAACAATTTTGGTGGAACCGACGGAAATCTTAATTAGCGGAATTACTGTTGCGAGAATCCGAAAATCCTACTTGCATACTCAACGTTCCTGAAGAAACAGTTCGTTTGCCCAAGAATCTGGTTGTAGCCTGTTGGAATGGCGACAACAATCCTAATCGAAGACCTGAGATATTAGCCGACGAAAGCGAAGTCGAAAATGCGAAATTCGAAGATATATCAGAGCAAGATATCACGAATGAACGAGATGAAAACGCAAGAGATTCAAGCTCGCGTAGAAGTCGTGGTAGGCCTAAAATTATCCGAACAGAGGGCAAAGAGCAAGACTCAGAAAAGAGTATCAGTACCAAGTTCGGTACGAGGAAGAGGTATGTCTGGTGAATGAAGAAACGTTTTTATCTGAAGTACCAATGAAAGAGGCATTATCGAGTCCAGAAGTGAATGAATGGAAGGGGGCTATGGCTGACGAAATTAAATCCATAATTTCAAATGATACATGGAATTTAGTTGACCGACCAAAAGATTCAACAGTGATCGGATGCCGGATGATTTTGTGGAACAAAATGAATCCAGATGGAAGCGTTCGGCGACATAAAGCTCGCCTGGTGGCTCAAGGCTTCAACCGGAAGCCTGGTGATTCGTTTAATGGTGAGCTACGAAATGAAAATTCAACAGTTAGACGTTACTACAGCTTACCTCAACGGTTTTCTTGAAGAAGACGTCTATACGGAAACACCAAAGGACTTGGTGAACTATTGGAGATAGTTATCCAGAACGATAAAGATGAGGGAAGAAGCTGGTATCACAGATTCGATCAAGTTTTGAAAGAATGTGGAGTTGTATCCTCATCTGCTGATCCTTGCTTGTATAATATTGGCAAGGGGGTGTGGCGTAGCAACGTACACGCATCTAACATATTCCCCGAACCAACCGCCATCCAAGTAATCCCGGGCCTTAATTCCCAAGCTGTACGTAGCGAGGCTATTAACGAGCGCACTAATGACCATATTAGGCGGACGGGTTCGGCGAAATCCCTGATGCAAGTGCGCATACCGGCACGCTCTAATGAGACGGATTAAACGTAGAGTATAGGATCAAGAGGGGTGTTCTTAGAACAATCCGGGAAGAGGTCCTATATAAACCGGCCGAGTGCCACTAGCAAGGCACTTCAAATCCTGCTGTCGAATAGGCCAGAACGAAGGCTCTTGCTACTGCTTCCGAATAGGCCAGAACGCAAACTTCAAATCCTGCTGCCGAATAGGCCAGAACGAAGGCTCTTGCTACTGCTGCCGAATAGGCCAGAACGCAAATTTCTGCTCCTGTCGCTGAATAAGCCAGGACAAAATATCAGCCCCTACGGTGTAAGGTCTGAGCAACACACCGCCAGATTCCAAGTCGCATCTCGAAGAACCACCAAGCTGGCGCCGACACCGGTACCACGTGGGCAGACGAAGGCGATCATCAAGAGGAGTCGTTACCGGAGACATCAGCATCGACAGGAATTCCGGGACGCATTGTCAGAAGCCCGCTTTCCCCGAGCAGTGTCCCCCTTACCGCCGTCGGCGTCGCCGCAACGAGGACCCGCCGTCGCGTCAGAGACCGAAGGTTACACTGGGCCATACCGACTGATCCCTCTAACGGTACCTCCACCGACGTACCACGAGGTATCACGCGCCCAGGTCCACCCGTTAGATCCACGTCTTGCCATGGTGCAATGCGACTACGCCAAGTTAGGAGAAGAGCAATACTATCGTCAGATAGAATTTTGATGTGTATATATTGTATATAACCTATTCCATTAATATAACTCTCCATTTACTGGAAGTTGTGTATTTGTCGGCATTACAAACCGGCTGGGCACGTGACACCCACGCACCGCGCCCCCACAGGGGAAAATATCATACTGATGGCTGTTTATGTAGTGTAGAGGATGTGCTCATCGCGTCCAAGGACCAGAGAAAAGTTAATAATATCGTCGAAAGCATCTCTCAGCACTTTAAAATTAGAAACCTGGCAGACGTCGGTTTCTGCCTTGGAATCCAGTTTACCCGTGAAGGAGACGGGATTACAATGTGACAAGGTAGCAACATCGACGTGGTCCTCAGACGTTTTAAGATGGAGGAATGCAACACTGTTAGCACTCCTATGGACACGGGAACGAAGTTGGAGCCAGAAAGTGGAACACAATCCGAAGAAGAGAAAATTTTATTGTATAGAGAACCTACCTCGCAACTTCGACAAGACCTGACATTGCGTTTGCAGCCAGCTATCTTAGACATTTTAATTCCTGTTACAGGGAAGTTCATTGGAAGGCTGCGAAGAGAATCTTAAAAGGTACCTGAAGGGAACCAGAGATGTAGGCCTGACTTATCGTGCGGATTCTGAGTATCTAAAAGGGTACGTAGATTCAGATTGGAGAAACTTCAATATAGATCGACGATCATTTTCTGGATTCGTTTTTATGCTGAGCGGATGCGTAGTAACATAGGATTCCAGAAAACAAAGAACCGTGACCTTATGTACTTGTGAAGCGGAATATGTAGCACTCGCAGAAGGTACGAAGGAAGCTCTCTATCTACAACGTTTCCTGAATGAGCTGGGATTCTCAAACTTAGGGAAAGTCACTATTTTCGGTGATAATCTCTGATCAATCGAGCTGGCGGAAAATCCTACATTTCATCAGAGAAGCAAGCACATCGACATCAGATACCATTATATTCGTGATGTGTTGAAGGAAGGAAAAATCAAAGTCAAACATGTTTCCACGTCCGACATGGTTGCCGACATTATGACTAAGGGACTTCCAAAGGGAAAACATTTGAGATGTTTAAGAATGGCTGGCATATCCCAACAAGATACGATTCGAGAGGGAATGACGACATAATATTACCGTGACTCGTATCCTTCATCGGTAGTGCAAGACATTCAAATACATTAAGCTGGGTACCCATTGGCCGCACCGCATCTGTATTGCAACGTTGCAATACAGGTTCGCTGAAAATAAAAGTTAATGCACCCGTCATGCACCTCGAACGCACCAATGCGCACCTCGCACGAACCACTGGTGCGTTCGAGGTGCATGATAGGTGCATTAACTTTTATTTTCAGCGAACCTGTATTGCAACGTTGCAATACAGGTGCGGTGCGGCCACTGTGTACCCAGCTTTAAGGTCCGATTTTACAATCGTCGTATAAACTGAGTATAACACTATTTTTGGAATAACGTGACGTAAATATGGAAGAACGTTAAAGGATAATCTGCGAATAGTTATTATTCAACGAATAGAGCTTATTCCACGATTGTAAAACTGGGCCTAAATCAAGTAGTTCATTTAATAATAATTGTAGATGCGATGCGATTGATAACAATTGTAATTTGTCATGAGAGTTTTATCAGAATAATATAAAAATATTATATTAAAACGAGTGTCTTTGGCTTTTCCCCATCCAACTCTGCAACATAGCCTATGGAGAGAAGATGTAGTTATAAATACGATCCAAAAAGGTTCACCCATAGTACAACCTGACACAGAGGGAAATCAAATCCTGATAACTCCCATGGCACGAATTAATCTAAAACTGGAGAGATCTACAGCACCGGTTCCAAACAAAGGACAACGAATCTCTGTCTTCTTAATCACGCCAAAGAGGGACATGCTAGCTCGCTAACAGTCAGATGGTACGACGTGATATCAGACTCATATAGTGTGGGAGTGAAAAAAGGGCAATTATTTCGAAATAAGTGATTAAGGCCCACTTGTACAATTCCAGTTTAACTTTAAGCCAAAGCTTAAACCCTTAACAACATTTGCTGAAATAATCGTTGCTATGGGTTTAAGCTCTAGCTTAAATTTAAACTAGCATTGCACAAATGGGCCTAAGCGATTCTTGAACGTTCTTGTTAGATATTAAGACAGATGTTATCTCCTGAAGCAGGAGAAGGACGATTGACCTCCACAACTTGTATGAGGCAGCATCAAAATATGTGTTTAATTTAGCAAAACAGTTGCCTAAATCGTCGTCTCTTTTAAGCAAGGGGGAAGGGATGTAAGAAATCGGCATTTTTGAAATCATTAAGTTCGGGTAATATGCCCACCTACTTGTTTTATTAAAGGCTTTGCCGTCATGATAATGAGATTGACCTTTGCGATAAAACTGCATTCAAAGAATGCCGAAAAACATACCAGCTGCATATTGCATCATCAAATATAAACAGTTGCCGAGATGACTCATCAAAGAAGCCCGCCATTACGCATAAACAAACATGACTAAGAGCGGATGAATCTAGGAGAAGCGCTATGACTCATAGGGCAAGTGTGCATCTTGATCCCACCGCTGCCACCAAATGTGAGGGACGGGTGGTTCATTCATTCATCCCCTTTTATCATTTTCAACAGCCGTCCTTCACACCCTTATTGTCTTATTTACATAGAAGTAAATACTTCAACAGGTTACCCTAAAGAAGTTGACCAAATTGATCAAAATATTTTGGCAGTGGCGACCGGTGCATACGAATAGAGTGGGCACAGGACAAGGCCGAAGCATTCTGTTCTCTCTTCGTTGTGTAATAAACAGAGATAGCGCTTAGCAAGTATGTCGTGTCCCGCTGAATCGGATGGACCGGCTGGCGCTGCATTTTAGGTAATTTGAGGAAAAACTTGTAAAACAAATGAAAAAGAAAAGAAAACAAAAATAATCAATGACCAGACAAGATTGAAAAAAGTCGTGATTGAGGGGGACGGTGATCCACTTAAGAAATACATAAAGAAGCAATAAGTCATTTGAAGTCGATCAATTTTTCTGCGTTTTGTGTTCATGTTTTCAACACCTCCCAAATATATTAAAGCACTAAAGTTGTTTTCGCCCTGGGTTATTAAAAATCAGACGAATTCATTTTGAAAAGAGTATATTCGTATATGTATACTTCATATACAGTACGAATTTTCTTTATTTTTTTTTTAACTTGTGATTAAATTACCTCGCCATAAAAACACCCTAAACCTTCGCAATTCAGGCGGGTTCCAATCCTCGGAGCCTCAAAAGAGACCAAGATATTTTTTTATTCAATTAGAATGGCCCCGAATTCAAGTTCCATCGTATTTTACGAGGGAAGGGCGACCAATCTCTAGCGTACGTTTCTTTAATAATTCCCCACGGCAGCGGCGGCGAGTTTAAAGTCTAACGAAGTTTTTCTATATTTTTCGTAAATTATTTAGCGGGCTTGTAAACGTAATGATTTGTAATCGGCGACCAGATTTCCCAAGTTTCTCGTAATCTTGCGGTCTTTAAGTAACATGGGGGAGGCGCTCTCTCTGGTGAAGTTTATTTTCCATTTTATACAATTTTTTTTTAAAGAAAGCTGTAAAAGCGTCGGTTTTGATGTTTCATAAATATAAGGCGTTTACTTGCAGTTCGCTTTGCGACAGTTGCAGTAAAAACACTCGTAAAACCGGGGAGCTAAATAATTTACGTTTCGCCCGGATTTATGAAAACCGGCGAATACATCTGGTTTGTGTTGTTTGTTTTCCCAAGTCGCGCGCCCCTTTTTTAATAAAGCCGGAAACGTTTAAAATACCTGCCGAATCTAATATTTTTTTTTTGTATTAATCGAAAGGTCGCAGAGGAATTTCACGACGAAGCCGGAGATGAAATCAGATAATAATAAAACGGGACAAGCGGCCTGACGCAATGCGCTAAACCAAATTTGCATTTCGTAGTTTAATCGATTTTTAAGTTGTAATTTTTGCTACGTGCACAGGAAGGATTTTGCGACGTTTGATTTCGCTGCAACAAAGACCAGGCAGAAACTAGGAACTTTCCGCGCTTCCGCCATTTATCGTGCAGAATTCCACGGACTAACGTTAAACCATTCATTTGATGGGATTAAATGTTTGCAGCTAATTAGGAAATGAATTGCCTAGAACTGTTGTAGGCGAGGACCTACAAGAGCGATTTATTCTGTAATCTGCATGGAGGAACTGGAATAAAATTTTACTATCGCGTAGTTCAGAGGATTTTATTACGTTTGCCCTGATTTAAACTAACTTCCGATGTAAATTAAATACAATTTAGCAAAAGTGATAAGTGAGAAATGAATTAAGACAATGTCGTTTAACAATCGATAACAAGCGCTTGGATGTTATAGTCTAATAATTTTGATACTGATAAAAAAATTCTAAATTAGAATAACTGTGGACGCTTAAGCTCAAAATCCTATAACATTGGGGTCTGGAGCTCAAAATCCCATAAGAAATTGCTAACAAGAGCCCGGCCAATTCGAAAGAGGGAATGGAGAAGGCCCTAGACCTAGAGGATGTCAACCAGAACAACGAGAAAGCCCTTAATGATGCAGCTGCCCACGGTGAATTGAATACTAACGCTGGCAGTATTCAACTGAGATAGCGAACCATTACGTCATCGCATATCCGCTTCTCCCTCTAACACATTAATTGTCAACCAACCATTAACTGTCACGGTTGTCAGTTAATGTTGGTTACTATTGTGTAATAGGAGAAGCGGGTATGCGGTGACGTAACGGTTCGCTATCTCACTTGCGGGAATGCTGCCACCGTTGGTATTCTAATCCTGTCGGTTATGCAACACACAACGCACAGGTGCAGCCGCTTTAAACTACCTGCTCTTTTATTTGCTTATCAAGTTGTCAATCAATTCACCGTGACAGCTGTCACCATTAACAAAAACATCAACAGTATAAAGGATGCCAAATAAACCATGTAATTTAAACAATAAACAATTTAAACCATAGGGGTTTCAGAATGCAAAAAAAATGATGGCATGTATCATCGTAAGATAAAGTTTCGGTCGGTGTACAACAGATGGCGATGAGGTTGTTCGCAAGCGATTGGTTGGAAGTGTACGTCAATGTTGCCAACTTTTCAATGCATTTCCCCCCTAGACGTTAGTAGAAAACCCTCTAAATTGGTACTAAATACCCCTATTTTTTTTATCCAAACTATTTTAGAAATCAAACTCAAAACTTGTGAATAATTATAAAGATCAAAAGAGAAATAAATTTATACAGAGAAATTATTTGTTATAAGGTAAAAAAAAGGATTTGTAAATATTTTTAGAATTACAATTATTTTAGTTAGTTCGTAAGTGTAAATCTTTTTCCTAGTACACGTTCATGTCCTGCTGTAATGGAAACAAATCCTTTGAGATAACAGCCAACTGTTCGAGTTACTCTCAACTAGAGTTGAGTCGTTCACGAATCACTGAGTCAATTCGAACGAATCTTTTAAGTAAAGATTCGTTCATTTCGTTCGTTGTAATGTCGTTCGTGAACGAACGAATCTTTTCGAACGAAATGATTTATAATGATTCAGATTCATTTGATTGATTTGATTCAATTGAACGAATCGTCACGCCGCGCCGCGCCGTAACATTCCAGTTTTATTTATTTATTTATGTGTCCGAGTGAAAAATAAGTGTAAATCTGAACGTCTATTCGAATTCAAGATTTCGACTCGAAAACTATTTCGATATCGAAATATTTCATTGAAAAGCAATGCAAGATTTCGACATCGAAACAGTTTCCGAGCCGAAATCTTGAATTAGAATAGGCACCCTGAAACACATGAACGAAAACCATACTTAAAATACGTCAACGCAAGACAATCGTTGATTAGAACTGAGCGGACTCGATAAATGTACTCGTCCGATTCGTTCATTTCGTTCATCTCGTTCGTTGACTCAAAAGATTCGTTCGTTCGGAATGACTCGTTTAAAGAACGAATCTTTTGAATCGTTCGTATTACGTGTCGTGAACGACACAACTCTACTCTCAACTGTCAACAGACAATTGGTCAGCTCATCAACTGTCAAATGCTCAGATAATAAGTACTTTGTTTTTGCCACAAATCTTACCTCAGATCACATAAACGTCATTTCCGTTAGCATGAACAAGTGTGTTTGAATTGAGGTACCCACCTTGCCTTTCGAGCACTCTCATTGGTTGCTACGTTGAATTCTTCGTTTAAACTTATTTGTTCGTGCTAACGGAAATGACGTTTATGTGATCTGAGGTAAGATTTGTGGCAAAAGGAACGCAGCTAATATCTATAAGATATTTTTCACTTCTGATGAAACTGTCGACCGACTGCGAAACGTTAAGTGTATAGTGCGCGATTTAGTGTCCGCACTAAATGCATGGGACAAGAACCAACTGTAAATATAAGATAGACAATCAATTGCATATTTCAAAATGATTAAAGAGGAATTTGAATATTACACGGTTACAAAAAAATTATTAAATTTACCAGTTAAGATATCAACAATTATACAGAGGATTATATTGTAATGATTTTAAGGGTTCTATTAATTTTTATTTTAAGAGCAAAACACGATATAGTTAATAAACTAATTTATTTAAAAGCAAATTGATTTATTTGTAAACTTACACAATAACACTAACATTTATTTACAAGCTTATATCTAATTTATTTCAACAGCCGAGCGAAAGTCTAACGCGAACTTTAATGCCGAACTGTCGAACGTCGAATTCCCTTCTCATTCCCGGTCGCGTGCTTTTAAGCCGGGGCTGTTTCTCACGAACATTCCAGTACGCGACAGAATGTCTAGGGTTGATTTCACCGCTGGCGTGATCTTGAAATGCCCGAAGTTTCTGGTCTAAGGCGCGTCGGCGATGACGCATGAGACGGGCTGGCGCCGGAATCGTCACAATATTAATTTTTAATTTCGATTTTCCTCTTCCCCTAAAAGAAAATTCCCGCTAACAATTTACCCCTAACTTCAGGGTTGGCTTTGGAGTAGTAAAAAAAGAATTGAAATGACAATAATAGCGTTTTACCGTCTCCTGCCAAGCTGCCGTCTATTATCTAGAAACCGAAATCTCTTTTTACTTTTAATTTATAATCTACAACCTATTCCAGGAATAGCTCCGCCGGCGCCGTCCATAAATCGATTGCTAGTCTATCATGTTGGTTTCATTTTACCATAAATTGGAGAAGTAGGGAATCGATTTCTGTAACATTTGGCAACGTTGCAGGACTGTCAAAACTCAAAATTATAGCTTTCTCCGTAAACGGTGTTGCCAGATGAGATGAATAATCCCGCTTTGGAGGGATTTTTAGTATTTGGTGCAATAGAAAGGGATTTTTTAATAAACTGTTGCAAGAGTAATTGTATTTATATGTTACGAAAGGCCCACTCACCTGTGAGCTATGATCTTTATGCAAAATTAGTTTTAAACAACGACGAGAACAGATTCTGTATTTTTCTTAAATTGGATTGTATCGTTGTGTTCAATATTTATTGTTTTAATAGAAAATTAAATTATATTCATGCTCAAATATCTTGGTGGTACATTCATCTAATAGTGGCGGTGGAGGAATTTTTTTTAAGTCGGAGGGATTTGTATTGATTTGAAGTAAAAAAAGCTTCGGATGTGTTTGACAGCACTGACTTTAGGTCGTCTCTTCTCCTCCTCCTCCGCCGCAACCTTGTCTCGCCCGATGTTGCCGCTAACCCCCCCCCCAAGCACCCTTAACTCTCCCTATTCTATGCCTGATGGTGATGACAAACGCGCCATTATACTAACTTTTGGAATAATTTCATCAGAAGATATGGTATAAGTAAATTAAAAAAATCAACGTGCAAGACTGATTAAAGTGCTTAAGACAGAATGTGTCAAAACGAACAAGGGGCATCTGCTTTGTAACAATATATTAAGGGTTGGTACTTTCATTACTGATTAACATTAACCTTTGGTTTATTCCCATCCCTACAATTGTAAAAACAATTATTGTTTTTATAGGAATAAACCAAAGATTAAAGTTAATCAGAGTTGAAAGTGCCGGCCCTAACGGTGACAAGTGACATGCCTCAAAATAACAACTCAAATATGTCAAAGTTGCCAGCTAGCAGTTGTCAGAATTAATTTTTAATTAATGGTTTAATTAATTTTTCGTCTGCCGAAAATTGAAGGAAAGATTCAATGTGTCACATTTGACAGATTATATTTCTTTATGTAATAACTGAACATGTCAGTTTCTACCAAAGTTGTGACAGTTAGGATGCAAAATATCTTTTTGGCCAAGATTTCACAGGAATTGGCCAGTTTTAGGCATGTGTCTTCAGTCTCTGTTTAGATTTCTCGTTGCGCGCAGATTCAAGTTCCATCGGCCAGTAGTTTCTTAACCACGCTAGGGTATGCAGCGTTTTATTTTCTTGGCTGGAAGCCATTGTGCACTTTCATCCAAATGTGTCGTTTGCAGGAAAGCTGAACGGAATGATGTACTTGGTGTTTCAAAAGACGTGATACTGAAGTAATTTGTTATGCTTTTCGAAGCCTGATCTCCACTAATAAATCAGGTAGGTAATTATGGCAAGAAAGTTCTGTGCGCAATTTAGGTCGTAACGTTGTTTTTCATTCTTTTTGATTAGGCTTTTACTTGGAGCTGGCACATTTCGATGTCACAACAGAAAGTGATCTCGGTTTCGACAACGCTGTGTTCGGTCGATCGGACCCAGTTCCGCTAACCAGTTGCAAAGCGTGACGTGAGTTCGCACGGTGACGTTGAATGAAGCGTAGTCACCCACCTCTCTTTTTGACTGTCACGACCGCACGGCTTTTAACATCAAATTCACGGAACTTGAGCTCTGCGTCATCAATCACCGAAGTTACAACTGGCAAATATTTCAGTATTATTTCTCTGTGAACGGTGAGTAAGAAAGAAGGATGGACTTATGCTTTTTATGTCTGATTATGCAACGCCAAACGCGCTTTATTTAAGACGCAGGGCTATGAAAAAGTCTATATCAGACTCGACGAAGTACAGCTTGAGACAATTGATTTATTGCAAGGCTTTACAAACCTTGACGTTTAGTTGCATGCATACATGTAGATTTACTTAGATTTGAGGTTTATTTTCTTTGTGAACGAAAAGCGGATCCGTGCTTCGTGTTTTAATTTCACTTGTTTATGTCTATCGTTCATTTAATTTAGTCCTGCGGTAGATTTGTTTTGTTACAAGCTTAATTGTTGCACAAATAAAGACAAGTGTGCAGTAATTGGTGACTTTTATTTATTTTATTTACTGGTCCCTTTTAATTTGGGGTTACGTATGACCTCGACCAGTCCCGTTGGATTAGCCGGCCATTGAGACGAACTTAGATTGCCCCCCTTTTTTTCACCTCCTATTAACTTTATCTGACGGTTTATTTATCGTTACTATGGAAATGAATCGGCAGATAAAGTTAACAGAAGGTGAAGAAATCGGGCTTCAGTTAAGTAGCAAAGTAAAGATTGCCAGTTAACTTTATCTGTCGGTTTATTTCCATAGTAACAATTGTAATCGTTACTATAGGAATAAACCAGACAGATAAATGCGACAAAGTCGACAAGTGTCATTCCTAGAAATAGCAACTGAAATATGTATGTCAAGGTTGTCAGCTAGCAGTTGTCAGAATCAATTTTTAATTAATGACGTGTTTTTTTGATCAGCTGGAAATTGATAAAGCAAAAGCGACTTTTGTAATAATTTCACCAGAAAATATGATATATCTAAAGTAAATAAAAACCACCCGTGTAGCAAAAAAAAATTCAACGTGTAAGTCTGATTAAAGTGCTTAAAAAAGAATGTGGATGACATCGTCGAAACTCATGTTATTTGATCGTATTTTCCCCGCTTCTATTTTCGCATCCCTCGGGATGTATTTATTAAATTTCATTCGCCCCATAAAAAAATAAATATGACAAGCTCGTTTCTTCAAATTTACGTCACATATCATTCGGTGTTCTCATTACAATTAATGTGAACTGACACATTATCCATAAAACACATTCGTCCCTCCTCGAATTCGTTCATCCACCACCCACTCGATCCGGCCGCATTCTCCCCTCATATTTGCTCTACCGAGGTGATTTATATTTTAGCGCTAGTTCTTCGAGAATAAATTTGTACGAAACGTCGGACGCGAAGTGCGTAAAACTTGTTATTTCCCTATTTATTTTTGTGTTTCATGTCGAGGCGCGCGTGCCTCCGTGCGTGTGTGTGGGGAGACCCGGAATATAAATGAGATATCTTTCTGTGCAGCCTAAAAGCTTTCCTTTTGAATATCTTTTTTTCGTTATTTTGTTGTGCGCACTGAAAGGCAGACCTGAGATAAAACGTCGCAAATATAAATTCACGCCGCGCCGGGAGAGCCGGGGACGTTTTTGTAGTTTGCTTTTTAGTTTTGCGATTGGTGCAATATTTAACGGCGGAAAATATGTACGTGACACAAATCTCGAAAGCGTTTCAATTTATTTTCTCGTTCTGTTTTGACCCCGGTACTTTTGTTTAAAAATATTATAATATACACGCGCGGCGCCGAGTTATAAAAGAATTCTAAAACCCTTTCACGATTGCATCGCAAGCAATTAGAAAATTGGTTTTCTCTTCGCGTTAACCGTAATTTGTGATCTTGAGAAACGAGATGGAATGTGTACGTAATTTTCCACGCGACAAAAAACGAGTAAATCTGTTTTTGATACGCGCGTATTAACGAACGCCACTCATCGACTTTTACCCCCCAAAATATAGCACCCACACGATTTCCAAATCGGATTAAAATTTTCGCAACGATCCGATCCGTTGAAAGCAAAACGCTCTGCGCCATGTCGTTTGTTGATAATCAAAGCGAACCAATTTGATTTGTGTAACAAAGTAGAGGTAAATGTAATGGGTTCTATTTCTACCCGCATACAGGAAATCAATGAATCATTACCCCAAATTAAATGAGTTAACACGAAATTACGATTGTGGCTTTGATATTTTCTTTCCGCGTTATTTATCCTGTCCGTTAACAACAACCGAACACTTTATTTATCGAACAAAGTGGATAATGTAATGGGTTCTATTTCCAGCCCCACTGAAACATTACACAGTTTTCATAGCGGAATTACGTGACGCAAGCGGGTGCACGTCAATAACTTCTTTCGCCGTTGACACACGAAGGGGGCAGGCGAACAAAACTGAACGAAATCAGCGCCGGTAATTAATTATGCAGGCCACGGACGCGACGGATAAATTCGGGATTACAAGTTCGAGCCATTATTACATCGTTAACACCTTCATAAATCAATACATGCCGGTGCCGCTTCATTAGGCCCAGTGAAAGTCCCTGCCTGCTTCGTCCTTTCATAAAAGGACGACTGAAAAGGACGACGCAGAAAACGTTCGGTTCAGTTGGTTCTGCTTACACGTTGTTCTTAACTCCGTGTTTGAATTGAAAATTTAAAAAAAGCCTCAGTTGAATGAGCCTCGTTTATCCAGCTCTTTTTAATGCAAATCATTCGTAAATGTTTTTTTTTTGTTCCTTAGCGCGGGGGGGTGCACGAATATCAACTGTATCAGGGCGCACCGACCAACTTCAGTTCATAGAATTTGTTCACAGTATAGGTACTTAACCATCTACCTATTTATAACAAAGAGGGTAGAAATAAACGACATAGCTTCGCTACTGTACTTATCTTGAAAAGCTTGACTTTGAAAAACATATCTGAGAACACTTGCCTAATGTATTCAAGAAAACAAAAGTTCAAAAAGCGACATCTGATTTAAAACAACAAATTAATGCCCGGTTGCACCAACTTTTTAAGCAGAGCTTAAATTTAAGTTATGTTTAGAATGTGACATTTAGGTATGGTCAGTATAATGTCAAATACATTCTGATTGACATTTAAACTTCAACTTAAGTATTAAATAGAATGTGACTAACATTTTGTTAAATCTATAAATAATGTCATAGTCTAAACACCACTTAAATTTAAGCTCTCCTTAAAAAGTTGGTGTAACCGGGCATAAATGCGCTAACGTTGACAAGTGACATTTCTCATAAAAACAATTCAAATATGTCAAAGTTACCAACCAGCAGTAGTCAGAATCAATTTTTAATTAACGCCGATCCGCTGAAAATTGATGTAGCGGAAGTGTGAGTATTATCTGTGAAACAAAAGCTAAGACGATGAGGTGAAGATTCAATGTGTCACAGTTGACAGGTTACAGTGGTCTACGTAATGACTTAACATGTCAAAGTTCTGCCAAAATAACTGTTTTTATGTTGTGACGTTCCTAAATAACCGCCACATGTTTATTGCTATTCAATAACAATTTGTTTAATGTAATTACAATAAAGAAAAATTCTATTCGACATCATCATTCCACTGGCGTTTGGCGGCAACTGAGAATACATGACATATCGTTCATAACGGTCATCTACGTGCCTGACTAGTTAGTCTTCCCCTTGAACATCTCTTCGAATTGTTTGAAAATCCCGCGAATTAACCAATTTTGAAATTATTTGATCTTTGCCCGGAGAATCGATTCTTTTTCTCCATTTTCTCACTCGTGAAAATTCTCGTGGTTCAACATCGAAAATGTAAGTAATCCTTGGATTTATTTGTCATATTTCTCATGATATCCATACTTTAAGTAGAACCAAGATTGTCTAAAAGCTAATTTCGTACAAGAGGATGTTGTAAAAGAAAATTCCTAATTTTCAAGCGAGACAACTTACCAACCAGTCACATTTTATTAGGAAATTAAATCTCACCATTTCAATGGATCATTTCTATCATCTCTAATTGATGAAAACATCTTTCTACGTCTTGATCTTAACGAGGCAACTGCACTTCTGATCACCGCCTTCCTGCAGAATTCAACCTTGCTTCTTTATCTTCCGGACTACTTGTAAGTTAGTTAGTTAATTGTAAGTTAGTTAGTTAAGATTAATTTTAAGCCATCCTCCATCTCATTCATTTTCATTTAGATTAAGTTCTGAGCATTCTGTAGTATTTAATTAATTAAGATTTTTTGATTCACTTGCTGAGTTCTTGATTTGCTAAAACAAATGTAGCGACCACAGCGCCACCTGCGGCACATCTCTATACCATTGCTACGCACCAAGAACTCCAACCCACTACTGGAACCCAACATGGCACTCGCAAAACTTTCATATTCAAAGAGTTGGCAACCACAACTCACGTCTACATTCGACACGATGCAGTACGAAGTGCTCTACAGCGACCATACGATGGACCATACAAGGTACTCAAAAGAAACCCCAAAAACTTCATCGTGGAAAGAAATGGACAACGATCAACAATTTCCATAGATCGAATCAAACCAGCATTCATCGAGAACGACACCATCGAACCTTTGGAGCCAGCTGACCTCGTAACACCCAACCAAACACCCAACCCAAAGGAAAACAGAGTCACCCGGAGCGGCCGACGAGTACATTTTCCTAATCGTTATCGTGATTGATGACTCAACCACTGGCAGGGGGGTATGTAGCGACCACAGCGCCACCTGCGGCACATCTCTATACCATTGCTACGCACCAAGCTCTAACACCCTTCCACACCACACTCAGCCCCTCTACAAGATGGATGCTGGGGCTATATAAACGCATGCAGAGCAGCTCGAAGATCATCCTTCCCCAGCCAGCTGCAAAGTTGGAACCTCCTAACCAAACCCAGCTGCAAAGTTGGGCCTCCTCTCCAAAAGCCAGCCGCAAGGTTGGACTGCTAACCAAAGCCAGCCGAAAGGTCGGGATATCCTGGTTTCCACGTCCGTCAAACACCTACGACCATCCAGCTTCGTCGGGCACTGAAACGCATCAGCAGAATACGCCGCACCGTTTCACCGCTTCCCCCGACGCCAGAAAAGAGGCCCGTCCGGTCAGAAGACGTCACCCAGCACACGGCTTATCGACCACTCCGCCGAGGAATCCGGTTCAGCACGTCCTCTACCTGCAACCATTGCACCAGGACAACTACGAACTCATCCCCGTGGACATACCGTGCACATAACCACCAGGCATTCTGACATATTAACATCCTTGTATTATTATTATTAATAAAGACATTTTCTTTGTGTTTGTGACAATCAATTGTTTGGCTAAAGAATACGACAACACAGACCCCCAAACAAACTTTTGAATTGCATTAAAAGAAGTAGTATGCTAAAGTGTTTCTCCTTTACTTCCCTCAACATCCTCTTACTTCTACGAGCTGCAAGAAACCTAGCCTGGCTTCCAGAAGGCTCACGGAGCAAAGCTTACGCCAGCAGTTGAAAGAATCACAGTACCAACACCCTTTACTACGCAGCCCACAACGCCCAGAATTAAATTCTTTCAACACAAGGTGTGGAGATCGTGATAATGTATTAAAATTAACAAGCAACATCTGATTTACAATAACAAATTAAATCTGTCGACGTCGACAAGTGACATTTCTCAAAATAACAATTTTTATGTCAAAGTCGTCAGTTAAAAGCTGTCAGAATACATTTCTAATTCATGATGTACGAGTATTTTTAGTCTGCTGAAAATTGATAAACTAAAAGCCTCAGTTTGACATGTATCAAAACGTTGGAATAATAAAAACATGGGTAAAACTATCAATGTTGCAAACATAGATTGTTATAGAATGTTCTCCGCATAATAATACTTTCGCTTCATGTAATGGAAAACAACTTTAATACGCCAACGTGTATGTCAAAGTTTCTAGCTGACACCTGTCAAAATAATAGTGTATAACGCTTTAAATACCTATATTAACATAAAGTCTGGCTTTTAATAATTTGATAACTTATTAGATTACTTATTACCTGTAATAATTTGACAGGTAATATTTATTAAAATAGTACCTACTCAATTTTGTAGTCCAAAATTTTTGGAGGGCAATATACTTAAAATTCAATTAGTATGGAACTTGCGAAACAAAACGTCTCAGTTGTGATTGATCGATACTATTGTTAATTGTTAAGAAATGAATTTCGAGAAAAAAGAAAACTTACGGGGTGTGTTTTAGAACGAGTGAAGTTTATTCTACCTCCTTACCATAAAACTGCACCTCCGTGGGGGGTTTATCGTCGGAAGCAATTCGAAACTTTTATCGCGCAGTCGTTTTCCGACTAATCATTGCAAAAACTCCGATTTTCACGGCGCGGCGCGAGTAAGACAAAGAAGTTTCCAGATAAATTCAAACTCGGCGAACTTGATACAGCTTTGCAATGCTAATTCGCGTTAATTATTCATTGCGGCAATATTTGATCTTCATTCGGGAGAGTTTCTGCGCGAATGCAGAATTTTAAAAATGAAAAGGCGAGAGAAGGAAGTGCCTTTGCACACAAATGAACTTCGAATTCAAACGAGAATTTTGAAACGCGCGAAACGGTAAACATATCTCTTTCTTCCGGGTTTAACAACCCTTTAGTCAATTGGTTTTAATTTAAGGAATTTAATCTAAAATTCATTTCAGAAGATTATTTCGATATCTCTTTTAATTGATTCACAAAAAAAAATTTCGATGATCATAGAAATTTCTAACTTGTTTGAATTTTCTGCTTCTTGTATCATGTTCCAAATTTTTCTTTTTAATTTCCGTTCTATTCCATTAATTTTTGTTTGTTTGTTTATGTGTTGTTTTCCTTGAATTGTTGTTTCTACTTTCAAGTGTTCTCCGTGTATTTCTTTGCAGTTTTTTTGTTCTTTCTCGTTTCTCTATCGTCTTATTTTCTACACTGTGACCAATGATCAACAATGATTGAAGCCTTGCGTCTGAAATATTGCCGGATTATTATCAATCTTTAATTCCGCAACAGCTATTTACTATCTATAAGAATATCATATCAATAATAATTTCTACACAACGCCGCGCCGCGCCGTGCGGACAATAAACATTGTTGGTCTTTTTTTCTTATTTACTTCTTTATTTTGTTCTCTATTTTTGTCTTCTTTTGTTTTTCCCTCTAATTTTTATCCTCCTCTTTATTTTTATCTTCTTGCTACTCCTGTCTCCATTGCAGATGGGCCACGATTTTTTCCGTCGTAAATCAGCCCAATCAGCCCAATACGTAAAATTAAATGCGATACAACTTCGCTTAAGCGACGGCGGAAACACGTTCACTTAAAAAAAGTGTATAAACAAATGTCTTGCTTCGCCAATATGAGTCTGGACTGACCTTTGAGTTGAGGCTGAGTTCGGAGAATTTCCGGCTGCATGTTGCGTTGCCAAGCAGTCGCCGAGTTGATTCACCAAAGAAACCAGATTAAATACCTATAACGATCCAGGGATTGGAATGTCCGGTTTAGGATGATAAAAAAAGAAATGTAGCTTTACGATAGAGCTCACATAGTCGGCAGCCGTGTGATCGTATACATCGCTCCCAAATCCGAAGGCGAAATTAACATTCACAAAATGTTTGTACGTTTGCGAAGACACGCTTTGTCTGCACCGACCGCCATCTCGTGCGTGTTAGCTCATGGGGCAACAGTATCGTTGCTCTTTGCTTTCACGATACAATTTATAGGTCCGCAAATAGTTGTGCTGCGGCGCACTTATTTGACATTCACAGAATGTTATAGTGTGTGAACAAACTCCGAAAAATCCGTCCGTCTCTCCATGGTTACAGTAAGAAAAATATTAATTTAATTTCTAATTTTTATGTTATTAAAATCTAACAATTGCTTTAATTGATTTACGAAATGCTATCTCTTTTCCCGTTTTAAAACCATTTTGAATTTGTTTTGCAATTTGTTGTACCATGTTGTTCTGAAGTTATCTGTAATTTTGCATTTGTCTAAAAGGTGTCCTTTAATAATTTGGTTACCTTATTATATGCAATCAATTTTGGATCTTGTTTAAATCGAATGTTATTAATAATAATACATGACCGAGTTATTGTCTACTGTGTAATGTTCACATTTTTCGCTGTCCGTTACATTATTTTTTTTACGTATTTTCTCGTTATTTTGCTGTTGAAATTCAAATAAACGCCGTTTCGTTCTTTTAATTAATTTCGTATTTATGACTTTCACGCCTCTATCTCTCAGAATTTGTTTTTAATTTTAGTAATGCGGACTTCTATTCTTCTTAAAGCCATTTGTTTTGTTTCGGAATTTAATCTGTAGATGTCGTACATGGTCCCTTGGTCGATGTTATTGATCGATGTTTCTTGATGACGTATGCGGAAATTGCGTGTAAAATCTTTGACGAGTTTCCGTCCTCTTCGATGATCGTGCGATTACTTGTGTGGTGTGCTGCTACGCCATTGAGACGCGTGGCGTGCGTCTTCAAATTTTTGTGGTTTTCTGAAGCTGGACGGCTTCGAGATATTCCAGTTTGGCAAACATTTACGTCTCTATATTTCGTATGCCCTACTGTGTCATTTTTGCCGTCTGTTTTTCTCAACTGCTACCGCCTCTGTTCAAGTACGTATCCGAGCACGTGTTGCGTTAAAGTTCTCGCTCAGGAAAAACTAACAGAAGATTGTAAGTACCCTAGTTGTTTAGGAGAATATTTTCTAAGATTCCTTTTTTCTTTATGTAGAGTTTTTTTTTTACTCCCGAAATTGTGTTGAGTTGCCGAAGCTTTCCTCCTACCGTACGAGTTTTATCGGAAAATTCCTTGCTGTTTACGGCGTGTCTTTGAAGATACTGTCGAACAGGAGTTCCTCTTTTTATTTGTCGTGGTTGTTCTTGGAAACAAATCCAGTTATTGCGGAGTCGTTTGAAGATATAATTGAGCGGTGTCGTAAATGGAATCTCAGGTCAGGTTATTGCGGAGTCGTTTGAAGATATAATTCAGTGGTGTCGTAAATGGAATCTCAGGTCAAGTTATTGCGGAGTTGTTTGAAGATATAATTCAGCGGTGTCGTAAATGGAATCTCAGGTCAAGTTATCGTCAGGATTGAGTAAGAAACAATCACCATTATTATCGTATCGTATCGAGAAAATTATCGTACCGTACCGTATTGAATAACTACAGTATCGTGCCGTATCGTTTGGGAAATATTACCGTACCGTATTGAATTAGTCCTTTAATTTTTATTTTGATTGTCGTGGACAATATTTATAGTATATTGGGTCACTTTCGATTTTATTTAGCGATTTGTTACATTCTTTACTTTGTCGGGCCATTTATCCATAGTTGCATCATATTATTTTTTTTCTAGTTTAAGTTTTTTTTTGTACACGTTAGTTATATGTATATATATATTTTGTTTGTTCGAATTACCATTTATGTTTAATAGTTACATCAATTTTCAATTACATTATTTTTCATTCTCCAACTTTTCTTGTTTTATTTTCTGATGCGATTGAAGACTACTTTCTTTAAAATTAATTTGCGTAACTTAAAAATCTGTATCGAGTTTATTTGTTATGTTCCGGACTGTTTTAGTAATTACAGTTTAAAGAGATTACTTGGCGCTCAACAGTTTTCGTTTTTATCACCTAACGTTTACTATTTTTTTTTATGAATTACGCAAATTATTTTTTAAAGAATATAGTTCGAAGAATTATCCTTCCGAATCCACCTCAGCCTCCGACTAAACTGAGCTATGGCAACCAAACAAGTGAGAATCTACTTACAAAAAAGTATGTCACAACTGTTTAGAATCTCGTTTCATGCTAAATTCTTTAATTCGATTTGTATTTGTTTTTTACTCATTGTGAATTTATAATTGGAGTTTTTACTTTTTCATAATTTTTTGTTAATCCCTTTCGATTCAATGTTTATTGCATTGCATTTATTATCTCAATCATGTCGCTATCTATATTGTTTCTTTTATTCTGGCGAATGGCTTCTCAAGGTTCGTTTTCTTTCTCTTTGCCTGTTATACAGGATGTTTGTAAAATAAGTGCAAACATTTTAACCACATTACCGTGAGGGCACATAGAACACGGAAAAATAAAAAAAAATTTTCATAACAGGGGGGAAAATTATTTTATCCGCCCCTTATACGACGGTCATGAAACAACATAAAGCTTACGGAACCTGCTTCGCTGATCGTAGGCAATAAACATCGCAGGCGTGATTAATAAGCAAAGGCGCACTCACTCATCGAATAATATCTGTGTGGAAGAACACATTCAAACGTTCACTACAGTAATTTAGGAATGTTTATAACAACTGTTCAAAGAGGCATCCATTATTAGCGACACACACAAACACGAAACGTTCGAAACGTTCCATAATCGCGTAAATGCGGGGACATTATCTATAAATATTCTTGCATTGATTTGGAAATGCGTTTCCATAAATCCGCCGTGCTTCTTCAGTTACTCGAGCTTCGCCGTAGATGAGGAGCATCTGTTCTCTCGCCGTTCGTGAATTGCGGCATTTTAATAAGTAACACTAAGCACAAGAAATAGTAATCGTATTTAGCTTTAACTCGTTCAACCACTTTTCACAAACTAAACTGTTGATCCCAAAGGATACGGAGCAATAAATTTTGTGTCATGACTCATGATCATAAATGAAATAAAATGAAGCAAATTCCTTGGCAACGGTACGACTTACTGCGACGTGAAAAAAAATGCTTTTATTAGCCGCCCGACTTCGGCAAAGGTCACTGGGTTACTGCTCGATTGCAGTTCTGTTTTTTCTTCTAACAGATGCTTTCTGCGGTCGCAATAAAATTTCCTTTTCTCGACCTACCTCAAAGACGTGCGATTAATTAACTTAGTTACTACGTCTGAACTTCGCCCTGTGGTTGCGTTCTTTTCTTTTGTTCTACTTTATAATTTTGTCAATTGTTACTCCTCATACGCAATAAAGCCATTATTATTATTATTTTCAACTGCGATTTTCTCCTCGAAATGTGTAAAACTTTTGTTAAGGACATATGAGTTCAATCGTTGCCATTTATGATGATGTATTACAGGTTTAAATATTTGCATACAGTAAAAGAACACCCTGTATATTATTTTTACGATCCATTTCTACGTTTCTGACTTTGACGGGACTTATTATAACTCTTTCTGCTTTATTTCTCGCGAGTTTGCATTTGTCTCTTTTTACAATTCATAGACATCTCCCCTCCCCTCTTCCCTTTTAGCTACGATCCACATCTTAGTTCCCTTTGCCTTTTTTCTTTTTCTTTTCGCTTTTTACAATTGTTGTTTCTTTCGCAGATTATAGATCAACCTCCCCCTCTCATTTTATTGTATATTCCCGTGATCCATTTTGTTGAGTTTCTTTTCCAACCTTTTCTTTTTTGTTTCTTTATTTTTTCGTTTTAATTTTTTGCTTTGGCATTTTCCCTTTTTGCGATCGTAGTTAATCGACCTTGATAATTTATATGTATTATTTTCATGATTCATTTTCGTGATATTAGGGGGGTGGGGTGGCGGAGGAAAAGGTGTCAATTTAAACAAATTAAATAGCTAGTTACTATATAGGGTGATACCGAATTGGAGTTTTTTTTTAATTTTTCGTTAATCCCTTTCGATTCAATGTTTTTTGCATTGCATTTATTATCTCCATCTTGCCGCTATCTATTTTGTTTCTTTTATTCTCGCGAATGACTTCTCAAGGTTCGTTTTGTGTCTCTTTCTCTTTGCCTGTTATAATATTACTTTCTTCGTTTCATTTCTTTTCCTGGCTCTAGCGGAGTATATATATAACTCTTCCTGCTATATTTCTTGCGAGTTTGCATTTGTCTTTTATTATAATTTAGAGACATCGCCCTCCCCTCCCACTTTTTCGCTACGAGCCATTAAATGTCCGAATCCTAGTTCTCCTTGCCTTTTTTCTTTTTCCTTGCGTTTTCTTTTTTTTTCTTTTCGCTTTTTACAATTGTTTTTTCTTTCACAGATTGTAGATAATGAACTGTGAGGGACGGGAGGTTAAAATTGAATGATAATAGAAGCAAGGGGATGAATTATCCCTTTACTTTCAACTTTATCAATTTTTAGTGCAAGGCTTCGTCGAAATACTATGTCCGTCTTCTGCCTAGATATCTCGACGAGAGTAAGAGAGAAGTTCTATTGTGGTGCCCAAACTAGGTCTTAATTCTCAAAATTAATCACACCACAATATCCAACAATTTCTACTTCTTCTCCTCACTCTTTTATTGAAACTTTAATCAGACCGTAAAGGACATAAGTAGCAATTTCTTTGTTTGTAGGTATCTGGTTGGAGCGTTTAAGCCAGATATTGCTATTACGCCCTCTTTAGACGGAATGAGATTTCAGCCCTTGCCCACCACTACATGTAATTTTCGGGATTGATGAGAAATCACGTTCTTTCTTTTAAGAATGACATTGACTTGAAAAAACAAAGACAAAACTTATATAAATAAATATATTAAGAATAAGTAAACAATTATAAATTGATTAAGACAATTTTGAAACTGATTATGTACATAAAACAGCTCCAGTCCGATTACTAGAGCTCACAAATTTAGACAAATCTGAAATTTCAATGCAATTTCAGGTTACTTCAGAAGAACAACATACGAGACAACATAAAACAAATTCAAAATAATTTTAGGACGAGAAAAACAGCATCTTATAATTAAAATAAGCAATGTTCGTTTATAAACATAGCCAAAATAATAAAAAATCAAATTATTAAAATTCTTACCCAACCATAGCACTAGATACAGAGACAAACAGGCTTTTGGAGAACAGCAACACCCATTATGATTCTATAAATGCCTTCGGGGTCTGGAGATGTACGCGACCAAACTGCTTGAAGCAGTTTGGTCGCGTACGTGTGCTTTGCCACGCTACCTTTTTATTTGGTTTTCTTTGATCACGTGGGCCTTCCTTAAGTGTGCGATATAGCACGAGGTCAGCTAACATCTTTACTGCAGTTGCAGGTGCATTTCTTAGAATTCGCAATGTCCATCGTGTCTCAATCTAGCGCAAGGTTCTTTAGTAAAGCGAACACCTGCTACGGTTACGTAATTTTTTATGTGGGCGGATTTCTCTCGCGTTGCAGTTAGTTCATTTCTGTACTATGCTTTTGATAATTAGAAAATGCTTGGATTCTTACACAACTTCCCCCTCTTATTTTATACATATATTTTCGTCGTCCATTTCGTTTGCGTTTCTTTGTTTCTTATTTTTTCGTTTTAATTTGTTGCTTTTTCATTTTTCTGTTTTTTTTCTCCGATCATAGATATAATCGACCTCGTCAATTTATATTAGTTTCATTCCCCTCTAATTTAAATTAATGTGATATACTATTTCGTTTTTGTGTTTCTTTCAGCCTTGTCTGAATGTTTATCGCATTCCAAATTTTTTTCTTTTCTACGTCTTATATCTTTTGTTTCTTTCGTTTTCATTTCGTTTATTTTTTTAAATTTTAGTTACTTATCAGTGTTTGTTTATTCATACAAACAGACACACCAGGATTTCTAAACTGACTCGCAGGCAAAACAGAATGGTGGCACGTGCACGTATACTATTTGTTCTTCAAGTGTCGAATAGATGTTTCGAGAAATCATCAACAGAGTCTCAGTTTAACGCAAATTGTTTACAAAAGCGTGGATTTCATATTTGTGTTACAATTGCACAAAGAAAATCTTGTGTTGGTGACGACAAGTCAAGTAATAACAAATTCGAAAGCAAAGAAGTTAATGTCGCTATTTCTTTCGTTTTTTATCTTGTTTGTAGGCATCCTACTTGTAATTGTGAAGCATTTTAGTTTATTTAAATGGTTTAATTAATTATAAGAGAACGAAGTTGTATTCGTAGTAAATATCAGAGCCCCGGGGAATGAATAAGTTGCCAAGTTTTGCAGAACTAACTACGAAATCTAGTTAGTTTAACTGAGTTTCTGAATTCGAGCTTATGTACAACGTACAGTAGATTTCATCTTAATTTAAATTGTTTCTATAATTAATCGCAGCTGTGCATCCTAATTCAAATTGCAACATGCAATTTAATAAATCTTGGTTGAACTACCATCGGCTTTGAGCGTGGCGAAAATTCAGATTTAATTTCGCTTTCGTTTAATAAAATGGACCCTTTTAAAGGAGAATAATGAACTTTAAAATATTATTGACCCCCCCAGAACAAGCCGAGCGCTGTTAATTATCGCAATTACAAAGCGAATTTTGCGTTTGCTTTAAAACAATGGCTTTACAACGATCGAATAATTTAATTTCGCCCTCTCTCTCTCCGCATTGTATTTTAGTTCGCACGCAAATTTGATTGGCACTCGTAGAAGAATTTCAGAATTTCCGCCCGACGGCGGCCGCCGCCGACTTTCGAAATATATCGTCGAGAATTAGCGTTCTCGCCTCCGCGTGTTCGCGAAGACGCGGAAAGGGTTCGAGGTGATTACGGAGAATTTGCACAGTAAATTATTTGGCTTTATTACTTGTTGAAAGTTGCGGATCGAGATAATTTTATTATGAGTTATTCGCGAGTGAGTGTAAACGTTGTCGGGGGGAGGAAATTCTGCGGATGTTAAGTTCGCACGTTACTGAAGGTATTTGGTTTTATTGCACACTTCAAATAATGGCTTAAAATTCGTAGGTATACAATTTATCATAATATGAAAATGGAAGGAAGAAATTTAATACTTTGTTTGCCTCGTTATTTTTGATAAGAGGGGAGGTTTTCCTTTTATAAACTCAAATATTACTTAATTTATTTTTTGAGTAGACTGTAATACTCACAATCAGTCAAGGTAAAAATTATCATACTAATTGTATGTATACAGGGTGTTACTAAGCATATTGCTATGTTATCTGTACAGTTTTAAATACATTCATCTTTGTTTTTTTGAAACTCCCTTTTTATTTAAGAATCCATTGCACAGTGCATAATATACTTTAATCGGATTCTCTGTTCTCTTACTTATTCCTACGTCTTGATTTCCGTTTTCACTTAGTGTAACTCCTAAATACTGAAACACTTAACTTGCTCAAATTCCTCTCCTTCTATCACTACATGAATGTCTTGTTTTTCTGGAGCTACCAACATTACTTTAGTTTCTCCCTTGTTCATCTTCATGTCATTTTCTCTTAGTATTTTATTCCATACATTTAGTTTTTCTTGCAGGTCTTTATCACTTCTAGCTATGAGCACTATATCGTTCGCGAAGGCACATTCGGAAATTTCTACTTTTTGCATGTTTCTATATCCTAAACAGAATGCTTTTGTTTGGATGTTGCCTGATCTTATACATAATATCGTCCAAGGGGCTCAGACCTCCACCTTGATGCAGACCTTCTGATGTGGTGGACTCTTCGGATCTCCTGTTCATACTTGTCACACAATTTTAATTTTCCTTAAACATATTTGCCATAACCCTTATTAATTGTTGTTCACCCTTCTCTTTCGCAGGGTTTCCCATAACTTTAATCGTGGAACTCTGTCGAAGAAGGCTTTTCCTAGGTCCATGAAGGCAAAATAGACTCTAATTCTGGTGTTCAGAGTTTTATTAATTATTTTTTTTTAGTGTAAATATGTGGTCTTGCACACTTTTTCCTCTTCTAAACTAGTGCTGGCAACGGTTAACGGTGAATCGCGAATATCCAAAATATCCAAAATCGGTTAACCGTTGCCAGCACTATTCTAAACCCACTTTGAGATTCTGATAGTGTTGGTTCTACAATTTTTCTTAACTTTCTTTCTAATATTTTCTCATATATCTTCACCACTATGCGTAGTAAGGTAATACCTCTATAGTTTTTGCATTCTTTTCTATTCCCTTTTTTATAGAGTGGAACTATCGATCCCATTTTCCAGTCAAATGATATCTGCTCCTCGGCCCAAGCCTTGTTGCATAACAGTGTAAGCACTTGTAATCCATGCTCTCCCATGTTCTTCATCATCTCGAGGGTTATTTTGTCCTGTCCTGGTGCTTTACCGTTTTTTAGTGATTTTACCGCTTCTTCTATTTCTTCCTTTAATATAATTTCAGCATTGAAACGTTTCGCTAAATTTGTTTTCAAAACAAAATCGATTGTTACATGTTTAGTTTTAAAATAACAAACAATGTCCGTATTCTTGGTATTTTTTGCAAACGACAAGCCAGCAATGCAGGGCGACGTGCAGCCCTTTTCGAGTAATGATGGACCACACAGCCATAAATCTGCCAACCGAGTAACCTTTACCTTTGTATTTCGAATTTTTGTACAAAAGTTTGTCGCGTTAAAATCGCAGATGCATGTACATTGGCGGAAAAGGCACATCGAATTACGCTCAAGTTAAAGTGTTTTGTTTTGTCTGTTTCTTTTCCAAGTCTAGCGTCATAATTCTGTGTTAACTCAAGAGGCTTTTGAAATGAAGTTAGAGAAAACAAAACAAATGTTGTGGGGCAGACGCGTTCCTTATGACAATTTATAGGTGTTTATGAGAAAACGCATTCAGGGCGTGAGCTAGAATTAAAATCAACTGTTACCATTGGTCGAAGTGATTTCGCTGCAAAGCCCGAGGGGGGTGTGTTTTAATTGTTTTCTTGAAAGTAAGGGACGCGAAGAAAAAGACAGATAGCATTGACGCTTTATCGAGAACGGTTGAGTTTATTTCTAATTTGACTTAGTTGTGTTTTTTCTTAAGCGCTTGTAATCTTTATTCATTTTGTAGTTAAATCATTATTTCAGTACGGTTTAAATACAGTGTGTTAAGAAGGGCAATTAAAAACAACCACGTGCACCGCGACGCGAGTGTTTTAATCAGAGTGAACACTGTGTGGATGTGACACGGATTATACGGCTTTAGGTAATTGACATTTATTTGTATTCTTCAGCGCACCTTTGGTGGTAATAATTGCGTAGGGATAATTTGATTTGCATTAATTAGACTAAAGAGTCAGTAAGGTTCATATTACCATTGCAATTAGATAACTTAATCCAACGATTTCTATTTACATTGAAGCGAGTATTAAAACTCACTAGTGACATTCATCTTAGAAAAATTTATTGGTCATTTGTTTCTTTAGTTATTAGACCAGTTCTGTAATTTAATCAACCAACAGCAATTAACTGTTCCCCGCATCTACCTGGGAACTCAATACAGTGTACTTTTAGAAATCATTCTACCCTTGGGGATTTTCTCCGGCAACCGATTTCTCTCTGGTGTCTTTCGACAACCAAGGGCACCCAGGCGTCAGCCTATCTCCCATTGAGAAATGGCCAGCGGGACGCCGTCCGGCACGGTACTCCCGCTGTCCGCCAGCTATGACACTGCCTCTAGGAGGCCAACGCCAATGAGGGGGACCGGCCGGGACCGGTGGGCTCCCCCTCCCCCTAGCACTCATGTCAGCAAGGTTTCCCTAGCTACGTTTGATGAGTAACCGTCGAGAACGCTTACGCGAATCTCTCCCACACATCTAATACTAACCCCAGCATCCATTACCCATACACGCATATCCGCGTGTATGGGATAGGGCAGCTAGACAGGCTAGTTTTAAGGGTAACAGGCGTGTGGTCTGCATCGGTTCTCGTCTCGGATCCTAGGCTTCAACACATCGGGGTCCGACACCTCAAACGATGGCTACCTACAACTCATCTCGGATACTAGTGCCCCGTGCTCTCGGCCCGACACCTCAAGCGACTGAACCGCCGTCACTTCGTCCAAAAGCAACATTCGGGCAAGTTGGAAACACACTAACGGTTGTTTTTCCATTTGTACAGGGAAGTCGCCAGCCTCAATCACTGGCGTGAGGCAATTACTTCTACCGCTGGAACCAAGTGCGCCAGCACAAAATAAACAAAGAAATCAAGGCCAATTAATTGGAACTGCAGAGTCATAGCCATTCTCTTAGTAAAGTTTCTCTTTCACCCTGTATGTGTGTGAACCGAATTGGGGTCTTTGCCGAGAGATTTGCCGGTTAATTAGAAGCGATTGCCTAGAGACTGCAATGCCAAAACCACCCATAGTGGAGTGCAACAAAAGCAGTCAAAACTGATTTCTTGCGCTATAAATTAATTAGATAGGTTAGACGGCGAAAGAGCGACAGACAGAGGGACCTGAGATCCAGACAGGCGGATACAGAGTACTGCCCTCGAAGCAAGGCGAAAGTAGTCGAGAAGCTCCTACTATTTCGACCTTAATTAACGCTCTGGGGGAGGAGTAGCAGTAGTTCGGCTCACTACACTTCACCGTATTAATCAGGTTAGCTAGAGATAGGACTCCCACGGGAGTCCCTGAAAAACAGGTGAGAGGCATTTTGTATCACATACTTCTCCAAAACATCTGATTAATTCATTAATTAAGTACACTGTAGTCCCATTGTGACACATTGTGCGTTGGTTTATTAAGGTACGGTTGACGCAGTACGGCTGACGCAATGCGCTGCTACAATGAAATCTTAATGCAACCGTTTCTTCTCATGCGTCAACCGGCTGCGTCTGTTGCGGCTGACACAGGGCCATGCGTCAGTACCCGTCGAAGAGCAGTATAGACGCAACCGCAGTCACTAAACAATAACGTCAACATGACTGCTGCATCTCAAAAATTAATATTTTCGCTTTGTGAGGAAGAATAATTAGTGGAATACGTCGCAAAATTTTCATATCTGTATGATCTGTCGAACCCCGAGTTCAAAAATCAAACAGTAAAGAACAATACGTGGAAAGAAATAAAAAGTAATAATAAAATAAAATCTCTTCAACCTCATTTTCTTCTACCAAAAATATTTTCGCCATCGCACTCATTTCGAACGCTCACCTAACACGATTGAAAAGAAATAATCCGTCCGCGGTTGCGGCATTAGCCGCACCAGAGGCTGGCTTGCGTCAAACGCATGCGTCCGCCGCATGCATCTGACGCGTCAGAGAAACCGTGGCTTTAAACAGAACAGAACAGATTTGAAGTGACGAACACTAGTACCAAGACTCGAGCTAAGTTGAAATTCAATTAATTGTGAATCTAATTAAAGAGCAGAGCTCTCCAACAAATATCTGTGTAGACGTTAGACCACCAACGGTGTGAATCGAAAGAAAATACATAGATCGCGCCGATATTCGAAGGTGAAATGTGTTAAGTGAGTTATACTGTATTTTCTGAAAATCGTAATTTTTGTTTAGTTGTATTGATTGCAAACGCAAGGGTTTTACGCTCACGATATCTGACCCCACAGAGGCAGATATCAGGAGTTTTTCCCATTTTTTCTTCTTCTTTTTTTCAATAAATAATTAATTAAGCTAAAGCTAATTTCGTGTTTTATTAATGTAATCAGCACCTTGTTCTTTCAAGAGCTTTTACCGTCTGCACCAAGAGAACGGGTTATCACGACGTAGTTTCCTATTCACAGCGATCACGAGCCATAATCAAAAGTATTATTAATTAGAGTGGATCCCCGCAAAGGCCATTCAATAGTAAACCGATTCGTAGATATTAACAGCTTGCGCCGGCTATTAATTATTTTGTGTGCAGACAATTTAATTTATTTAGTTGCGTACGTTCTTAGAAGTCTCATATTAGTCTCAAATTCCGTTTTAAATAACTGTGTCATTTGCAGACGTAAACAAAATATTGATCGAAGTTCTCGTGATTGCTGAAACATAATTGTCATTTTCCAATAAGTGAGATCGAATAGTCTTTCTTTGATAAATAGTTATTTAAAATACTAAATACATGTTATTGGTTCACCAAAGTACAATAATTAAAACACGATTATTTATTAAAATAAGTTAATGTTGAAGAGACATGGAAACAACTGTTCTCACTTCTCATATGTTAAAAAAAAAACAATAAGGCCCGATTTTACAATCGTCGGATAAGCATTATTCTTAGAAAAACGTGACGTAGGTATGACGTAGATATGGAGGACGTTCCTTATTCCACGATTGTAAAACTGCGCCTAAATAAGTTATTACACGCAGTTGACAGATCGGATTTGAGTTTGTCTGAACATAAATAAAAGTGCCAAGCGCGCGATTTATGACATTTTATTGCATGTGAATTGCCTCAAACAACTCATAAAACAAGCAGAGGTTTCAAAACAAAAGGACTCCGCCGTCTTGTGGTAGGTCAGTTTTTCATTCTTGAGCTAGGCCATTGAAATTTGGACAATCAATCCCTTATACGATGAGGAACTTACAGTTTTAATCAATGACATACATTTAGTAACACCCTATATATGCGGCGTGACGCTTGTACTTATTCTAAGGTATACACGTGGCGCTTTGGTTCCAACCTACGTGTATACACATGACCGATTAAGTTTATATATATAATAAATGAGCAATGAGTTACTTCAAACAAGTCATCCAACATACATCAAACATCTAAGCGCTTCTGTGAACCACTCGAAGAGAAAGTAAAATTGACGCTACGTTCTGCTACAGAATACATTTTTTACACTTTATAATGAGTTTCTTGTTTGTGCGTTTCCAACTTGGCGATTTCAGCAAAATCTATTTTTACTCCAAAATACCTTTGTTTTCTTATCAAACTATTGTAATGAAAATATTAGAATCATCGTACTTTACAAGATAAAATCACAGAATTTATCGGCCGATTTCACTTTAAATACAAAAAAGGCCACTCGTTTTCAGTGCTCGGCAAAATGTTTAAGCTAACAGTGCTCTGTGCTTTACTAAGTGCAAGCTACGGTAAGCTCTGCTTTGAAACAGGCGTATCAGTTTATTATTTCAATTAGCTCAATTGATTTTGTATTGTGTTCGCTTAGCTCAATTGGTTTCGTTCGTTTAGATTTTGTTGAAATTTTTGCAGCGCTTCCAACGATAAAAATCGTTAACGGCACAGACGCTGCGCCCGGAGAAATTCCGTATATTGTGAGTTTCTTGCATTTAATATTCTGGCTGACATATTTAATTCATATTTTATGTCTTGCAGGTGTCACTCCGCAACAATTTAAGACATACTTGCGGTGGCTCTATATTAAATGAATACCACGTGCTTACTGCCAGTCACTGTGTGATAGGAGGGTAAGTAGGTATACAGAGATTAATTAAAACATAAATCAAATCAAAACTTAAGTGCTAAACTAATGAAAACAATTAAAAAAGTAGTTGACAAAAAAGAATGAAGTACTAAAGAATCTGATACAAATAAAACCTAGCCAGTGATAAGACAAAGGAGTCACAAACATATAAAATTATTGACATCCCAAAGTGACTTCAGCTTCGGATTAAATCAATTATTATGAAATTCGAGCGAATGGAACTTTGAAATCGAAAGTGGGGGGGGGGTGCGATGACACCGTAGGCGATCATTTTAAATTTAAATTTGGAAAGTGAGATAACAATATAGGGACAGCCATTTTCTGCCCTGAAATTGATTCTTTTTAAATTCCATTCGGATCTGCATACGATAGAACAACACAGGCGAACAAGTACAAAAAAGCCTTATCAAGTTTATTATACTTGCTTTAAATTCCATGTTACAACCAATCTATGAGTCTTGGTGTCCTGAACCATCCGATACATTGATGTATAAGTATAAAGGTGCCGCTCCATTTGAAAGCAATTATTGGCGAGTACCTCTCGAGATGTGACTGATAGTACTCTCAGACGTATGTCCATTGACGATGAACACTTCTGAGAGTAATATCAACAGCATCTCGCGAGGTACTCGTCAATAATTAGTCTCAAAACTAGCGGCACCTTTGGTGTATAAGTAGAGTTTGGTTATATTAATCATTTCATGTGCATACCTAGCGCACGCTGTGTTCCTCTTCATCCTTGCACAGACCTCCTTGTATTTACCAATTTTCACAGGTGTTCCTGTCTATTTATTTATCGCTGATCGTTACATATGATAACATAGCATAATCAAGTATAGTAATTAAATACTTATCTGGTAATGTTAAAGTCTGGAATAAAATATATAAACAATTAATAATACGTTTAAAGAGTATGTAATCTATAGGTAAATTTCTTAATAGTTTACTTATATATCGGCAGGGATATTGTGGGGTAGTTTGTTGTACAGTCGATAGGCCCAGTACCGTGTCCCACTTGGTCCTTTTTTTAGTCTTACCAATGGTGGCTGCCTTATACTGTAAGTGTGGATATCCGAGCTTTTTTATTGTAGTTTGTAAAGATTTTATGTACTTATATCAAATTGTGAAATATATAAGAGTTAATATTTGCAATTTCTGGAATGGAGGTTTGCAATTCTTTCTACAATGAGCTTCTTCTATAATTCTTATTGCTCTTTTTTGCAATATAAATATTCTACCTGTATAGATGGACATTCCCCAGTTGATGATTCCATATTCGATTGTATTATGAAATAATGAGCGGATTACTAAAGCAATCGTTATTTCTTGGAGCTTAAAAGGACCTTCAATGTTGCCTGGTTGTCTGTTATTTGGATAGATGTTAAAAATTTTGGTTTACACTTCGAGCCATTTTCATAAAGTCAGCATCGAATTTTTCTTTGCGATATATTCGTACCTAGAGTGGTCGGAGAATGTGAAGGACCTGTCACGCGACCAGCACAGGATACAGATTTGAGTTTTGGACCAGTCTTTGCAAATACCAGGGGAGTTGTGTTATAGGTTATGATCGTTTCATTGTTGATGTTTCATGTTTCATTGTTTAAACTTGAATAACTGCCTCTGCGAAGATAAGCTTTGCCCACAGGCCCTTCACATTTTCCGACTACTCTACTTCATTCAAGTCTTTTGCAGAAGTGCACATTTTTATGAGACAGCAAAAAGAAATGAAAAAAAGTAATGTAAACAAAAAAAAAGAAATAAATAAAACTGTAACTATAAAAATTAATAATAAAATCCAATAAGCATCCTGCCTGTGTTCTCTAAACTTCTAGAAAGAGCTATAGATGCACAAATTCGTGCTCATTTAAGAAACTTTAATCTATTGCCAAAGGTGCAATCGGGTTTTAGACCTGGATTTAGCTGTTTGACGGTGCTTGCTGCGGTGACTGACGACTTGTTTCGCGCTTTAGATAGCGGTTACATCGCTGTGCTTGTTCTCATAGATTTTTCTAAAGCGTTCGATATGATTAATCACGAAATGCTGCTAGCTATTTTATATTATATGGGATTTGATAGTAATTGCGTTAAGTTTTTTAGAAGTTACTTATGCGATAGAAGTCAAAGAGTCAAGCTTGGTGATGTTCTTTCCGAATCCTTAGAACTCAGGTCCGGAGTCCCGCAGGGGAGCATCGTCGGCCCCCTAATGTATGCTATATACACTTCATATCTGTTAGATCCCTTAACACTTTATAATTACTACATGTATGCAGATGATACTCAACTCCTGCACTCTTTCAAATTAAATAATTTACATAATGCTGTTGATCAGATGAACTCCGATTTAAGAAAACTTTCCGATTCAGTATCAAATCATGGCTTAAGAATTAATACCTTCAAATCTTCAGTAATGGTCTTCTGTAAGGACAAACATAGAGTGGCTATTACCTCACAAATTTCTTTGGACATTGGTGGGACTCTTTTGCGTATAGTAGAGTGTATCAAGAACTTGGGCTTATTTCTTGACACGAAATTACGGTTCAAACATCAAGTTATCAACATTGTTGGTAAGGCGTTTTGGAAGCTTAAAGTTCTATTTGGCAGTAGGGATTGTTTAAGTGTACGTATGCTCATACTGCTCTCTGAATCGTTAGTCCTGTCCAATTTTAACTATTGTGACGTTGTATATGGGCCATGCCTCGATAGCATTGATAAATCTCGTATACAACGTGTCCAAAATGCCTGCCTTCGTTTCATTTATGGAATTAAACGTGGTAGTCATATTTCTCACACCTTAGACTGGGCGAATTGGCTAAATATGGGTCAGAGGAGACACCTTCACATGGCAGTTTTTTATCATAAACTACTAACCACCAAATGTCCAGAGTATTTGTATGACAGAATCAGCTTTCGCACTGACGTGCACAATATCAATATCAGAAGTAAAGGTCTGCTAACCCTCCCTCTCCACCGTACAGCCTTGTTTCAGCGGTCTTTTTCTTATTGCATATAACAATATCCCTCCTAATCTAAAAGGCTTAGGATTGCACGTTTTTAGGCGACGATTAAAAGTTACCTTATAACTTCTGACCCCCTGTTCTCTACTTTTCTAATTTATCCCAGGACTGAATAATGGTCTTTCTTCATCGTGCGAATGATGTACATGCTGCTTCTAAACATCAATAATGTCTTTCTAAACATCAAATAATGTTTTTCTTGAAATAATGTCTTTCTTGTAATTGCGTGACTGTCGAATTAGTGCATTTAATCTAATTGTTTCTGTATTTAATTTAATTTCTCTGTATTATTGGTAGTGGTTTGGTAGTGAATTTGGTAATACGTTATATCACTCGTTGCAAATTCTGCACCTTCCTTTAATTATACTCTTCTAGGTTGGGTCTTGGAGGAAGAACAGCTTCCATTTATATGGATGCTGATCCAAGTTTCAATGACCATAATTTTTGTATTTAAACTTATATGTATCTGTACATGGAGTTTATATTTATGGTCAATAAAAATTATTATTATTATTATTATTATAATTATTAAATAATAAAGGAGAACGTGAACATGCAAAAAATAATCAAAATATGAAGAATAAGTTAAGCAAAAATTAAAGGAGCAATTGTTAAAAAATCAAAGGACTAACAGGAACAAAAAAAGGAAGAAGCAAGAGATAATTGAAATAACTAACAACTAGATACGGAATTAGACGAATACAGATGAAAAGAAGATCAACGATTTTTTTCCGGCAGAAAGTAATTGAAAATCAAAAAATTATGAGCCAACAGAATTTAAACTATACATGAAATAGATTTGATAAGTCATCAGACAGAAAACAAATACAAATTTAAAAAAATCGATATAAAAAATTCGATAGTTCGAAGTTTATTGATGATGCTTTCCTGTCAGTCTTGTATTATCTGACGAATTCCGTTTCTCGTTCCTCTTGCTCGTCGTTTTTTTTTGTTTTTTCTTTGAGTATGACAAGCTCCGTTTAAACTCACAAGAAGAGTGCGCAAGTCAAGGTGGGAACCGCAAAGAATAATGCCATCCTAGGAAATCGAGGACGCTGAGTTCGAATCTGAAATCTATTTCCGGCTTCTTAAGGCGAAGGGCGCAATTTTTGAAGCAAGTCTTCTAAGCTAAATTATAAGCTGTAAGCTTAACAAATTACGAACATTATTTTATTTGAAGAAAAAATGTCTTTTTATAGAAAGGAAGAAATATTAATATAAAAAAAAATACTGCGTGTAATTTGTAAAAGTTCTTCTTTAAAAAAATAATAAAAAAGGAAAAGTAAGTGGCTACATAAGGAATTGAAGCCTGAATCCTCTACCTAATAGGCGTCAGCACTAACAGCTTATAATTTTTTCATATTTAAAACGAAACTGAAAGTGATATTTATGGAGAGCGATTCTGCTCGTATCTGTAGCAACCGTAAGATCTGTAAATCTGTAACTCAGTTACTAAAATATGGAATTTTGAAGTTTTGTGGAAGGCATGATTTCGCTTAGGCCCCTAGAATTACTCGTAAGTCTCTGTGGTATTATCTTATAGACTTACAAGAAAACGTATTCTGAGAACTTCAAAATTCCACCTTTTAATAATTGACTTACAGGCTTACAGATCTTACCGTTGCTACAGATATGAGCAGAATCGTTCCATTAAACTGGAATAATGTAATAACATTTCTTAAAACAACTAACCATGATTACTTACTGCGTTTTCGATTCGTCGTTGTAGAGCACACTCGACATATCTCCATCCTTTATTATTACATGAGATTAAAATAAGATGAGATTACTCTAAGGGTGTTCAAGAACAGTGAATCGAAAACGCTATTAATATTAAAATTGCAAAAGTGCATCTACCTTACTTTTTTTTATTATTATTTGATGGCAATTGAATGATGGTTTATCTGTCAGTATTGCCATGTACAAATTCATTAATTTTTTTTAACTTTTTGTTTTATCGTTTTTACGCCTTTTATTTTCTGTTGAATACTTGTTTTTATTTTTTAATTTCATTTTGTTTGAGTCAGTTGCATATTTTTATGCATTGTATTTCTTTAAATATTTCTGTTTCTTTACCTTTTGTATTGTATTTTTTACATCAAACTGTTCACCCCATTTCTTTTTCTGTCGAATACTTGCTTTTTTATTTCCTTTTATTTGATCATAGTTATAAGTTTATTTATTCTAAAATTCTTATCCCTTCTTTTGTTTGTCGTCTTCTACAACAATACATTGTTTAACTTACGTATTATGTCTTTAAATTTTTCTTTCTTGAATATGTCATATCTTTACTGTACTGCGTTTCTTCAAATATTCCTACTTTTTGCTTTTCTGCAGATTTTATTTAATTGCTTTCTCTAAATCGGTACGATAAAATCTGCACTGCTGAAACATTTGGCCCATAACGTATCTAACATAAGCTTTGGGAAAAAATTTAAAGCTCTTAAGCAAATAGTAGTAAATTCTTATTGATCCATGAGTATTAGGGCTTGTTCCTACATCCTAAAGTAATACGTAACTAATTTTACATGGGGCCTATTACTGAAAAGTATAGACTCGTAATTATTAGTTACGAGTTCCCTTTTTTTTCTAAGTTTGACGCTTTAAAATTGTTTTTCTCAAAGAAAAAGAGCTTACTTCTAATTATTGTTATTAGTAAGCTCTTTCTGTTTGAAGAACAAAAATTTTAATGCACCATACTTTACAAAAAAAAACTTGTTACTAATAATTACTAGTCCATACTTTTCAGGAATAGGCCCCTGAGGACTATTATCTTCAATGGCGCGCAGTTTTCTGCAAAAATGTCTCATTCCTCGTCGGACAAAAGTAACATTTATTTCCCGAATCTTTTGAAATATTCTTCTCCGCAACTGCGTTCGTTTTGGGTTTCTTAACCATTATCATAAACTTTTCTAGCGACGTATGCCGAAAATTCTTCAATAGGTCTCGCCTGTGGAACATTTGGGGGATTGTTTTCTTCGGGTACAAAATTAATGTTACTTTCGTTTCAAAAAAATCTTGGTTATTCTGGGCCAAAATACTGTTTCATCATTTTGATGATGTTTATTAACAAAACCATTACGCCAGAATAGTCAAGAATTTTTTAAACGAAAGTAACATTAATTTTGCACCCAAAGGAAACAATCCCCCAAATGTTCCTCAGGCGAGGACGTATTGAAGAATTTTGGGCACGTCTCGCTAGAAAAGTTTATGATAATGGTTGAGAAGCCCAAAACGAACACCAGTTGCGGAGAAGAATATTTCAGAAGATTCGGGAAATAGATGTTACTTTTGTCCAGCAGAAAACTTCGCGCAATTGAAGATGATGATCCTCTGGCGGTTATGTAAAATTAGTTACGTACTATTATAGGATGTAGGAACAAGCACTAATGTTCATGGAGTCATGGAACAATAAAAAATTTGCTAGCGTTTGCTTAAGAGCTTTAATTATTTCTCCAAAACTTATGTTACTTACGTTATTACAACACTAATGTAAACACTACTCGTTTAAAAATGTTCTTTTATTGAGTGTACAGTTTACAGGATTCTATTTTCGTTTCACTGTTCTAGTGTAGTCTCAGAGTATCTCCATTCCCATTGCTACATGTGATTAAAACAAGATGAGAATACTCTGAGAGCGCTCTATTCTAGAGCAGTGAATCGAAAGCGCCATTAAAAGTTTTTATAAGTTCTTATCTGTATTCTTGTAGGTATTACAGTAGAAAGCGCAAGATAATAACCAGAGGTGCGAATTCAGACCACTTAAGGTATTTGCTACGTTCTACTCGGCTGTCCCATGCAGCAGCGTAATCGGCGATCGCTTTACATCACAAAAAATAAATTATGGCAATAATTGTAAAAGTTGTAAAAATTATCGTTGTATCTGTTGCTAATGCAGTTTCCAAATCGCTCACTCGACACTCCTAGGCTAGGTTTCTCAATCCTAGTTTAACCTTAAACTCCGGTTTATTCCCATGGTAGCAATTATGAACACAATTATTCCTATGGCAATAAACAGAAGTTTAAAGTTAAACTAGGACTGAGAAACCCAGCCCTAGTCTTCGATCAATTTCATGATCGGGAACCTGTGTACACTCTGAATAGCAAGTTCTCGTTTTTTGTACGCAAGCACTGGACTGAATTCGTATCGCTGGTAATAACCATTCGCAAAAATTTCCGCACATTTTATTCTAAACTAATCCTGAAATGAAATGTTCCCGCTGAACCAAAGTTTTCTATTCGATTACGGGAATAAAAACTCCGGGGCTCTTTTCTCGGGCGTCACTCTTCAGCAGCACTTGCGAATGCCGGAAGATATATTATGTCTGTCGTATATCTTTGAATAATCAGCTGCGATACTGATTGTCGTTATTCGTTAGAACTTCAGCGAGTAAAGTGATGAAATTACTCAGTTATGCAAAACGTCTTACATCTGAATGAGAGTTTCTTTGCGAAACATTTTACATCTCGTTCTCAGACTTACATGGAATTATTCTTGTTTCGTAATTGTATTCGAAAACCATATTCGTTCGTTCGACGAGAAAAAAGGAAATATTCTCGTTCGAAATATTTTGAACAAATTACTTGAAACATTCGCGTAACTCTTATCTTCCTTTCACGAATAAAACATTGCTAAACATATTTAAGTTTGTTCTTATCGCGACAGATTGTAACCAACTGTCTTATCGTTATCAGTCGCTCAGCTGATACTCGATGGAACGTATTTTTAAAGCGAGCGTCTCGCAGCAAAAACAGCCGCTTTAATTACGTTTTTTATTAATTAAATTGGCAATTAATGAATTATTGATTCCCAATATACATAGTAGTGCGAACCCAATTTACGGCCTGTTGACATAAATAAGCCTGCTGAATTGGTGCTCTGTTGATTCAGCTCGCACTCACCACGTCAGCTATTATGTTTTTAAAACGTCCGATGCAATTCGCTAATTTTTTTTAATTTTTGGAAGGAACCCCGCCTCTTACACCGTCCAGTACGGCGTGCTAAGGATCACGCAGGATTACACCAACTCCGTTCAAGTATCGACGATTACAACCCACGAAAATTACACGCCCGGAAGTGGATACATCAACGACGTGGCAGTTTTAAGGGTTAATCACTTTTAGAAAATGTTTTCTGATTTGTTGATTCACGGAAGTAAATTTTAGTTGGCCTCGGCTATTCCATTTGGTGAAACTGTGAGGCCCATCGTCTTGCCTTCGCTCAATCAACAAACGCCTGGCTGGTCCAAGGCTGTGCTAGCAGGATGGGGCTTACCCTACGTAAGTAACTAAATACAAAAAATGTGCGTTAACAGATGAAAATTTCAGACGGGAGGTTCCGTAATGGAACATTTGCAACGCGTGGATATCTACATCTACGCGGATGAGGCGTGCGAAGCACCCTTCGGGGGCCTAGTTAGGAGACAATATCACGTCTGTGGAGGCATCCCCGAAGGCGGAAAGGGTCAGTGTAATGTAAGTCGGCTTGGTGATGTCTCGCGCGTGGAGTTAAACCTCATTTTACTTCCTAGGGTGATTCTGGTGGACCACTTACGGTTGATGGGGTGCAGTTTGGAGTCGTTTCTTGGTCTGTTAAGCCCTGCACGGTACAAGGGTATCCAGGTGTATTTGCCCGCGTTCCTTCCTACATAGATTGGATCAGTGAACGTTCGCAAATATAACATTAAGTTTGAATACAATTGTTAATACTTATAATTACAATAAACTGCCATGAAGATAAGTTGTTGACTTATTTAATTGATGGTCCAGGACGTTCATCGACTTCAAACCGTTCAACTTTTCCAAAAAAAGAAAATATCAATCATGCCATAATTAATACCACAGATATAAAATAAAATGATTCGTGTTTGGTGCTATTATAAGAAACTGGAATTCATCGAAGCGGAAAGAGTTCGAATGCGGAAATGTTTATTTTAAAAGACCGCCCCCTAACAAAATCAGTGACGTGTAATTCATGGCGGAAATCCTTTCAAACTCGCCGCATAAAACTACACACCTACATTCAGTTCCGCATTCAGCGAACGCCGGAAAAAAACAGGCGACGAAGAGTTTAGCCACGAAAGCGTGGCACGTAAATGGATATTGATGATATTTACGAGAGGTTTTACGCCAGATTTTAAATTATCATTGCATCATTCGGAGCAAATACCGCAGGGCTTTAGGGGCTTCACAAATTTTTATATTGAATAATTTTCAGAATACAAACGAAGTCTTTGGAGCTCGTTTTTCATTGTCCTACCGGAATAGTAAATGGTTAAAATTCAAAACCATGATATTAACAGAATCGTATTTGCAGGGATCTAGTTGTAAGTAGAGATCGGATTAACATATTCTGACGTCACCACGTCAGCAGCGCGCGGAGCACGCAAGTATCGTGTAAAAACAACAAAAGTATTTCATCTGCGTCCATGATGTTATGATGTGGCAAATTCGAAAGCAATGACACAACTGGTCGATCTGGAGTATAAAATATAAGATCGATCTCTAATCATAAGCCCTTTCACGGATAATAACTACAGGTTGAAAGACGTATATTAAGGCCTAGTTTATCAATCACAAGTTAACTCTAACTTTCAGTTTATTCTCATAGTAATTACTACGAAGACAATGTTATGGTAATTAACTGAAGGTTAACTTTAACTTAAAGTTAACTTGTGCTTGATAAACCAGGCCTAAAAGAGAAAGAAATCTTAGCGCACACATTTCGTTAATAGTAGAACGCGGGTGTGACACACATACAATGTTTCAGGCCCCAAGTTTTCAGAATCATTCGATTTTTTCCTTGTCTCCAAACTACTTATTGCTGCATTTAACTCATTTTTTATAATCCGTCACACCCCTTTACTTCTCATCCTTTTGGTTCACTCAGTCTTCATTGTTATTAACTGTTGCAAAGTTGAATTGGTCGTATCTCTTTGTATAGGTGTTAGTTGCATGTCTTCTTTTCTTATTTCATGCTTTTGATAATTCCTTTTTCTCCCTTCAAGACCTCTGCATTAGCAATTCAAGTTATCTTATCAATAGCTTGCGTCTTCTTCGAAGATAGCATCTGTAAAGTTCACTTCGTACAGCTGAGCAGAAAAAACATTAGCTTGCACTTCTCGCTGTTCCTTTCAGTTCTGAATCCTCTTTTCACTCAGGTTTTTAAGTATTTTGTTATGTTCAAATTTGCCGCCACAACATCGTGGTGATACAGCATCATTCAACTGCGTTTTAACACAGTTGGCCACCCTGCCTCCCTTCTCTTTACTACTCAACGCTCATTCGTGTGACACACCACGTGACTGGTTTTCGGTTTCGTATCCTAGCAACCTTCGCCTGCTACAAATTCGCCTCGTTGAGGGCCTTTCTTGTTCGAAGTGTGTTACAAGTTAGACGTGTTTTACGTGCATAGTAAAATTATCGAAGTTTTCGCTCTTCGGGAGGAATAACTCATTTGCGGCTGTGCCGGAAGATCACGTAACACCTTCGAACTCATTTGTAGGTCATTTTAACTCCAATTCCAAGCCCGGGAACGTATTAAGCCCAGGTAATGTAAAAAGTGCAATGGCGGGTGTATCAAACCTTTTCCCTTTACGTTTAGGCTTTTCTGTTTGGGCGCAAGTTTTAGCGCAGGCTTATGTAATCCCCGCAAGCTTTCACGCGAGGGTTTCTCGTTTGTATTGAGTTTTGGTGCCGCGACGAACTCCAGCTGTAGTCTGCCGTTCTGCGAGTAGCGTGGGTCCGCCATCTTGCTGCCAACGTTTCCCCTAGCCAAACCAGTTACCGGCTCGGACAGAACTACTAGATGGCGTGGTGACAGCCAACTTCACGGCATAGACGGTACACTAACAGATATCGGTCGGGAAGTAACCATTTAAATTTATTGCGCATGCATTTTTAAGAGCGAATCGTTGGCCAAATGCAGACATTGCATTATTAAATTACTTTAGATTGTTTGAAGTCAATTGTAGACGAACCTAGCCTAGTTAAGAGAAATCATGTAGTAACCTGCATTTCTACGAAGTCACAAGTGCAAATAAAGTGTATTATTGATAACTTTAGCTTCGATTTAATTTCTACGTTCACGCACAACAGTGAGTAAAGTCTCGCCTCTGTATTTATTATTGATTCATTTTCTGCGCGATCTGGTCGATTGGAGACGTCGACTGATCGATTACATTTTAGCTGAATAGTTATCTTCTGGCGCCCTTAATAATTTTACCACCTTGATTAACCCGCCCCTTTCTTCACTGTTGCTAGCTGGGGCTCAGCTGATACGGTATCATCAGTAGAAGCTAGTCATCCGATCTGTGGTAAGTAAGAGGCGAGTAAATTAAATGTAAAATTTGGTGACAATTTCTTCAAGCCATCTCTTCCCTGGCCTTCCTTCTTTTCGTCTTCCATTCGCGTCTCTGTGAATGGAGTTCTCTGCCTTGGAATCGTTTCCAAGTATCATAACCACTTGCCCTTACTGTCGTTAATAAATTCTTGAATTCCCACAGTACGAATTCATTAATTCCTATAATTTGCCCTTAATCCTTTTTCATCAAGGTGTACCTATTTGTTGTTTGTTGTCTTTCCGCCAGCGCGACCTTCTCTACTTCAATATTCGGTGAACGTTGTTCTTCTATTTTTCTCTTGATTTATCAGGGGTAAGATGTCTAGGGGTGGGTTTACAGAAAGGAAATCAAATATTAATTACGATTAACTATTTGATTGAGCTTAAAATTCGTGTTGCCATAGAAATCAAATTGTTAAACTAAGGCAACGCTAATTTATAATTTAATAGTTAATCGTAATTAAATATTTGATTTCCTTTCTGTAAACCCACCCTAGATGTTTTATTACACTGTAAGAAACCAGCTATTCGTGAATCATTAAGTTCATTGCGTAAATTAAATTCGATACAACGTCGCCTAAGCGACCGCGGAAAATTCGCCTACCTAAAAAATTATGTAAACAAACGACTTGCTTTTCAAGGGATTTGTCATCATGAGTCACGACTGACCTTTGCAATAAAATGGCATTGCTGCATGTTGCATTACCATACAGTTGCCAGGTGACTCATCAAGAAAGCACAAGTACAAACGGATGGTTAGGAAAATCGTGACGTCCAAAGCTCAGATTTTTTGCAAAATGCATATTGTACCTACCTGTTTTTTGCATATTTTAATGTGCCGTGCATATTTTGTCAATTTTACAATAAATTTTATCCGTTTCAACAAAATTCACATTTCTTCGAACAGGTACAACAAAATATACATTCGTCATCTAGAACAGGTAGGGACTACTACCGTACCTACCACCCTAAATGTGCGTAGGTTTTTCCTTCAATTTATTTATTCTGCGAAATTCCCTACTCTCTTAACCTTTTCGAGACGGCAGAGACTCTTGTGCGCCACGCTTATTATTAGACGACAGCGGAAACCGCTTGTCACCGTGGTGGCTTCCCGACTCGAAGTCCCAATGAATATACGAATTACAAATAGAATTCAAGTTATTTAGCTTATTTATATCTCGTCATCATCATCTGCATTATTTATCAAAATATGAACATTCTCGATCGGTTAGGAACACAACACCTTTGCATAATTTGCATATCTTGCTGCATATTATGCAAAAATCCCCGCGTGCATGTGCATATTGTAGCAAAATTTTCTGCATATAAATCCGAGCTTTAATGATGAGTCATAGGGCAAGTGGCCCACATGCAGTTTTTCGTGATTGGAATTTCCGGTCTAGAATCGTATAAAAGGCGACTGGTTTTCACGATATGTATCATACAGCTATAAGTTGTATGGTCGAGTACGTCACCCAGAGTCCGAAACCGAAAGTAGTATTCACCGAGTGCCATAGTCTGATCAAACTTCGAAAATCTCTCCGTCTCTCTGTATCTAGTACCATGGTTTGGGTGAGAAAACATTAATTTATTTGCCAGTAATTAGTTACGTTATTAAAAACTAATAACTGCTTTAACTGATTTACAAAATGCTGATTGTTTCGTTATAACGTTATTTGGAATTTGATTTGCATTATGTCGTACGATATCGTTTTGAAGTAATCTTTAAATACGTTTCCGTGGTTTCGGGGAAAAAGGGGATAAGTCTTTTCGACCAAAATGAGCAGTGAAATGCATTTTTTGATACTAATTTGCACTGTTCAGATAAAAATACGTGATAGTATACTTGTTGTATTTAGCAGAAATAATTATCATTTCTAAGATTTATGCCAATTTGCAGTGACTGCTTAAAGTTTAATCAACTCCCCTGAAAACTGTTAAATTCCCACTTATCTCCTTTTCCAATTCCTGGCTAGATACGTACAAACAAAGAAATTGCTACTTGGGTCCTTTATGGTTGGATTAAAATTTTGGTAAAAAAGTGAGGAGGAGAAGTGGAAATTGTTGATTATTTCTGAGTAATTATTTTTGTAAAGTTTGAATTAAGATGTAGAGTTTGGGCGTAATAATAGAACTTCTCTCTTACTCTCGTCGTGACATCTAGAGGAACATAGTGTCTCGACGGGGCCTTGTAAAATTGATAAATTTGAAAGTAGAGGATAATTCATCCCCTTTCTTTTACCGTTTTTAACCACCCGTCGCTCACAACACTTTCAGACGACGTTAACTTTCATATTTTCATACTATCGATGATTTCTTCCTCACTCTTCCTTCTGTTTTCGACTTCTACGTCAGTTATTCAATGTATCCAACAAAACGCTTCGCATTTTAAAGACATCAACCCTCTTAAAGATAGCATTAAAGGAATCCAAAACTTTACTTTGTACAGAGGAATAAAAGAATCTTTACCTGTAGGTCATTTAGGTCTATAGTTTTTTCTTCTCGCGATTATGTGCTTTGTTCTTTCATTTCTCTTCTATCCTTCCTTTCTTATCTCTCTTCCAGATCTATGTCACCTTTGCATTTATTACGATTTGTCCAACCCAGGTTGTCTGAATGAATTTATTAATACCTATAGTTTGTCCTTATTATCCATGTAACTACAAGAGGAATGTGAAAAGTGCGTCTTGTCATAGAAATAATAGGCCTGTTCGATAGCTGTGCACTTTTCTACACTTTTTGCGCCAACCGCTCCTGAGAGAGTGCGATGTATATGACATAACATAAGTAGGAGTGAGAAAAATAGAGTAAAGGTGTTAAATTGCAGAGCTATCGAACAGACCTAATGTAAGCAAAAGACGTTCTAAAACGACGCGATTACACGCCCAAGACGCTCTCGGAGGTAAAGATTCTGAACGCACCCCAGCAGATAACACCGTGCTGCCAACTGCTGAACGTGAAACTTCCGAAAATGAATAATAATCTAATTTTATTTAAAAATAACCTTCATGGTTTATTTAAACTCTAATCATATTAATGCGATATCTTTTTAAATTTACAATGTATTTGTTGTTTTTCGTACATTTTTGGAAGGCCTCTATTTTCTTTCGGAGCACCGAAGTGCTCTGCAAAAACAAATTAATGACCGCCGCGCCATTCATAAATACACCAACGACCTTGTGCTTCCTGGAATTATAGTAAATTGCTTCGTGACGTCTGTACGGAATCTCCTTTCGTAGTAAAATTTTTAGACGACGGTGTCGGCAGTTTCCCCAGGAGTTTGGAGGTTGAAATTTTGTACGAGTTTTAAAGGACGCAAAAAAAAAAATTTAAGTAAAAGGCAAACTTAAAATATGTAAAACTCTTATTAATAAACTGAAAGATATAGTTTCACCCAACAAAGTGCTGTAATAAATATTTTCCGAAAGGGCTCAGTCGTAGAGGATACCTCAAATAAGGTAACTATTTCCGAAAATGAAATTTTTTTTTAAGCCAATATTTTTTGACAAAAAAAGCATAACATGCGGATCTGTACTACTAATGTCATTAAATATTAGATGTTTAAGACGAAAGGTTTCTCAGCTTGAATCCTTATTGTTGGATATTGATTGGGGGGTGATTGGTGTCCCTTCAAAACCCATTGACCTGTCAGTATACATATGGTACGAAAAAGGATTTTGAAGCTGCAGGAATTTTTGCTGCCAGTAATACTATTTCTTATACTATCATAAATATCTACCGGTCTCTCAGTGGAAATTTTACTAATTTCCTGTCAGCTTTTACCAGTGTTCTAGACAAGTTCTGTGCGTTTGAGCAAGTTGATAATTGTAGGTGATTTCAACTTAAATTTTTTAGAAGAATCGTCCAGAAAAACAGAACCAACTTACTGCACTCTTATAATTTAAGTAGTATTGTGGAAGGTTGTATCAGGTTTGCGGACAATCAAGCCTTCATGATCGATAATGTTTTTACTAACATTAATCATCTTCTTGCCAAACCATATGTTAATAATTTATCCGATCACAGGTTTTTGCTGGTTTCTAATACTCTCACAAGAACACATTCTTGCTCTATCGACCTCTCACAAACTCCGGATTAACTGGGATGTACAATTTGTTATCAAATATTGACTGGAGCTTTGTACATGCTACCAGCGATGCAAACGTTGCTTCTAATCAGTTTTTCACTATTTTACTCAATGCACATAAACAATTCTTTCCTTTAAAGAAAATAAAAAGATCGTGTAGCGGAAGGCCATTAGTGAACTGGGTTACTAATGATTTACGCAAAATGAGGGATCATTTAAATTTTTTATTTGAGGCAAAAAAAAAGATATCCTGCTTCACAACACTTAGTAATTTATAAGAACTACAAGTTACTTTACAACAAACAATTAGAATTATCAAAGAAAATTGCATACGAGAAATACATGAAAAATTCGCGTAACAGTGCACGAGCAATGTCTGATATAATTAACATGCAAAAAAGGTGTTCACCTAACGATTTGCCTGTAGAACATTAAATTTCAGTCAATGATTTTAATATTTTTTCACTGACATAGTGTAACTAGGATAAGAAAACCAGCACAGATGTACAGCTGAAAATCAGTCGAGCGTAACATAAACACAAGACGATAACATAAACATAAGAATGACTCATTTGCAATTATGTAACGTATGACTCACCCGCGGTGCAGCAAATGCACTTGCACATATTACAGCGATGATTCATTCGGGTGCCGTGCGCAAAATCTTATGACTCGTCTACGGGCACAGTTCTAACGCAAGCCGTGTCCACAAATGTCAAGGCAACAATTGACGTAATACCCGGGAAACAAAACCCCTATAAAAAGGCGACAAATCGAACGTTAGCACATAATTAGAACAGTTCTAGCCAGTGTCAACTAGTCTAATTGTCCGTAAGTGCCCCAGTTACAATGTGAGTAATTGTACTTGTAATTAGTTGTAAATTATTGTTAATAAATGTATTGTTATATTAAGCTACGACCCTCATTTCATGTTACTTAAATTATTACCGTAACAATAGCAAAGGAAACTACTATGTGTTTTTTTAAAAATGCTATAGAGGTTGGCCATGAAAATTAAAACTCATGTCGTAGCTTGGCATCTAACACATGCCAAATCTGAAAATTTAAAGTAAATGAATGGAGCTAAGACATGAATTTTCTTTTCCACAGCCACCCCTTATGGCATTTTTAAAAAAACACATGTTATTTCCAAAAAGGATACACCACCAACTTCATTCGATACGTTTCTTCTCGATATCGAGAAACCTGCTCAAGTTTTCCAGTTCAAAAATGCAACTTTCATAGAGATTCCTGATATCTTTGTACAAATGAAGTGTTCTAAAAGCTTTGACGTATATGGATTTAACGTTTTACTTATAAATTTTTTTGTTAACTTATTGTATATTCCTCTCCCTAATCTCATAAATAAAATATTTGAAACCTGATGCTTTAAAGTTATCTTGCGTTGTATCTATATTGTTAATTATGAATATAGTAACTATCGACCTATTTCCTTAGTTCCAGTGCTATCTAAAGTTATAGAGACTGTAATGAAAAATGGAATACGTTCATTTTTTGAAACACATAACTTATTTAGTAGACATCAGTATGGATTCCGTAAAAGTCGATCCACTGTAACAGCTATAAGCTCGCTTGTCGATTATATCACGAATGTATTTGAGAGGAATGAATACGCTTTTTCTGTATTTTTTGACCTGATTAAGGCTTTCGATTGTATCTCTCATGATATCCTAAGAATATCAAAGCTAAAATATTATAATTTTGATTTAATGAGCATAAAGCTAATAGCATCGTACCTAAGCAACAGGAGACAGGTTGTTCGATTCCAGGATAAACTTTTCGAATCAATAGACATTTCAGTCCGTATCCCCCAAGGTTCTGTTCTAGGTCCAGTTTTATTTTTGTTGTATATTAATGATATTGATCGATGTATTCCTAATTTTAAGATAACTCTATTCGCTGATGATACAACACTACTAAACAGTGATTAGTTTTATTAATGGATCTCAGAACTTTGCGGAAGCTGTAAGGCCCCATCCAGACGACATGGCCAACGTTAGCCAGTGTTGGCTATTGGGTAGTTTGCCATGCCGTGTGGACGAAATACACATGGCCAATGAACGCCAACCAATCGCCAATGTTGGCATTGGAATGCATTCTCTATGAGGGCGGCTTTTCCGACACACATCAAAGAGTTTAACCAACGTTGGCCTTCATATGCCATCACATTTGTTTTTACGTCCAGACGACTTGAACAATTTGCATACGATATTTGTCGAATATTATTTATTTTTGTATATTATGCGCGTTGAGTTGTACTAACTTGATGGCAAAGTGGGTCTGCTTTCGATTTACTGATTTTTAAATTTGACCAGAAAAATGTCGTCATCAGAGACCGAATGGAGTAACCCGTTAATTTTGGAATTCCTCAGCTTTATGAAAAATACCTAGTCATTTGGGATCTGAAAGAACTACACAAGCACTTGCAACAACCGTATCATATTCTTCATTCTCCATATCTTTTTAATTTGACAAATGTTGGTAGCTATTCGCTATACATTGGCCGAACTTTTTTATCTTTGAAGTTTGACAAGCAAATCCAATCATGTGGACAGGCAATGTGCAAATGGTAAACTTGCCCAACGTTGGTTAAAAATTTTGTTGCCAATGCATTCACCAACGTTGGCTGACGTTGGCCATGTCGTCTGGATGCGGCATAACATGTATTAAGAATTGGCTCTTAAGCAACAAACTTGGTTTAAACGATGAAAAAAACGCATTTCATGAAATTCTCTCTAAGAAATTTCGACCTTCAATAAACAGATGTGAAGTCAATCGAATATCTAGGAGTATATTATTATTAATGCTGTGGCGGTAAAAAAATCGTGTTTGTTTTTCTCGGGGGACTGAGAAGAACCCGAAAATTCTGTCATTTTTTAATTTTTAGAAAAAAAAAAAGGTTTTTATAATAATATAACATTATTTTGTTCATTTAAATTAAGTTGATTTTCAGATGCTAATAAATAATTAATAAACCAGTAAATTAACAGTACCTATACACGAGCCTTACGTCAAAAGTATTCGCCTACCATTCACCTCTCTTTGGTAAAGAAAGGGATAGTTAAGAAGTTACTTGGTGGTAGATTATTTTTCTAGAATAATTATAATAAAGAAATAGAAATTATTGATTTTTAAATAAAAGTTTTGATAATAATGATTTTATTTTCAAAAGCAGCTACACTATCTAGGCGAATACTTCTGACGCAGGGCTCATACGTACCATGAATAGACGTGGAAAGATAACAGGAAATATGTCATTGAATTAAACTCCCCTTATCAATCAATAAATTTCAAAATATTGTTGAAGTATAATAGCAAATTTTTTTGCCCGCAATCGCACTTAATCCCATACAAAACAACACGATAAGAAAATAATAATTTACAACTAAGTCGCTAATTGTGCGAATTCATTCATAATGATTTTTGTTTTGGAGCAACGGTCTTTTTTCGTTATGAGATGAGGACGAAGCCCCCCGGGCGTGTGAGGGCGGGGCGTTCGTGGAAAAGAATGTTCAAATCGGAAAACAAGGCACTTAATTTTTCTTGCCGACGTCAAAATTTCTGTTCATAAAAAAAGATGTAATCCTCTTCAGTGGGCAGACGTTGACGTAAGCACTGAAAAACAAGCTCCAGAAAAAATTAAGTTATACAGAAAAAACGGGCAAAAAAATTACAGAGAGCGCCCGCCTGCAGTCGTGGATTAAATAAAATGACTGTAATTTCTTTAACTCTATTTATTTTTTATTTTTTGGAGAATAGAAGGAAAGAAATTATTTTTTTATGTTGGCCTCAAACAAAACGCGAGCTGCTTACAATTAGAGTGGATGTTAACAGTTTGAGTTTTATTCGAAACTTGTATAATATCTTTTCTCAAATAGCTTAAAAATTGTACAAGTTTCGTTGTCGTATAACAGCTTCTTCCAGGAGTAGGAGTGATAAAATCAATACAAATATCGACGTTTCGCTGTACGTCTGACAGCTTCTTCAGATTTCAAATAATAAACCGTGTTATAAAAGCCATTGAAAAAGTACCTTAAGAAGAAACAAAAATGCCACGTGTACCAACTTGGATTAAAAAAAAAAAAAACAATATCTCCATAATTTATTTGCTTTCATCAAACTTTGTTTATCTGTGACTTCTAATATCCGGTTTGTTTTAAAGCAAAATAAAAATAGGATTAATATTTAAAAAAAACAAGTGATTTAGTTATTTCAAAAATCCCCTTTTCCCGAAAATGTAAACAATAAATTGCTTATCTCAATCTAATTCAAAGAAAAAATTCGATATCGCTAAGATATAACCACACGATTATAAATAAAAGCAAGAACAATGAAAATAATTATTAGTTGTTGTTTTTGTTAATTAACAAAATGTTAAGTTTGTTGTTTGTGTTAACAGTGGTTTTCTGCGTAAGTAACGGTAAGAAAAATTATTTATACTTATGTATATTTGCTGTACCAATCCCGATGTTTTGTTAAAAAAGAAAAACTTCTTTTAGCCTCTCCCTGGCATAGAATCGTTAACGGAACCAACGCTAAGCCCGGAGAAATCCCGTACATAGTAAGAACGAATCCGGGAGAAGAAACTGGAAAGAACTAAAGTCTTTTTTTTTATATTTGTAGGTCTCATTGCGGTTTAATTCGATGCACATTTGCGGAGGGTCAATTTTAAACGAGAAACACATTCTCACAGCGGCCCATTGTGTTTACAACTCGTACGTATTACGTTGCTTTTAAATTTGAATTAATTTAGATGGGGATGTATTGAAACGCCAAAGGAATTTAATCAAGTTTTGCTTTGAATCAGCCCATACTGTCTGAACATTTTTTTTAGATATTACATTTTCTGTTGGTTTCTTTGGGGGGGGGGGGGTCGTATAGATTGTTGGAACGTTCATAAAATGGTGAAAGGCATTTCATTGTCAGTACGGTTCATTGTTTTATTGTTAGCGGATCGATTGATAAGTGTAAGAACTTTTAGACGCTATCTCCTTTTAACTTTCGCTAAACAGGTATTCTTAACTCAGATTAATCCGATCAGCACATAATAAAAAAAATGAACTGCAGCATATTTTTTAAAGTTGGTGCTAAATGTTAAGTTATACTGTTTTACCGATTACCTACACAAAATGATATAGAACGAAGGTATCTTATCTCTCTTCCATAAAAATGAGATTTTGATACTATTTGAACACTTGAACGAAAAACGGTGAATTGATTGAGAAAAATGGGCAATATCCTCAGACCAATCTATTTTCTTTTCTTTTCTGTGAATTATATAGTCACCTATTTGAACGTCAACCTACCTTTTCATCTAACATATTCTAGGCCATCTCCAGTGAACTATAGCATCCAATACGGGCTTCTACAAATCACACACGACAACACCAACTCAATAGATGTTAGCACTGTGACTTATCACGAGGATTACGTCCACGGAGACGGATGGTTTAACGACGTGGCCGTTCTAAAGGTAATTTGTGCAAATGTGCACACATTTTCGGTTTATCGACGATAAAGCTGCGCGACATTAACTTTAAAAACGATTTCGAAATCTATTACAGCTGAAGGCGCCGATTCCTCTGAGCCGCGCTGTTAATACGATTGCCCTTCCGTCGGCGGACGCCGCGACGCCGGATTGGACGAGCGTCGTTTTAGCAGGATGGGGATATCCATACGTAAGAATAACTTTCTTTCTTTTTTTTCATTAGCAAACATCACTGTCTTAAATCCTTTTATTTGTCACGTTTTTAATTAGCTAAGGGACGGACAAAAACGTCAAAGGGAGCTCATTAGTAAATTGGGGGCATACACGAAATTAATTTTGCTCGAAGGCAAGGTGAAAGCTAATGAATATTTACCTTTTTTTCTTTTAATCCTGGAAAATATTTTGCATTTATTATTTTTTGTTAAAAGCGATGAGGCACCTTTTTTATTATTGGCGAAAAGCTGCGGGGGGAGGACTGAGAATATTATTCAATGAATTATTTTGCAATTTTTTATTATTATTAATTTCTTTTCAGACTGGTGGCGGTGTAATGGAAAATTTGCAACGCGTCGACATCTTAATTTTCCCGGACGATGAATGCGAGAAGGCTCACGAGGGCGAGGCCCAAAGAAAGTACCACATCTGTGCGGGTGTCGTAGCCGGAGGAAAGGGACAGTGTACTGTAAGTTATGACCGCACGGGGGGTAGCACGCAATCGATAATTCTTTAATAATAAACAGGGCGACTCCGGAGGACCACTCGTGTTTAACGGGGTGCAGTACGGCATAGTTTCTTGGTCGGTGAAACCCTGTGCGGGCGCAGGATATCCGGGGGTGTTTACCCGAGTCGCTGCTTACATAAACTGGATTAAGAAACACACTCAAAACTAATAGCTGCTCTTTGTTACAAAGTCCTCGACTTTTTGTCTTTTGACAAAGTATTCGATTTAAACGACGTCTTTAGAATAACGAGTCAATTTGCTGTCGCCAGATGTTTTTCTCCTCTTTCATTTTTGTTATTCAGATATAGGAGGCGCTGTATTTTGTGAGACTGAATAAAATCAAGTTGACTTTACTATTAAATGATTGTAATACTCTGCTAACTAACTACACCCCCAAAAGAAATATAAAATCGTCCTTTAAATCCTTCCGGATCTACTTCCTCCGCCCACATACGTTTCAAAGTCGATTTTTCCGAATGCTTTAAAAACCGGAGCGATGAAAGAGAGATTACTCGGCAAGTAAATGGATATTGATGATGTTTATGAGGGATTTTATGTGGGGCTTACCAAATTTTTCGGTTATTATTTTTTCATCCGGCCCGAATGCCGCAGAGCTTTAGGGCTTCCCGGATTTTTATATTTAATAAAGTTGAAGATTGAAAGCGGTGTTTTTGACATCGATTCGCACTGCCCACCGGCGCCTTTACGAAATTAAACCGGCGATGTTGAGGGAAAAAATCTGCGCGCTTTGTACGAAAGGAAAATAAAAATTTTATTAATACCCGTCCTACGCGGAATTCGTTACCTGAAGTAGTATTCATTTAGAATCCTCAGGAGAAGAAAAAAACTTACGTACGCGTTGGTATGGCTGCAGTGATTACGTGGGTGATCTCGTAATTAATATCCTTGATGTTAAAAGGCTTTATTCGACGGAAAATTTTATAAATATATTTTTTAAACATAAGTACGCTCATCAAGTTTATTAAAATAGCTACGCTCGTGCTAAAAAATAAATAAAAATTTCAGGCGTTCTATATTTATCTTGTCAGCAAAATTTTCCTTCACTTCATACCTTCCTTGTTTTCCAAAAGATTCTTCACGGTTCTAGAGCATTCTCGATTATACTTTTACCTCTGTAAAAGTATAATCGAGTTTCCACTCGAACGCAAAAGGTATAGTTAAGTTATTCAAGAGAAGACACTCGGTGATCTTTGCCGAGCAGTTTCTATGACCTTGAAACAGTTGTCCATTTAAATTGGCGTAGCGAAATAGGCGGGAAACAAATCGCACAATGGCATACAGTTGCGTACAGTTTTCACCTATCAGATTATCTGTCTGGGAATACTCGACAATACACGAAAGGACGCCCATTTAAATGGGCTTAAATCTCTTCTCTTTTCTAATTTGAACTCATCGTTCGAGTTTCCTCTCTTGTATAAGTTAACTACTCTTTGAGCAATGTGTGTTGTTTAATCGTAGAACGATAAACTAATTGTAATATTTTACTCCTAATATGTTAAGCAATTGTAGACTTTTCATAAACAATTGCTTCCTTGAACACCGAATTCTTAGCACTAGTAAAAGCAACAAACTTCACAGTTTGGAGAGTAAACTGTTTCCAATTGGTAACATCTTATCTTTAAACAAAAGAGAAATGAGATTACGAAGTTCAACAATATTGTAAGGGAAGCCTCTTTCAAAAAGACTTGTCACAGGTATGTATACTACACAAAAGAGGTCCTAATGCAAATCCTTGCGGCACATCTCTAGGTATTTCTTTATATTTACATTTATCTTCTTATCATTGTACATATTATAACGTATGTAATATTTATTCACTCTTTATCCTCGTCTCAGTAGGCCGTGTTCTCGTTTCGTTAAGTTGCTGCCCTGAAGTTTGATAGATGCCAGAATCTGACATGAAAATATTAATGACAATTCCACACCACTAATCTGACTACTGAAATACGCACTACAGTCGAGCTGGCAACAACGTCTCCGTCAGTGGACTCAAATTATAACCATGAAATTAAAAATAAACATAACCGTCTCATCTGACGTCTATGTTTCATTGTGATACCAACAAAAATGTCACCCTAACTCGCCTACTGGGACGAGGAAAAGGGTGAATGGATTATAACAAAAGTTTTGGGAAAATTTTTCGTATTATTTTTTCCTATTGCAAAGTAAAGCAATCAAGCATTGGATATGGAGAATCTGTCAAGTTTCCTCTACAGTTTGACAAAACATCTGCGTTCACAAAGTTGTACAAAATGTCTTACAAGCTAGAATTGCGGAAAGGTGTTTACAACTTGATTGGCCAAATGCCCAAGCACGATATGTCGCCATTTATAGAAACCAAAATATTTCTAAGACGACAACTTCTCGAGTCATTAGGGATTGTGAGGAAGGTTTGCCGTGCATGAATCTTCTCAAGACGGGCCGGGCCACACTCGAGTTTTGAATCATCCAAGGCTTCGGAACTTGGTCGAATCTGCAGAAAATAGAAGAGGAGTTGCAACGAGAAGATTAGGCCGAAGATTTCACGTATCTCATATGACAGTCGGGGGAAATTAACAGAAATCATTCGAAATTTAGAAAGCGACAAAAGTGTCCAAAATACACGGCTGCTCAATTAGAGAGGATTCCAAGGTGCTGCAGACATTTAAGACGAGAGACAATGCCACAAAAATTTTGGTCGACGAAAAATATTTTATGTTATCTAACACAGAAATAAGAGAAAACGAAGGCTTTTATACAGACAATATTGAGGACGTTCCTAACGATGTAAGATATAAGAAAAAAGCGAAATTCGAGGACAAGATACTAGTGTGATGCCCCATTTCGGAAGGTAGTATTTCAAGACCTTATGTTGGGCGAGTTAGGGGTGAAGCTGTAAATGCAGACATTTATATTAGAAGATGCCTCCCTACATTGGTAAATTTCATTCAAACACATCGTGTTCATGATAATAACGAGCGTCTAAATAAAAACCTGGTCAAGTGGGTTGTGATCGAGAATTTTTCCATTGCATTTACATAGCAGCTAAATGTAGCCTACTTGACCAGGTTTTTATTTAGACACGAGTTATTATGTCCTGGCCGGATCTGGCATCGTGCCATTATGCAAGAATAACCCAAGATTGGTTAAAGCAACAAAATATCCCATGGGTACCTAGAGAGGATAATCCTCCGAATGTTCGCCAGGCCCGTCCTATATAGAAGAGTTTTAGGCTTTACTCGGTAGAAAAGTTTACGACGCGACGGTGGGTGGGAAACCCAAAATGAAGACGAGCTACGACGAAAAATCTACCAAAAGATTCCACAGTTACCGTCCAAAGGCTGATGAGAGGCATTCGCATTAAATTGCGAACCATTGATACCCACGGCCCTTTAGCTGCTATGTAATACATTATAATTTTCGTTAAATTTTCACTGGATAGTTTACTTAAGTATAAGTTTAAATAAAACAATTACAGTTTGTATTATTAGATTTGAAAAAAATTCCCAAAACTTTCGTTGCATACGTTAATCAAAAGTATGCCTCTTTTCGTCTTATTGAATTAGTTGTTCAATTCTCAATGAGATAATAATTCCAAATGCGTGGCCTTTTTTCTGGAATTTTATTTAAAAACAATTGAATCTGATGCGTGCATATACTATATAAATAATACATCGTGATTTATAATAGGTCTCCGACCTGTTAGGAGTGTACTTACTACGGTTACACAAGTACGAAGTTACAAGAAATAAATTTATCAGAAGCACTTCAAAAATGTAACGTTTTTGAATCTCAAATTGAAACCGTTAGAGTATCACTGACAACTATTTTTAGAATGTGATAGGTACGATGTTTATAAATACCATTATGAATAGCTTGATGCCGCCGCCACACCTTTTTATAACGACAATAAATTTCATTCTCATAGTTATCAGCTGTAACAATAAACTTCACTTTGTCTGCATTCCCAAACACGTGTCTGCAATAATTGAATTGCCCGTCATAAATCTCTCGGAAAAGTTGTAAACACAGGCGTTTTAGAATATTATTCAAGGGTAAATGATTTTGTGAGTTAGGTCAGTTATTCCAAGGTGCCAACGAAGCTATTTACATGTGCATCTTCAATTAATTTTATCTTAAAAACTATGCACCTAAGACCCTATTCATATAAAGTTTTTGCTTTGTTTGTTCATGTACTACGTGGGGTTAACGGGTCGGACACATATTATGAATCACTCTGTATAGGTATGCAATGTTATTAGAAAGTAATTTTGAAAAATCGACGATTTTAAGTGCACACTTTCAAGTCGTAATTTAAGTTCGAAACCGAGACTTATTGAAATTGAAGAAACACTAATCCATTTATTAACTATGACTTCCATTGACTCAGTAAATTATTTGGCTTTAGCTGAAGTCAGCTATTAAAACAAAAAGATTCTTGAGTTCATTAGTAATAGTACAAGTAGATCCCCGATTAATTTATTCGATAATAATAAAAACCCTAAACTGAATTCAATTCAAATTTCAATTTGTTAAAAAAAAACTCAAAGCTAAAAATAATATTTAATATAATAGTTTTTATTCAAATCAATTATCTAGCTGACGTATCCTATATATTTATTATTAATAATGATGATATCTGTTTTTTATTTCATTTATTTTTTTCATTGTGCACCGCTTTTATTTATTTACTTTAAATGTGCCAGTAAACTGTAACAACAACTAAAATATGATTTGCCTTTTTATTTTTGTTTTAAGTAATTGAATTTAATGCGAAAAAGCGGACAGAAGCACGCATTCGAAATCGCTTATCCAATTACGCCGGAGTTCGGCGGTGTACCAAACAACGTATAAAACGCGCACGTATAAAGGATAATTGGTCGAGGACGATCCTTCGAACCGTTTGAAGTCCTCGCGCGTTCTAATTGTTCCGGCCGAGTATGTTTCGTTTCACGGATTCGTTACCGGCAATTTATTATTAAACGAACTTACCTGGTCCTCGGCTTCTGTAAAACTCGCCGCCGGCGAAAACTAATCGAATTCGATTAGGATAACGAATAACGTTTTGTTGAGAAGAGGGATGAGTTATTTTGAAGTTGGGAGAAACTGCGCGCGGAGTTTTCGGAAGAAATTTCGGTGTAATAATAAACTGTGGTTTCGGGGACGCGCACATGCACAAGCGATGTCGGCTACCTGTTGCGAGCGTCTCGACAAGAAGCGTCTCGACGGAGCGCGGACTGGGTTAGCTGCGCGTGTACTGTGTGGCCCGGACAGCCGGTACCTGCCGCGCCTGCTTGCTGCTCCATCTCACCTGGGAACCCATTTCATCTGCCTTAAATCTCCAAAACCACAGAAGCATCTTCAGCATTACCAGAAGATTCAAATAACACAGTCATACACAAGCCCTCTATGTATCGCAGCTTTTGTAAATATAACACCTTGCATTGTACCTAATCCTCAACTTTCTTTACTTATTCAAGATGCCATGGATACTAATACCAATTATCTGAAACTTGCATTGAGGAATTTCAATTTATAGTATCTAGAATTTACTGTGCTAATGAAGGTGCAGTCGTGGACAGTTAAAAGAAAACCAAAAGCAATACAACTGTGCTAATTTCGATCTTATCTTTATTATGCGTTAGTGCTAAGCAAATTTTCCTGCGTTCTCTTTTAGCTTTCCACGATTATACGTGTGCAATAGAGCAAGATTTTCAGGCGATGTAATAGCAGAATTATTTCATAATAAGAGAAGAATGTTTGCTTCTAATAAAAAAAAAACTACAACTGTACTTCAGAAATGAACTGATCACTTTTCAAAGGGACACTGTTCCTACTTAATTAAAATGGAAATGGCCTTCTTCTCCATTACAGGGAAGACAAATATAGAAGCGGAATGATGCCGAAAGGGAAGAGAGGATTAGCGATGAATCACTAAATGTAGTGAAGCGAGAAGATCAATGATAATTAAACAGTCGGTATTATACATATACAAAGATGATTGTAGAACAAATTAAATTAAAAATTAAAAGGTTTCAATCCACATTATTTTTTTAATCGCAGGTACGTATTTCTACAACTACACTGTCATAGTCAATACATAAATAAACACTTCGTGGATTCTTTGTATGGCAAAACCAAAAGAATTCATATCTTCAGTGGAAGTGAAGGACATTCTCCTTTCCAAATTTCCAGTACAATGGGAAGAATGGTTTTTACCTGTTAAAGATTCCATGAAGTGTTTATTTCTACATATTTTGTCTGAAGTTTTTTCGGGTTTCTCGATTTATTTTTAACTTAACTTTAATAATAATATTTTATTGAAATAAAACAAACAATCAAACATTTCCTCCAAAGAAGGGGAAGTTTAGCTTAGAGCAACTCTTACACTTAACCTTGTTTGAGGGAGAAAAAGAAATAACAGAAATTACAAGAAATGTATGTACATGTGTGTATATATAGTACAAACAAAAGTATTACAATAAAATATGAATAGATTTAACACTGTTCGTCATTAAGCAAGAAACTTTTGATTTTATTTTTGAAAGATATATAAGGTAGATGTAAAAAATTGTTTATGACTTTATTACATAAATTTGCGGCTTGATAAGAGAAACAATTCCGAAACATAGCTGTGGTGTAGCGAGGGATGCTGTAATCGTTACAATTCCGTACAATGCGTGAATGTACAGTTGTGTTCAAAAAGGCGTTGTCTATTTTTGTGTTCAATGATATTATTATTGCCAGAAACCGTATATGTAACAAAACAACTTGTACAACAATTTTTTGACTTCATGAATACACATACGAGTTTACACAGTACAAATTCTGTACAACACTTTTTTGAACACGACTGTACCTCAGAACGTTTCACAAGTTTTACAAACAAAGACGGTGGTGTAGCATTAGTAAGTATTTTAAAGGTGAGATTACAGAAATTGTAATCCTACTTTTCATGGTTAACCAATTTAGAATGGTTCTTGTAGAAGAAACGTGGTCATGTTTACGCAAACTAAAAATAAAACGACAGCATGCATTTTGAACCTTTTGAATACGATTTTGATCAAATGAATTTAGATAAGGCCCATATACAGCATCACCATAGTCAAATAGTGACAACACAAGACTCTCACATAGGAGCTTTCTTAATGGGAAATTAAATTCATGTCGATTTGAGAATAGGATTTTAAGCACAGCATGGAAAGTAATGGTCCCAAGACAGATTCCTGTGGGACTTTAAGTTTTTGCGATGTGAGAGAATGAAAGTAGTCTTTCTACTTATTGCTACGTTATTCGTTATTGAGAAATTAATTTGTTTATTTTTCAGTAACATACTGTAGTGTTGCTTTTCTTTGCAGATGTGGTAAGTATTGATATTGCCTATTTTCTCTTTTATTTTAATCTTTACACCACATCCACTACACAATTACGTAGTCTAGGACGTAGTCATGGACGACGGCCGCGGAAGCCTTCAAGTTAAATTACGTAGTCTAGTAGTCTGATATGAATTCTATTTTATAATGTCAAAGTGACAGTACAGGGTGGGAACTCTCAATGTCAATTGCAATCCAGTTATTTATTATAATTTTGAAGAAAATTCTTTTGAAGATAAATTGGTGAGTAATTTAATTGTTTAATTTTGTAATGTCTAAAATTCTAAAAAAATACAGGTAATTTCTTATTTGCCAAGTGTTGCTACCTGTTACGCCCAATCGCGAAACAAACAATAACTCTTCTATAATAATGAGGATTCTTTGTAGATGTGTGTTGATAGTTCAAATGATTAATGAATGACAAGATATGTTATATGTAATGTGTTTTTTTTTTTAAACCAAAAGAATTTCTTTAAATCAAAATAAACTTACTTCAGCATTACGCTGTGAGACATCTCTGGTTAATGGGGTTAATGGTTTGATTAATTTTTTATTAATGAATGAAAAGATTGAAATTTTTAAAGGTATATTTTTAATTGAATTATAATAGCAAAATTTTTGATGTTTATCGTTTGGCTGCTATTGAAAAGATTCCACGTTTTGTGTACATATCCTTCCCATTACACCTCGATTTGTTTATTTTCTTTGGTGATCAACCCCTCCACTTTATTTATAAATACTTCACTCAATTTGACAGTTCTTTTCCACAAAACGTCAATCTGACAGATAACTTAAATATTTCAAACTTCAAACCTAATGTTAAACTAAGTAAGTATTCTATTAACATTTCAATAATATCTTAAATTAAGTTAACATTCTTAAACATAATAACCTAAATATTTGAATGATAACAAGTTTTTAATTTATAGAACGCTGCATCCTGAAGTACGCTCCATCTTGTCAGATGTTTAATCCCGAAGAACACCGCGCCTAGACGAATGTTGCATTTTGCAGAACGCCTCTCGTATAATGCTGTACATCTGAAAAATGTTTTATCTTGTGAAACATTGTAGTTTTGGGAATGTTGTTATGAAGAAACTTGCTTCTTTTAGAATTTCGTACTTTTGGAATATGTTGGATGAAGAATGTTGCATTTTGGAAAGTTTTATAAGATGCGAAATTTGTTGGAAACAGCATACGATGAATAAATTTCTGGACATAGGTAAATATCACTGCAATACGTATCTATAACATAAAATTCTTTGAGATTCAGGGCGTAATTTTTTTTCTTTAGTTTTAATTTAATAAAACCTATGAACGCTTTTGGGTCCTTTGCACGCTCATACATAATTTTTATGCTCATAAATAAATTAAAAATAACTCTGGTCAAACTAAAATTCTTTATTAACAATTTCTTTGAATGCAACAAAAGTGATTGTTTGTTTGTTTTAGTTCAATTTAATATAAACTAAGTTCCTGTAATGGGCATTTGTTTAAATATGTATATCGCAAAACAGTTGATAACAATTGAAGGCGTAATTATTATTGTCATTTATAAAAGCAAGTACCAAACTAATGTTTAATATCACTTCACCCTGCGTAATTTAATTTATTCGCGTTTATTAAATTATAGTGTCAATCGATACGTTCAAACCCGTGTATTTTGCTTGACTCCACCCCAATTGAACGCCGGTCGTATTTATAAATTGTCTGAAAAAAAAAAGAACTGAAACGCGTCATACAGTGATGACAGTTTTTTGTGATGACCCGAATTAAATTTTGATATAAAAAATTACTTTCTTATTCTTAATCTCACATATTCGCGCTTCATCTTAAATGAATCGCCATGTAATTCTGATTTTAGTTGTCAAATAAATGAAACCGTAAATGTTATTAAATTGGCTCCTGGTCTGAGAAGTCTGACTTCGGAGGTGCCTTCTAAGAACTGCTAATCCTCCATGATGATGTAACATCGGAACTGCTTTTTGACTAGTGTATGTCTGTCAATCTGATGATGGCGATCGCATCTCTTAATCATTCCTCTCATGTTTGTTTTTCTTAACAAAAAGTTATGTTTCAGTAATAGCAACATTTATAATTCAAGCAGGTTCTTGTTCGTTTCAAAGAATTCGTGATAGCAACATTTATGTTGAAATACCTTGAGATCATAATGTTTTTCTTTAATATGTGAAACTTAATTGATGTGTGATGAATCACGAACTAAATTACAATTAATACATCTAAATCATAAATACAAATAATATTGTTACAATTCTCAAATTTCAAAACCAAAATAATATAGCAGTATATACCGGCTGATCTTTAAATTTTTTTATCAACTCTTGCCATGAAATCTGGACGGCATATCTTAGCTTAAGTGAAAGTACATCATTGAACTCCTTTATGCTGTTTTACGGTAAAGCTACGACATGCCGTTCCAATTCCATGGCAAGAATTGATAATTTTTTTTAAAAATCACGCAGTATAAGTATAGTCGTTTTGCTTAATGTGATGGTACTATCAGAACTAAGGCGGGAACAATGTTACACCTACGCGCAAACAATTTGAGGAAACCTTCTAGGCCATTCCAGAATCAGGCATCTTTTTTGATATATTGTTAGCCTATTCACTAGAATATAACAATACCTTAAGTGTGTAATGTAATTATGTAAAAAGTGTTAGTAATGACGCAGTTTCTAATATGACGAGAATTATCAAACAGTGAGACGGAGAACAGAGTCCTTGGAAAAAAATGGCGCTGAAGAACTTCTCGCTCCGTAAAATGGAAGCATATTGAAGCACAACGTAACAATGTGAGGTATGTCAACAGGTACAACTCAATTGACACTGAAGGGTAGGCAGATTGAAACCTCAGCAAAGACTCTTATTCTCTCTTGAAACTCCGAAACGTCGAGCTTAGACATGGCTCATCTCAGGAACATGAGCCTTCTTTTCCAAATAGATACTTACAACTTAATATACATATACAGGTTGTTTCGTTTAAACTTACAAATAGGCAGAAATGATCAGAAATGTCTACATTATACAATAACGCGTGTAAAACGCAAGCGTCTGTTAAGCCACGCCTATCTCGTTATACTTTAAGGGCACGCGCAGGCAGGGGATTGAAGACAATTGCAGACAAAAACAGAAAAGTCTGACGGACAACAAAAATTACCTTTCAGATGACGGGGTATAATTGGAACGCGTAGTTTTAAGTTATAGGACGAATCAGTCAAAGTAAATAGCCTGAGTGGCTACTTTCGATTTATGGGAGGAGTTATGGGCGTTACCCATCCTTTCATTGGTTACCTCAATTTCATGAGAGTGAAAGTGAGTGCTACCTCATCGTCACGAGCTTTCTGATTGGTCGTTCTCTAATTTGCAAGAGCTAATGAATTACTTTGATTTACCATTAGTGATAAGCTCCCTGAGCGATTACTGTACGAGCCCTAACAACTATATGTTGGAACAAGCAGTTATGTCTGAAATAAATAGTGAATTCGGTGAAATATTATGACGAATTTTTTCAAGATTTTGTGAATTTATTTCATTATGTTTAACAGACCTTTTACAAGTATTTTTGAACAATGAAAGTTAATTGCTTTAATATAATTCTTTTTTTAATTTATTTTCAGCGCAATACTGTTGACAACTAAATGTTGGAACACGTAGAATTTAACAAAATAAGAAACAAATTTAATAAGACGCAACATCTCCTTTTGTCTGAATAACTGCCTGAAGTCTATCAGGCATAGTATCGACAAGACGTTTGCAAAATTCAGGTGTAAAACTATCCCAAATTTCTTGTAATTTGACGTGCAATTGAGGTAGGGTTCGGTGAGAAATTTTATTTCATTTTATGCCACAGTATTTCTATTGGATTGAGGTCTGGGCTGCTGGAAGGATGTGACAGAACTTTAACACCATTATGCCCAAACCATTCTTTTGGTGTTTTTGCTGTGTGACATGACGCACCGTCCCGTTGGAATATGTAATCTCCATTCGGATATATTTTTGCAACAAGTTTTGAAGAATGTTTTTATATTTTTCTGCGTTTACAGTCCCTTCAATAAATTTTAAAGTGCCCAATCCCTTAGCTGTCATACATTCCCAGACCATAGTGCCTTGTGGGAACTTAACTATTCTATTAAGGCAGTCTTTATGGAAAGCTTCTGTTCTTTCTCGATTTACGCGTTTACGAGGATCTCCCACTCAAACATTAAATTTGCTTTCATCACTAAATATGACTTTACGCCAGCCAATTTTAGACCACGAAAGTTTAGATTTAACCAAAGCGTAACGATTCCTTTTTTGTTTTTCTATCAATAATGGCTTTTCTTTGGCCTATAAATTGGAATATATTCAAAGGTAAAATTTTTGCACACTAAGGCCCGATTTTACAATCGCTGGATAAGCATTATTCTTAGAATAACGTGACGTAAGTGTGGCGTAGATATGGAGGAACGTTAAAGGATATTCAAAGAACATTGTTTTCCCTTTATGGTACTGCCGAATGATAATCTCGCGCACTTTTCGATCAGTTGGCTTCCCCCGTCCCATTATTGTCACAATATTTCAAAAATTATATGATTTTGACGACAACAGAACAAGCTACAGACAACATGTCAACTTTACGACTTGGTAAAACCACGTAAAACATTGTTGACAACAAAGGCTTGTTTTGTTTCAAAGCGGCCTTAGCGTCACTGTGATAAAATTGAAGAAAAGTAAAAAAACAATGCGTGTTCCAACATTTAGTTGTCAGTGTTTTCATGTATCAAATGAGTAAATAAATTGCAATAAATTAAACACAAGTTAATTTTACTCTAAACATAATTCGAAACAACATTGAAAATATTGCTAGTTGGTTATTTACTGTTTAAATTAAAAAAATAGTTATAAATTCAGTAAACTAGCATTTTATTTGAAAAAATGTTGCTTGTTCCAACATATAGTTGTTAGGGCTCGTAGAATTCATGGTTGGTATTAGAATAGTTATAAAATGGAAAAAACCAGCCACGTGATCAGCACAGAATACAGATTTGTGTCGGACTAGTCTTTGCGAATACGAGAGATGTTGTGTTATAGGTAAGGTACGGACTATAGTTCATTTTAACGAAACAATTAAAACGAAGCGGACCATAAATATATTACGCTGTACTACACAGTACAATTGATTTCTTATGAAGAGAGCAGCAAAAAACACAACAAAAACGCAGCGTATCGGCGAGACATTACATAAATTCACTTAAGCAATACAATTGGCAAACTATAAACTTCATTTTTTCTTTTTTTTTTTATAAATTTGGACGGCAGCATCGGACATAAACGTCGGTCTGGGTCTTTAATGATTAAATATTTGTGTGAAAATTATGGCAACTTTTGATTAAATTTAAACCAAACAATAAATGGCTTTCATTGAATTGAGACGGGAGAATAACGTTGCTTATACAATATGTGCGAGCCCACTACAACACAGCGCACGTTTATGGAATACGTGACCGTCGCAAGGTCGGACCTATTTCTCCACCTAATTTCCTTGCTCTAGTAATAGGTTATGGACGTGTCTTATTGTTGATGTTTCATGTTTCAGTGTTTAAACTTGAGTAACTGCCACTGCCTGTTGTAAATAACGATGATTCCGCGCAGATAAGCTCCGCCCATAGGTCCATACATTTTCAGACTACTGTATCATATAATCAAATATAATTTAAGACCAGAGTTGAATGGGCAAATTTTATTTCTCAGATGCGACGTATCACCCCCACAGGACCGAGTCAGAATTTCTTTCTCTATTAATATGCATCATCTGTTTCTTTCCTACGCATACCAAAATTTTCGCGTCGCGAAAAATAAAAAAGCCCGGTTGACACTGGTCGTGGCTCACGATCGTGAACCATGCTTTCGTGGGCCACTATCAGTGTAAACTGATCATTCGTGGAACACGAAAGCTTCACGAACTACCCACGAAACGATACGAACGGTATTAAACATGTTTAATATTTCACGACCCTGAAGATGTACAGTAGTCTGTTTTGATTTGTAAAAATGAGTGCACCAAATGCATACGTTTTGAAACTGAACGACGTCGACACAATGCAATTTGTAGAACTTTATGAAAGTGAACCTTTAAATTCAAAGCAAATTTTTAAAATCTTCAGGATATTTCGTAGAAAGATGCTTTTTAATAAAACTTGACGTCCCTATTACATTTCTTTGTGGAATCCATTCTCTTGTCCACCATCGTCTTGGCCTTCTAGTTCTTTCTTTTCGTGCTATTCTCCGTTTTAACGATTCACTTGTTAATATTAGGGATACCATAATACAAGCTTCTTGCACAAACGATGTCATGTTCACAACTAAACTAACAGAAAAATGAATTTTATGTGTAGACGCTAACACGAAAACGAACAATACGTACGTGAACGCATGAATCACGAAAGCGTGGTTCACAGTTGTGGGCCACGACCAGTGTCAACCGGGCTTAAAGGGAGAGGCTGTCGCAAAAGGAGAATAAAATAGATTGTGATATTACGAGAGCAAGAATAATTAGGAATGGTGAAATAAGAAGAGTGAATATGAAAGGAAAGGTTGTATGTATGGACATGTAAGCACGGGAAAGATAACGGTAAATAGATTACCGATGGAGTTGAGTGGCAAAAGAAAAGAAGAAGAAAGCAAGACGACTTCAAAGAAGAAGTATTTATGTTTTTTATTGTCATGAAATATAATTTGTTTGAAGAGAAAAAAAAATAGATATTGTTTGGACGAAGTTTCTAGCACCTTACACCAGTGGCGTAGCAAAAAGGGAACAAGTTTGTATGAGTTAATGGGCCTCTTAGATAAAGTTTCTGACTTTGTATAGATGCGACATTTTTGTTTTAAAGTGTGGTATTGTTTTCTTTTTTAATTGTAACCCTGTGACCTTCCTCTGATAATCTAATTACAAAAGAATTGCTACCTACATGGTTGTAAATGTGGAGATGTGTAAATCAAAATCACCTCGCGACCGCCCAGACTCGAGGAGATGGGTATGGGTTGTACATACGTAATCCCAAAAGTACAGGGACAGAATTTGCTAATAAAATAAAATTCACCAATACAGCACAATTGTCTTTATTTGTGGTAATTTGTAGCACGGAATAAAATAAAAGAAAGAAAAGCAAAGATAACCTAACGAGGTTGTCAAATATGAAAGCCCGAAAATTCGGTACCGACTTTCCGTAACAAAGTCAACGTAATTTTCTAACCTCGGGCAACAGAAGGTTGCTTAAATTTAAAAGTAAATTAAAAGATTACATTACCGCCACGTCATAAAAATATTCCATCTTTGATTACATCGTCCGCGCCCCACACGTCAGCTGTCGTCGTCGATGTCCTACGAGTATCGAATTCGGCAGAGGGACGCTGAAGCAAAAAAGGCGTGTCGCTATTCCAAATGACCTCTCTCGTCGAAAATCACCAACAGCAGTTGGATGAATTCAAGTGCGGACAGACGGGGGAGTAATGCCGGTGAATGAACCGTCGTTGTCAAACTGACCTTAACGATAACTTCATGATAGTTTGCCCTAGATATCATCACGAAGTTTTAGGTAGCCAAAGGGGGATGATCGTAGTACAGTTGCGGACAGAAAATTTCGGATGTCACTCATCTGACGTATACATATAGGAATTTCTTAACTTTTACGTCAGCGGAATGTCCGCAACTGTACTCGTAGTAGACGTACTAATAATAACATCAACAGCAATGCCAGAAATCCAGAAATAGAAGAAAAAAACAAAGCCTAATCTCAATTTGTCGGGATTAGACTTCGACAAGCATTAATAATGTTTATAAATACAGGGGGTGACGATTTTAAAATCCGGTAACCTGTTTACCGTACATTTCCAACCAAGGCATTTTCGGCCTGTTGAATCTCTTAAAACAAAATACCACACCACGACGTGTACCCCCATGCGTTCTAACGAAGAACTGGGAAGGCGTGCATAGTTTTCAGTGCTTCTAAAGATGGACGGGCAACATAAAGAGGGGGGTTGATAGAAGAATATAGTTGACTCGCATGGGAAATGAGGGAGACAAAAGCAATTTCGTGTTGCGTAGTGAAGGCTTTTGTTTAATTGTGCCCAAATTAAACGCGCATGGCAAATAACGGTCTTTTCATTTCTACGCAATACAGGTGGCTCGAAAACCTGAAAAGGATTTTAACGGGATTTTCACCCGTAAGAGAATCTAATTTAAAAAAATACTTAGTTATCATCTGTAGGCCTCCTGGGTCGTAAGCCATCACATCCACTGCATTTCCAATTGTTACGCCACTGGCTTATACTTTTGCATTTACGATCGCAAGGACCAAATTTCTTTTAGATTCGTTTATACTTCAATCTTTATACTTCAAAACAAAGTCGATATTATCTTACTTCGAATCGATGAAAACTTGAAAGGGTTGAAAGAAGAAATTCAAGCCATGACAGTTAGTATTAAAACTAGAAATTATGCAGTTACCGTAGTTGCTATCTATTGTCCACCAAAACATTCGATCAAAAAAGACCAGTACTTAGCCTTCTTGAGAAAACAAGGAAATAGGTTTGTTATTGGAGGAGACTTCAATGCAAAAAATACGCACTGGGGATCAAGATTGACCACAACTAAAGGTCGAGAACTGCTCGAAGCAATTAAAGAATACAAGTGCGAACCATTATCAACAGGTAAACCTACCTACTGGCCAAGTGATCCCAATAAGATACCTGATCTTATTGACTTTTATTTAATTAAGAATATACCTGCAAATTTCTTGCAAATAGAAGAAGGATGGGACATGAATTCTGACCACTCGCCTATATTATTAACATTTAGCGAGAACGCCATACATAAAGAAAATAATCCAACACTAGTTAACAAGCTGACTGACTGGAAAGTTTTAAACGAGATCTTGAAGAAAGGATTAACTTGTTCGTCCCACTGAGAAACGAGCAACAACTTGATAAAGAAGTGGAAATATTTGTCACTAATGTACAAAAATCAGCATGGGAGAATACACCAGAAATCAAACGAAGAACAAAGGGAAATAACTATCCAAAAGAAATCAGGGATCTAATCGCAGAGAAGAGAAAACTAAGAAGAAAATGGCAGCAGACTAGAAACCCACGAGACAAAACTGAACTAAATAATGCTACTCAAAATCTTAAAAGAGAGATTCACCAAATTAAAAATGAATCTATTAATGCCTATTTGAAGGAACTAACGGATGACAGCAGTACTGATTATTCCCTCTGGAAAGCAACCAAGAAATTAAAAAGACCAATAATGCAGATTCCTCCAATAAAACAAGAAGATGGGAAATGGGCCAAAAATAATACACAAAAAGCTGAAACGTTTTCCAATCATCTAGAAAAAACATTTCAACACCATTCAGAACAAGAACAAGCAGAAGAAATAAATTGGGTTAATCCTGTACTAGAAGAAGGTGAAATTACACTAACCACACCTAAAGAAGTAACCAAGGAAATAAAAGAAAATATCAATGCGAAAAAAGCCCCCGGATTCGACTTAATAACTGGAGAAATTCTAAAGCAACCACCCGGAAAAGCCGTAGTAAAACTGACACACCTAATCAATGCTGCGTTTAGACTTTGGAAAATAGCAGAGGTCATAATGATTCCAAAACCAAGTAAATTATCTTGTGAAGTCTCATCCTACAGGCCGATATCACTACTACGTGTTATATCAAAACTATTTGAGAAGTTGCTGCTAAAACGTATAACGCCAATAATAGAGGAAAAAGAATTAATACCAACACATCAATTTGGATTCAGAAATAAACACTCCACTATTGATCAAGTGCATAGGATGACAAACATAATTGAAAAATCTTTAGAAGAAAAACAAATTTGTGCTACAATATTCCTAGACGTGGCGTTTGATAATGTATGGCACGATGGGTTAAACTACAAATTAAAAACATTCCTTCCAAAACAGGATTCTCAAATACTCAAATCATATATATCTGACAGACATTTTCGAGTAAAACAGGAAAAATCATATTCAGAACTAAAAGAAATAAAAGCTGGGGTACCGCAAGGAAGTGTACTAGGGCCAGTCCTGTACCTTTTGTACACTTGCGACATTCCAAAGTAGGACATGACACTATAGCTACTTTTGCAGATGACACTGCTATTCTAGCGGTAGGAAAAAATATTGAAAAGGTCACAGAAAAATTACAAACATCTGTCAATGAAATTAATACCTGGAAGAAGATGGCGAATTAAACTGAATGAAACCAAGTCAATACATGTGAACTTTACGAACAAAAAAATACATCATATCCCTGTAATAATAAACAATAAACAAATACCATACTTAAATACAGCAAAATACTTAGGTATAACACTAGATGACAAGCTTCGAAGGAAAGCACATGTCAAAAAGAAAAGGGAAGAGCTTAATATTAGATACAGAAAAATGTACTGGCTGATTGGGAGACACTCCGCATTGTCTCTGCATAATAAGCTATTACTCTATAAGCAGATACTCAAACCTGTGTGGACTTATGTGGGGCTGCACCAAACAAAGCAATATCGCAGTTATCCAAAGATTCCAAAATAAAGTGTTAAGGAACATCGCTGATGTTCCTTGGTATGTCCGTAACAGTGACCTACACCGAGACCTGCTAATAGAAACTGTGAATAGTGAAATCAAGAGATTTGCCAAGAGTCATAAAGAGAGACTCCACAAACATGTAAATATCGAGGTAATCCAGCTACTTGATAATGCAGGAATAGTAAGAAGACTAAGAAGAACAAAGCCGTTCGAGTTAGTGTGAAAGTGCTAGTGCAAAAGTAAAAGCAGAGCATATAGTGTAGTGTACGTTAGTACACTACTGAGTATACCTTAGATTAACAATTCATTTAGTAGCTTAGGTTAAATTTAAATTGCTCATTCGCCTTTGACCAGATTTTAATACTTGAAAACATCTCGGGATGTTTGTATATATAAAAAAAAAAAAATTGAAAACCTTCATTTTGTTCAGAAGTCTCGTTGGGGGATTTTGTGCAGCTAGCAAGTTAAATTTTTGATCAACTCTTGCCAATAAATTTGGACGGCATGTCTTAGCTTAAGTGAAAAGTACAGCATTGTACTCCTTGAGGTTATTTTACAGTAAAGCTAAGATGTTCCTTCCAAACTTCATGGCAAGAGTTGATCATTTTTTTTTAATCAATCGGTAAAATGTATATGAGCTCTTTAGAACGACCTGTTTACATTATAAGGGTTGTTATAGCAGCACTTCTCGACTAGTTCGAAACAGTTAAAAGCATCGCAACGACCAAAGCTTTATCCTTGAAAGAGCTGCCGAAATCGATTATTACTTTGGAGGTCGACTGGTTCTGTTAGTTTCGAAACTAATCACAAAAAAGCTGAGCGAATAAGTTTTAATACAAGCAAGAGTGAGATAAAAATGCGAAATGAGTAAATAGAGCGAACAGAGTTGAATGAACGAACGCAGTTAATGAAGAAGAAGAAGAAGAAGCCTATACTACATGCAAATTGTTTTAGCGTTGTAGTAATAATTAAGTTTAAAAAGGGGGGAGGGGTTAATCCATAAAATTTATCCTCTTTAAATTTATCATGAATACAAATTATAGTAGTAAAGAGTGTACGGTAACAATTTATTAACTCTCTGTGAAAAAAATTAGTACATCGTCGTCAACTCTTCATTTTTCCTGTTGTATGCGTTCCCATTACACCAGATTACAGTGTTGTTTAAATATGCTCTTTTCTCCGGACCTAATTATGTTTTTCGGCCGAAAAAGCCCACGCTTTTCCACCGAATTTACGAACGTCATGCTTTTTTTTTGCTTCAGTTTCTACGACAACACGAAAATATTGTCATATACACGCTCCGCATTTTTTTTACGTTTTTTTTTATTTTTGGCGCGTACTTTTTCAGGCGGAATTTCACGCGAAACTGAAACACGTCGCTCGTCGTTTCCACGGCGGCGCATAATTATCTCGCGTTTTAAACGCCGCGAAAACGTTCTTAATATTACGTGCGCGCCCGACGGAAACATTTCACTTTGTGAAAGACAAATAAAATAAATGGACTTGAAATTCCAATTTCCGCTACTTTTCGTCGAGAGGTATTGTTTGTTTTAAAACGAGGGGGGCCATTATTTTGGCTTTATTAAATCCGCTTTTGTTGCTTAAAATCTTTTTGCAAATTTGTTTTAGATTTTCTTCTGAGCACTTTCTTTTTTTAAATTGTTTGATGTGAGTGAACTACAACGGGAGTATATTATGTAGATTTGACTCAAAATTTACTTCATAAGAGTCAAGACACTTACATAGTTGATAAATACCAAAGACTTTGTTTTATTTCCATACCTAAATACTGACAATCGTATCAAACATGTTTATCGGTGATGTACCTAGTTCTGTTGCACCGCGAATTATCATTAAATTTTTATGTGCTGAGGTTGAGAAACCTGGAACGAATTATTACCGTTGTTGAATCTTGGGTGCACAATTAAATCCCAAAAAGCAAACAGGGTGGCGCCACTCAAATTCATCGCCACCAAATAAATCCAAAGCTGTACCGTCAGCAAGCAATGTGATGGTTACGGTATTTTTGGGATACTCACGGTCCAATTTGAACAAATTTCTTAATTGACCAAAAGAGTTTAGGCCTCTTAGCAGGTACTTGGGAGGCAAGAAGTTTATGTCGAATGGGTAGCAGTACAAAATTGGCTTTGCAGACAACCAAAAGAATTTTTCCCTGTCGGCATTTGCAAGTTGCCTGATCGTTAGATCGAAGTTTATAATAAAGAAAGGACATTCAAATTATTGTTAAGGCTGTATAAGAAAGTCCAGGTCAAATCTATACACTCCTCATAGTTGGTTTCCACACGTTATATTCGGACTGCGGTGTTTCCACCTGAGAAATGTTTTCTCGTCCGTCTTGTCTCGTTCCTTACGACTGTAATCTTCCTGCCTTATTAGCACTCCGCGTCTGACAGCGTAAGTGGTTTTCATTGTTTTGATCCTCCTGCGTTTTCTTGCATGCTTGCCAGTACACGTTTATTCACGCACGTCTCTACCAAAGTACTCTTTCCATGCCCTGATTTTATTCGTGCCATTAAAAATTGGCTTACGTCCTGTAACTTCTGCATTCAAAATTTTCCGATTTTAAAATTAGTCAAATCCTAGGTGGATATTTCAAATCGTATCCGACGTAGTTTACTTTACAATAATAATCCGGTGGAGTAGAGCCTACGTCTACTACCGACTACATTCAATAACCAATTACCTGCAGCTAAAACGGGATGCCGGGTGCCCGGAAATGGGTCTACATTTTCCGGGAGGGGATGCCCGTGACACGATGTTAACCTACTTTTACTGCCGCAATGGGGATGCGCCAATTCAAAACATTTGTGTTCCTACATTAAAAAAAAATAAATAAACATCGAACTTAAGGAAGTGCCTAGGAAAAGTTAATTTAATGCTATCCGCCAATAAAGTAATGTGAATTGCGCACCTGGATTTTATATTAAATTTTTTGCGCTAGCGTCGGAAGCTGAAAGGCTCGGTTTTGTTTTGCCTTTTTGATTTCAGGAGGAAATGACGGGTTTCTCAGGATGCGTATTAAATGTACCTGTGTTGATTTTACGTAGACGGCGTTCTTATCGATTTCCTCGTTCAGAATTTATTTTCAGTTCGCTTGACGTGTAAAGCGCTTAGGGAAAAATATAAATTCTTTCAGATTCAGATTTATTTGCGACTGTAGTCGAGAATACCAAACGTGATATTTATAAATCAGTTTTGTAGGCGATCAAAAACAACGATACGAGGACGACCCTAGTCAGCAGATGAACGAAATGAATACAGTCATAAAAGTATTTTATTGTTTTATGATTGTTATGGTGCGGCGTACTTGACAAATGCATGCAAATCACCTGAAGTAAACTATACCGTAAAAATTGTTTAAAATAAGGATAACAACAGTCCCACTTTGAACACATGCTTTGACATGTAAACGAATAAATCACTACAACACGAGAACAAATTAAAATCTTCCGATTCAAAATTCCTAGTATTTTTCTTTAATTTTAATTTAAATTGTGTTGTAAATAAAGTTTATTCCCACAAGCAACGTGTCCGTCATAAAGATCTACGCCATCTACTTATGACCTAGTATTACGCGTGGGCAGATGTAAATAATAATTCCCAAAATACTTATTTAATGATTGTAGACTGAAGTAAGAAAATTTCCTGAAATTAAATCAGAGAAGGTGTGGTTGGGGTCATATAATAATAATGGTTTATTGTCATCATTTTCTTTCAGTTGAAAGAACGACAGAGTCAACAAGTAAATGTGTGATACACAAGTTTTACATAACAGATATATCGTCAATACAACAAGGGCACATTTAAAACATAGTAACAAACAAACAGAAGGCGACAAGAATAGACAACTAATAAAAGCTGTAAAAGCAGTTATGTATTAAGTTATCCTGTAATTCTTTCTCATATGGTACATTATTATTTATATTTTTCAGGTTATGAGGCTGTGCATTATACGCTAGTGTTGCTCGATAATAAGGGCCACGTTCGAAAAGTGCCGAATTAAGGCGAGGGGCCACTGCGTGCGAAGCGAAGCTAAGCTGAGCGAAACTAAGTTTTTTTTGAAAATTAGCTCTAACCTAATCTTACGTGGTAATCGAGCGAAGATAAACATTGTTTTATATCTTTGCTATCTTAACTTCGCTTCGCTTAGCTTTAGTTGCCACGTCCGCGTAAGATTACGTTGGAGATAATTTACGCTTCGCGCACTGTGACCCATCGTCTTTATGCTGCGGGATAGCTAGATTGTTGCAATGTCATGTTGTCATACTATGTGATATATCAGAATTTTTAGTGAATATAGATTTATTATTTCTTTGAAGTAATTGAAGCCGATAAATACAAAGGCTTGGAACAGCTTGGTACATCCAGTAAACATCTTATTATTCTTTTTTGACAAACAAATACCCTGTTTGCCGAAGCACTTGCAGACCAGAACAGAATACTGTAGTACAAGATATAAGATTGCACGTGGAATAATAAATCGTTAATAGAGTCTCGATGTTAGCAACATTTCTTAAATTACATATCATATAAAATGTTTTATTTAACTGGTTATAAAGATTGTTGATTTGGTCATCAAATTTAAAAATATTATCAGTATTTACACCCAGAAATTTTATAAAATTTTGTTAACAGAGTGACTTACCAAAAAAATTTACGTGTAGGGATTCAAGTTTGGGTTTGTTAGTGAATAGAACCATTTTAGTTTTCATCCGATTTAAAACTAAGGAGTTCTTGTTGCACCAGGCTGCCAGTTCAGTAATTGTTCTGGTAGCTGCAAAAGAAAGATCGGGAAACTTATTTTTTGTGACAATACACGGCAAATTGGTATATCGACTGCGCATTTAAGTGAAGATATAAGTCATTGACATAAACCAAGGCCCCAATATTGAACCCAGTGGTACAGCTTGAACAACTTTATACTTTACTATACTAGAAGTATGCCCGTCAATTATACTACTAACGTACACTCGTTGTGTTCTGAATGTTAGGTATGACTTAATAAGTAATAATGCATTGCCTCATATTCCATAACTATCTAGTTTATCGATTAGAATTTGATGATTAATTACATAATAAATGTAGATCATTAATTTCAGACAGCTTGCGTTTTATCTCCTGTGAAACCCAGGGTTGCTTCTTATCCGTTGAAGCTTTAAATTTTACTCATGGAAATTATGCTTGAAATAAAAATAAAACTAAAGCTGGTTCTTGTCCGTTTGTGCACTATTTAGTGTCCGTTTAAAAGATTTTGTGATGAAAATAAAACGTATTAAAAAATATTTTATATTTAGAACCAATATATTTTCTTCGAGAATATTATCCCAAGTTTCAGTCTTAATATTTTTTATGAAGTCGTTTATATTTTGCATCAGTATTATTGACAGGTAAATCAATGGACATTAAAATATATGAGTGGTCAGAAAAATTAGAAGGTTTCACTTTGAAGTGAGCATGTTCACTAGGATAAATTAGTGAATATGTTGTCAATACATGAGGCGCTGCTCTGAGTTATTCTAGTGTTTAGTGTAACAAGACGTTGCAACGAGTAGGAAAAAAAGATATCCAAGACACGAGTTTTATTCATGGAATGCTCATTGAAATCGCCACAGATAAAGATATAGTCAAATTTATTATACACTAAATTCAACATATCATTTAAAATAGTGATAAAATTATTTAAATATACAGCGTGATTCATAATAAGTGTCCGACCCGTTAACCCCACGTGGTACATGAACAAACAAAGCAAAAAGTTTATATGAATAGGGTGTCTTAGGTGCATAGTTTTTAAGATAAAATTAATTGAAGATGCACATGTAACTAGGTTCGTTGGCACTGGAATAACTGACGTAACTCACAAACTAGAATAAAATTCTAAAACGCCTGTGTTTACAACTTTTCCGAGAGATTTATTACGGGCAATTCAATTATTGCAGACATGTGTTTGGGAATGCAGACAAAGTGAAGTTTATTGTTACAGCTGATAACTAGAAGAATGAAATTCATTGTCGTTATAAAAATGTGTGGCGGCGGCAACAAGCCATTCATATTGGTACTTATATACATCGTACCTATTACATTCTAAAAATAGTTGTCAGTGATACTCTAACGGTTTCAATTTGGGATTCAAAAGCGTTAAATTTTTGAAATCCTTCTGATAAATTTATTTCTTGTAATTTCGTACTTGCGTAACCGTAGTTAATACACTCCTAGCTGGTCGGACACCTATTATGAATCACGCTGTATATATAGCCTTCTACACTTATTGCTTATTTATTATTCAACAAAATGAGTGGGTTAAAAGAAGTAACTAGTGAACGTGGATATCTATTACTGGTGTCGGATAATTTTAAATTTTTTGAAAAAAGAACTAAAACCGGGAGAAGTCAAAACTATTTACGATTGGAGAGGGTTCCGAGTGAATATTGTCAAGAAAGGATCTGGAGCATAATCACCAAGCTGATGCAAGGAAAATTCACAAACAAATTATTAGTGTTTCTTGCAAACGTAAGGCTACATTTCAAGAATATGTCGTGATACTTTAAAAACTGAGCCAGTGGTTGATCTGAAGGTTTCTGATATAAATGATATCAAGAGAAGCATTTAGAGGAAAATTTCCACCATTGCCAAAATCAATAATGGATATTTACGCTGCTTTGAATTGAACAGAGTGGACAACAAATCGGGGTATTAGTGAACAATAGTGAGAATAATGTTATAGTATTTTCATGTACAACAAATTTAACTTTCTTATGTAATTCCTGTGAAACCATTTACGTCGACGGAACATTTTCGTATTTTATCGTTATTTTACGCAATTACGGTTTCAATAATGGTCAATTACATACTGTTATCCCCAGACAAAGTAAAGACAAAGTCACGTCTTCTTACGAGAAATGTTTGAAGTCTATTGTAGAAATATGTAAAATAAACAAATTGGTAAGTATCTAAAGCAAACCAAATGACAATAGATTTTGAACAATCTATACATGTGGCTGTTCTTAATGTACGGCCTGATATCGAGATATTGGGATGCCGCTTTCATTTAAGCCAAACATGGTGGCGTAAAATTCAATCTTTAGGATTAGCACCAGAATATGAAAGACAAAGATTCTGAGATCGGAAAATTTTTGAAATATACGTTCGAACTGCAGTATTTAAAACCGGAAGAAATATGAGATTGCTTGGTATTTGATTTAGGTGAAATACAGCCCGCTGATCCTAGAGTTACCCAATATATTGATTATTTAGTAAATGTCGGAAGATTCTCTTTTTCCTCCAAAAATTTGGGCCTCATCTTCATCGAATATATGTGTCGCACGACAAATGCATGCGAGTCCTTTCACGCTAATTTTAATAATAACTTTTTATAATAGGTACCCTTCTTTGTATATATTTATTGAAACATTGTTGGGGTTTCAAATTGACTCGAACATTAAAACAAATAGCGTTAATAAAATAAGGAAACCAAATGTATAAACGAACAATAAAATGAAATTTTTAGATTTAAGATTAAACTTGTATGTACTACGAAAAAAATACTATAAGTAGATTAACTTTCAAAAAACAACTTTGTCATTATTTTGGTGAAATGTAAAATAATTATTTATGCTTAATTAATTAATATATTTTACCAATGCTTTTTGCATTATTTATTTGTTTAACATTGCATTAACATTTTGCAATTTTAGCTTAAATATGTGCATCTAAAATATGTTTTTATTAATACCTAATAACATTGTGTCCAGAACTGACCATTCGCCGCGTTTTACGTATTTCTTTAAACATCTAGTTGACCCTTCCCTTGCATTTTAATCAGTCGATTTTCTTTATGTCGTTTATTCGGTTTATCGCTGAGGTTTGAATAATAATGGACTTTGCAAATAACACAGAAAAGGTGATGACAACAAGATTTTAAAACATTATAATCATTTGGTTCGTCAATTATTATAAATTCGATTTGTGTGCGCCATTCAATGAGTAACAAATTTTATTATTACAAAAGACGAATTACTAACACAAATTTGTACAAAGTCTAACAAAATTCAATACGTGCGTTCGTTGTGTTATTTATTAATTTATTGTTATGCATTTCACTTTTGTTCACCTATGAAAACGTAATTGACTTTAATTAATCTCACTTGTACGACGCATTCATCATCAGCTGTGCAACTATGCCTTATTCACGGTCTAGTTTTAAGCCTATTTAAGAATTACCCTGTATATTATTTTAGGAATTGTTTAGTTCGAATCTAAATTCACAATTTGTTCAATTTTGTTAGCGAAAATCAACAAACAAATAACACGTTGCGTTTCAATTCGTAAATATTTCGATGACCATGGCCATAATTTCGGTGTGCTGTTTAACATTGTTTACCTTGGAGGCTCAAAGGCAAATTTCTCTTTCCAACTGCATGCATAAAATATGAGCAGGCGTTCATCGTTAATTTATATACGCGCTCAACCCCTCTTCACCGACGCGTTTTAACCGACGACGGACGGGTTTATTATTCCTGGCCTCATCGATGTAAAATGCACAGGTGCTTGAATGAAATTTCTTGTACTGTCGAGGTGAAGGCATTAAAAAATGATAGTGTTTTCGAATTCGATTGGCAGCGACGAAATTTGTGATAAAAAAATAAAGGATTCCGAAAACTTACACGAAATTGAATATCCTTATTACTTTTTTAATTAAAATAAAAAAGTTGGGAAAGCATAAAGTAAACACGAATGCAATTTAATAGAAATTTGGAAGAAATCCGAAAAAAATCTAATACTGTAGGGATTTAACACAAAGCGATTTAAACATGGACTGATTAGATATTGCAAAAGAAATTAAAAATTGAATCTCTTTTTTTCTCAGTGCTTATGTCTTCTTCCTTTTTTCGCATACAGTGAACAAAGAACTGTGAAATATTTCTTTTAAGTATTAACGTACAGTGCGTTTATTGATTGCCTTATTATACTTGACAAGTAGAAATAATTAAATTATTTGATAAATTAATTGTAAGGAATTGGATTTGAATCCGAATTCATAAGAACACGTCACTCATTACATCGACAAACCAATCAACCAACCAACAGCCTACTTTTTTTGCCTAAATTTTTGAAAACTGCAACGTACAGACAATGCAATCAAATCATAACATTTACAAAAATTAATAATTAAGATTAAGTTTAATATTGTTACTCCTAACAAATAAACCTGCGGCACCTATTGCTTGCGAACGAAATCAGAACGTATTTCGAATCAATACTGTAACTCGCTTTGCTACTCGGTGTTTAAAGTGAAGCTTTTCGCCAAGTGATGTCACAGTTTCGCCCAAAAATCTACAAATTCACAACGAAATAAAATTATTATTCATTGAAAAACAAACATGATTAAAGCACGTGCGGACGTAATAAATCAGTGTTAAAATTTAGTCGTAAAATAACATTGCAATTTCGATAGCAATGAATTTATTGCGTTCTTTTAAATACCGACGGCGATTTTAATTTAATTAATTTTCTTCTGTGAAATAAGGAAGTTCATATTGCTTCTTCTATCATAATTTTGAACTAAAGACTAAATATAAGGTCTGTTTGTTATCCTGAACTGGTGTACACCAATGCATACTTTTTGGCAAAATACGTCTTGATGCAACTTGAAATGTTTGTGTGGTATGTCAGTTTGGATGTGTATGATTTGTATTGACACATTATCGAAGAATTTAGGCTTCAATAAAGCATATTTCGTAAAAAAAAGTGTACACTAGTGTACACCAGTGTAGGATAACAAACAGACCTACAGTTTCCAGGAGACAAAGAGGGTTCAGCCACAACTATAAGGCTGAAGTAAGGGCTTACAGGCCCCCCCGACGAGAAAACAATCTCTTTAAATAGTGACTTATTTTTAAATTCCACGAATTTTATTCGATTAATAAATTTTACTTGGCCTTAGTCATTCAAGAGGAAGCAAACGCATTCTGATAACTAAAAAGAAACGAGCGACTAACTAAACAATCCAATTTTTTATTTATTTATAGATAATGGCCTGCCATTTTTTCGAAGCACAAAGACTTGCGTGTTAATTTTCTTCGAAACTTAGGTGACGATGTCTATGCGTTAATAAATAGGTAATTATATCTAAACTTATTTGAATGAATCGGCGATTCCTAAAATAATCGCGTGGTTTCAGTATCCAAAATGAAGTTATGTGCGGTAGTAACATTCGCCATTGTCGTTGTGAATTGTAATGTCGGTGAGCATTGTTGTAAATATAATAATAAATTACATTGGCCACATTTGTTTAACTATACCGCTCAATAAATAAACTGGATCTCTTAAAAATGCGTCTTCCAGAAAATTTAATCTAACTTTGAGTACCGCAGGGTTCCACTTGGGTCCAAACTTTTTTAAATTAATTTTTAATAATATGATTACAAATTCACGAAAAGTGATGCGTTGCAGAACCTCAAATCTAATAAACGCACACTTTTCTTTCACTTTGAAAAAGCATTTTTAAGTAAAAACAAGGACTTACGTAATAGTATAAAACTATTGGCCGGATAAAAAAATAAACAATAATTTTTTGAGGCATTCAACCGTTTAAAACGGTTGTATCATATAGCCGTTATACGGCACTGGATCGATTGAGATTTAGATCAGCATGAGCAGTGAGTAATGTACAATTGGGCGGCTAAACGGACCTAAGATTTAAAGTCTTTACTAATGAGCAAGAAATGTTCCAGTGTTCCCTTTTATGCTTGTTTTTTCCTTCAAATTGCAATTTGAAGCTATTTTACGCATTTTTGTCGAGATTTGCCTTAAATTTAAGTAATTTTGTCTTCAAAAATTCCCTTTTTGCAATTTCAATGCTTAAAAATTCCCACGTACTAGCGCCAAAGTGAAGACAACTTGCATTAAATCAAATATGGCGGGCCGGTTAAGATAAGAACTCTGTCTCGTGAAATCTAGTAGATGTTACGTACTAATAAATAATTATAAACTTATTTAAATGAATCGGTGATTCCTAAAATAATAAGTGATTTTATCGCACGATTTCAGTGTCAAAAATGAAGTTATGTGCGGCAGTACCATTCGCCATTGTTGTTGTGAATTGCAGTGTCGGTGAGCTTTGTTTAAATATTATAATAAATAATATAAAAAAATAATGCTGGCCACAGTATTCACTACAGGGTTATTCTAAATCTGTGAGAAAAACTTTAAGGGCTTATTCACTGAGTAATTTACATCAAAAAAGTTCATATGAACACATGTAGGCTGTGGTATTTAATAGGGTTTCTTAAATAGCGCTATTCCTGTTGAATATATGAAAAAATGTTTTGTACAAAAGTATCATCCTTATATACAGGGTCTCTCAATTTGGCTGTATGTTGTGTAACTTTGTTATTTTAAATGGAACACCCTAAGTTTTATAACAAATTTGAGTTTATGAGGTTATTTTAGAGTAAGTTAGATAAGGGTTCCCTAAAAAATTAAACAACAATTTCTTAGGGGCATTTAACCGTTTAAAACATGAATACTTCTTACAGTTCTAGCATTATTGGGAGGAAGAAGGACTTCTATAGATAAATACCCGTTTATGGTGAGTTACTTTCTTAAAACGTTTTAAAAACTTTGAAATGGTGAGTGCTTAGATCTAAAATTCCCTCCAATTAATTTCAAAAGACTTTCAAAAATTAATCATCATTTCAATTCCCGTCCTCACATCCTTTCGATGACCTTTCAATATCTTATTTTAAGGTTCAAATTCGAATTAAGTTTGTTTTGGAAGACTCCCATTGATCCAAATCTAGTCGTTTGTTGTCATGGTGTGAGGAGCCAATAGGAAGGTTTTGTTGGGCTTTTGTAAGTCCTGGTTCTCTTCAGGATCGGGTATGATTTTGTTGTTCACTCCTTGCCCCAATCTGTTCACTGCAGCTCAAAGCACTATGAATTGGTTGGAAACCCGAAACCCTAAGTATCTGTTTCCATTCTGCTTCTTTCTTATCGCAGAGACCGCTTTATAATCTCGTATGCTTCGTGCATGAGCGTCAATCCTGATCAGATGAATTATTCTCTGTTATCTGGCCAGTTGGTGAGGGTCAGTCCATGAAGACCACTCTCCCTTTCTGATTACTTCGGTCGTCCTCTCGACTAACTCGATTAACTTCCACGCCTTCTTCACCATCTTACCTGCATCTGTTATACTCTTGCTGCTACTTCTGAGTTCCAACTCTTCTGGTCTTCCACGGATTTTCTTCTCAACTAAACCCTTCACCATGTTAGCTGCTTTTGTTGCACCTTTGCGTCTTTAAAAACCTTCTTCTAACTAGTACTTCTGCTTTTGTTTTGTTTTGTTTTGGACAGCATAAAGGTTACTCAAATGAACCCGAACCAAAAGAGTGTAGTTTAACAATAGGTAATCAATACGGCTTTTAAGTCACTTACTTTGCCACAAGACCAGATTTTTCTTCGTTTCTTCTTGCGCAGAAGAAGATGGGTTGTTGAGGAACCCATTCCCAAATAGTGTCCTGCAGATTTTCGCCCGAATGAAATTACTGACTACTCAAATGCTTCTTTAGTTCGTCAAAAATCTAGATTTGTTGAAGTTGGAAGCGTCTCCTATTTGAATTTTGAAAAAAGTAGTGAATGATTTACGTATGTACTTGAAGTATCTATTGTTTGAACGAATCGCAAATAAGACACTTTAGATAAAGGGTAAACTAATACAGGGAATTCCAAAATGCACTGACGGTTTTTGGGATAGAATAACTTTTTAATAGTTGTACTTAAAAAATTACAAACACAGCATCTTATGCCCGGTTGCACCAACTTTTTAAGCAGAGCTTAAATTTAAGTGATGTTTAGACTATGACATTATTTATAGACTTAACAAACTTAGTCACATTCTAATTGATCCTTAAGTTGAAGTTTAAATGTTAGTCAGAATGTTTTCAACATTATACTGACCAGACGTAAATGTCACATTCTAAACATAACTTAAATTTAAGCTCTGCTTAAAAAGTTGGTGCAACCGGGCATTAAACTACAACTCTGGGAGTTTCTTTACTTAAAAATTGAACGGCGTAGATGACTTCCTTCTGTATGTTATCAGGCACAGGAATTATTGGCTCTTTTCTTTGAAGAGCACGAGCATACCGTATCAGTAACATCAGAAAGATATTGTCACATGATCAACATTTTTTTCCAGCCAAGGTATGAATAACTTGATGGTATTTAATGGCATCGGCAGGATGGGGAACGACTAATCAATATTAATAAGCAGTGTGATATGTTTCCCAACCCGGTTCCCTGACAGCGCCGGATTTCTTTTTAAAAAGGTCATACGTAATAGGCCCTATAGTCTTCAAGAACTTAAACGAAATTGAAGCAATTCCACTGCAGATACCGGGCAGAGTGATTTGTGCGACGGCTAGAATGAGTAGCAGAAGAAGGAAGCCACCTACGCCATTAAACTTTTAAGTAAAGAAACTCTCAGAGTTGTAGATAAAGACGTTGTGTTTGTAATCTTTTTTAGTTCAACTATTAAAAAGTCATTCCATCTCAAAAACCGTCAGTGCATTTTGGAATTCCCTGTACAATCATCATGTGATCGCCATGACATGGACATGGATTTAACTCATTCTTAATATCATTCAACACACGGAAGCTTGCTTTTTTCTCATAGGCCTATTCTTCCAACTATATTGGCCTTCCATGCCTACTTTGCCAAGTTGGCTATCATGAAGATCCTTTCATGATTAGTGTTACTGTTATTTTTGAGATTTTACTCCTCTTTAGTATTCCATGGAGTGGCTCCTTAATGGAATTGGCCTCCTTCACTAATCCAGCTACTCTTGTTGCGCTTCTGATTAGTATCCGTACCCTTTTTGGTCTTTGGTTTTCCATACCCCATCTTCTTCCGTACGTACAAGACGACCAAACCAACTCAATTGTCTGCTTTCTATTTTTTCTTTTAGAGAATGACGTGTAGTTTTCTCGTAACTTCCCTACCCGTTACTCCTTCAATTCTCCTTCGATTTTCATTTCCATGATTAAGATTTTAGCTCTTCACGGGAGCACTTCCTACCGTTAAATGTAAATGGTATATATACCCTTTCCTCTCACCTAATATTGGCCATCGACAGGTGGCACCTGAACCAAATCAATTTCGATTTCGTTGAGCACTAAGAAAACCCTTGCAGGTCTTTATTGGAAAAATTGAACCACACCAAGAAGACCGGATTGTACTGACACATAAATGCAGTGGCACCATCATCAGCCCCCGACATGTCCTTACAGCAGCCCATTGTGTTTGCTCGCACAAGTAAGTATTTGGGCATTCCACGCTGCTCGTAACAACTAAAATAATTCCAGCGCCACGCAGAACTACACCGTAATTTATGGCCTGAGCGAATTTGATTTAAATATAAGTCATAGTTTAAGCAGCGAAATCCTCAATAAAATGATGGGTGTGGTTGATACAACCTGTCATAAGGGATACGTAAAGGAAAAGGAAACTTGCAATTGTTGTGATGTAGCTATTTTGAAGGTAAAACAAAATTAAAGTAAGAATTTTGCTTACGTATTTACAACAGTTACAGTCACCTCTAGAACTTCAGCATGAGTTTGTCAGGCTCAGTTCGGATCAACTTAGTTACACTCCGAAGGAAGGGATTGTGGTATCATGGAAAAATCATAGTGAAACGTACGATGTGAGTATTGACTTTGCAACATTGCTTTCAACAAGTTACTTTTTGATTTTTGTAAACGATGTTTAAATTAATTCATTAGTTTTATTTAAAAAAAATCCTTTTTAACATGAATTCCCCCGTATTATAATGGCTTTTACTGTGCGATATCAAAAACTAAATAAATATACATACTAGATAAGGCTCATGATGAATGAGTTGTATCGATCAGTCTTGGAAGGTTACATTTTGATCAAAATCAGAAAGCCAGAGGGAGCTAAGCGGTGAAGAAGTCGAATGACAAGATAAGCGCAGACAAGCAGATCATGGCCTACATATCATCATCAATATCGCAGACTGATACGCAATTTTGTATATTTAAGGTCACTAGGCGGGCATCATTTACTTTTGATTGCTTCGAATCAGTTATTGAATTGGAATGTTTAAAATTTTGTTTTTCATTGTATTCCAGATAATCGAAATGAGATTTCACTTGCAAGAGATTACCTTCCAGATATACGATAACAATACATGCTTGAAGGCAAACATTTCCCAATACAATTTGGATTATTACTTATGCGCCGGCTGCAATCGGCATGTAACAACTAATTGGGTAAAACAAATTTGCAAAACTGACCAAAATGTAGATTTGGTTTTTCTTTTGGACAGGGCGATTCTGGCAGTCCGTTACTTGTGGACGGTTCACATCAAATTGCTGTTTTATCACAGGGTTTTCCGTTTTACAGCAACTCCACGTTTCCAAACTGCTTCATCAGAATTTCCCCCATGTTTGATGAATGGATTTTCGATATTATTGGAGAAGACATGGACGATTACATTTTGAAAAGTAAGCTAAATGGTAAGGCAAAAACGTTAGAATGGAATGTATAAGCAGAAGAAAGATTCCAGCCCTCTTACCATCAGCATCTTCTTGTTTGATCCCAATCCCATCATGGGGCGCACAAGTCAGAATTGAGAGTGGTTCAGATTTTAAAATTAAAGACTTTTGTTTCTGTAATCAAAAGCTAATAAACTTGCACCTTATGGAAGGTGATAGATAGTAGTCAAATAGTCATAAAGTCTTCCAAATTACGTACAGTATTAACAACCAACCTCCAGCCTTTTTTGCCCTTGTGACAGTACTTATAAGTGACACGAATCGCATAATCAATCATAAAAATAAATTTATAAATCCATTGAAGTGGACCATCGCGATATATTTATCTACATCGCTGCGAAGTATCTCAAAAATCGTTTAGCTCAAGTGCACGAGACTGGTCTCATTAAAGTGCGGACACACACTCACACACACACACAATGATTTGGGTGTTTCTAATTTGTTGTCTTTTACATTTTTCAGAAGGTAAGTGCAAGTAAAATCCTGAGTTTTTGCTTTAAATAACGCGCAAGTGATCACAGGGCAGAGGATCGTGAATGGAACGGACGCAGGACAGTGGGAGTTCCCTTTTATGGTAAGTATCTACATGGTGTTAGAGTTGAATATGCCACAAGCAAAATTGCCCTTAGATTTTCAGTAATACGAAAAAAAAGTTCTTTGACGCAAAGACTGTGGTGAAGCTCGTACTCATGTTCAATTGGATCAAAATTGTTAAATGTTGTTGTATTTATTAATTTTGTACTTTCCTCTAGGTTTCTCTGCGCAATTACACGAGTCACACGTGCGGAGCGACCATCGTAAATGAAAACTACGTCTTAACCGCTGCCCATTGTGTTTGCTACGAATACGCGTAAGTTCTTCAACGTTTTTTCCTTTCTGACATAATCTCAACATTTCATTGCCTTTAGTTCACCGCAAGGATTAAGTATACAGTACGGCCTCCTATCCATCAATAGAAACGACACCAATTCAATTCAAGTCACAGAAATCATATGCCACGAAAATTATAACGCCTCGGCGCTCTGGATCAATGACGTGGCCGTGTTGAAGGTATTCCGAAATAAGGGCAACATGGGGGTTCGAAGCTACTTTCTTATGGGGAATTAAGATTATGTACCAAATGTGTACGTATGGTTGCCTATCGGCGCTCGGAGCAGGAGGCGTGCTGACGCGGGACAGTTTCTAAAACAGAGGTAATCTTATTAAACAGGGGCAGTTTTTTTTTAATCAGGGAGCCAGTTTTTATTAAACCGGGACAGTTTAATAAAAATTGCCCCTGTTTTTGATAGAAATACGATAGGCACCCATACATACACATTTGGTACATAATGTTAATTTTCCATAAAAAAGAGGCGAGCGTTTGAAAAACCAGGTTGTTTCAGTTGGCGTCTCCAGTACCCGAAGAGTTCCTTTTTACGACCAATTTAGCGCCGACGAATTTTAACACGGAGGCCGATCAATTGGGGACTGTTCTTGGATGGGGCCGGTTATATGTAAGTCGCCCTTTCAGTTAGTTATTTTGGAATCCTAATTGATTTTGCACGTGATGTTTCAGACCAACGGTGAACTTCCGGAGAGGTTGCAGAAGGTGGACGTCGTGGTGTACAGCAACGAAATATGCAGCAGGAGCCAAGGTGGAAGACTCGATCTTCAACATCACATATGCTCCGGCGTTCCCGAAAACGGGAAGGGATCTTGCCAAGTAAGGAACACTAACAATTAAGAACTTAAAGATATGCAATTTAATTTCAAGACTGGGATACTAACTCCCTTTTAGCCTTGTAGATGGCAAGTGGCACCCATGGCAACCAATTAAAGGGGATCCCGATTTCTTCAAAAGAAGTATAGATAGACCTGGAGGTCTTAACGAAATTTCTTCTGCAAATTGTGTCAACAACGACCAGAGGGTCTTAACCAAGTGCGTGTCGATAATAACCAGAAGGGCTTGAGAGAGCTTAGACAAGTCTACAGGCGGCACGCTTGTTTTGCAATCAGAAGAACTCCGGTGATTTTTTTTACTTACCTACACATGAAGATTTTTAGTAGATATTGTCACACCCATGTGGCCATACTTACTAAGATTGCCGCACTTGACGAGGAACTCTCTCCTTAAGACTTCTTGTTTATTGTCGATACACACACCTTGCTGAAGAACTCCTCTTAAGAACTTCGAGTTATTGTTGACACGTACTTGCTTAAGATCTTTTGGTTATTGTTGATATATCTTGCAGCAGAACATTCCTTAAGATCGAAACTTATGGGAAAACACACCCTCCTCCTCCCTCTTAATTATTATCAGTCATTTCTGTTTTCTAGAAGTTCTTTCTCTCCATTTGTTCCTGTTGTGCTATCTCCCTTATCTTAATCTGCTACGTTTCATACTTTTCCTGTTCCTTCACTTTGGATTTGCCCCATGGTTTCTTTTCTTCTTCAATATTATTAACAATTCTTGAAGTCAGTTTCTTCTTTGTTGTTCTTTTTGCGATTGTTTCGTAATCCTTTACACTATCGACACTTCCGTTCAAATCGTTCGTTTGTTTTATCCACTTCTTCTTTGAAGGATTCCCTTTCATAAGCTTTAGAATTTTTACCTGAATTGAGACACTAAATTATTCGTTGACTGACGTTTGCTTCTCAAGCTCTACGAAACAGCAGCAACATTGAAAGATCAACAGCAAGAAGAAGAGGAAAAACAACAGCGACTGTGACCTTGAAAATATTCTTCCACAATGCAGGACGAAATGTAGGCACTCAGTAGTGACTCAATTCAACCGGAAACCCTAATTAATATAAAGACAAATTGTTCAACCTAACCCAACCCTAGTGAACAAGTTATCTTTATCTTTTGTCTCGCTTCTCTGTTTGGTCCAAATTCATACTCTTCGTTTTCTTCTTTTTCTTGTATACATGTTTTGATTTTTCTTTTTGACCAGAATTGCTGCTGCTGCTCTTGCATCTTCTTCTTCGCTCACTTCTAACGTAAAGTAAACTCGTCCTACTCTTTAAAACTTTACTTTTCTCCTTCAGTTTTCGTTATTCTTCTTTTCGCAGATTGCTCACAGATCTAATTAGTTTGTAGCTTGACGATATTCCACCATTTTATTCTGTTTGTGTTTTGAATATGTTCTCATGCAAATCATCCGTCACTGTATACGGTTTTTTTTCTGCTTAAATCCATTATCATTTGGTCACAGCTTTTGACATCGTGTCTCTTCTAGCCTTTCCATGTACCTTTTCACGTCTTCACATTCAGAGTGAATACTAGCCTCTTTTATAATTTTCTCAGGTCTTCATTCTTTCCTTCCTCCTCTCAGAATACATCCCTCCCATATCGCTCGTCTTCCTCTCCCATATCCGCTCCCTTTCTTCCTCTGCTTTGTTCATAATCCACGTTTTATGGCCTTTAAATAGTCGATGTCCTAATCAGTGCTTTATAAAGCCTTACCTCGACTTTCCTTTGTTACTTAGAATTTTAAGCACCCCTCCCCCACATAGGTGCTTTTTCTATTGTTTCCTTTTTTATTATCAATTTATATGGAGTAAGTTTCACGATCATCTTTCCTTTTTGACGCCTGGTGTTGTCTTCTTTTACGATTTCATTATTCGTCATTTATTTCTTTGCATCTCTGATCTCTGCTCTTCCTTTATATCTCTCTTTAATTTTTTGCATTTACTTTCGGGGTATTACACGTATATCATTAATTAAAATTGTAGATTTCTCATTGGATTCATTTACAGGGTGATTCTGGTGGACCTTTATTGGTAGGATCCGTCCAAGTAGGGGTGGTTTCATGGGGCACCGGCGGAGATTGCGGCATCAGCAACACCACCAATCCCAAAGTTCTGGCCCGGGTTTCGTCTTACAGGAGATGGATCATCGAGAAAACCTCTTCACGATCATCGACGACGACCGCCGAAATCTCATTTCTTGTAGTCGCAACTTTTGTTGCAGTGAATACATTGAAGCTGTTGTGAATCAGCGATATTTATTTAATTACATACTCGTACTTAAATAAAGTCGTCTAAATTGGACAATACGTTTAGATTAATGACTTATCGTTATCTCACCATCGACCTTTGTCATAGCTGATAAAGCGTATTTTGATTACAATAAATCAAGTACAATCTCTCCCATCTACGGGGTCATCAAATAAATATTGGAAGTCTGCGATGAACACGTGTATAATTGATTAACGGCCGATATCTACGAATAAATAATTCAATGGAAAACTAAAGCGATAAGAAAATTTTCCTATTTTGATAAATAATGTCGTTTCCTGTCTTTATCTCGGCGTAAATATTGCGATTCTATTTTTGCGCGTTGAATAGAATCATTTGAAAATGAATAGGTATGATGAGATCGGCGATAAAAACCTTTTTCCCAATCGCCTTTTAACTTTTTTACTGGAACACTTCAGCACACAAACTGATAATAATTTTTTTCCTTACTCAATAACACACATTCAAAGTAATTGGCCACTCAACTCGCAGTTCGGAATGTGGAAAATAATCCCCGCGTTTTTCTTGCTTCTTTCGGTTCCACCCCCTGCATCACTACAGGGTAAGTTTGCAACATCTAACATACGAGACTCACTCATTTATTTAAGGTAATCCTGCGACTAGGATCGTAAACGGAACGGATGCTCGGGAAGGAGAGGCACCTTTCGCTGTAAGCAAGTAATTCGACACACACAGGAAGCAAAACGTCACCTCCAAATTGTTTTTAGGTGTCTGTCAGGTACTTTGACATGCATGAATGCGGAGGGTCGATAATCGGGGAGAATTGGGTTCTAACTGCAGCGCACTGTGTTTACCCCGAGTAAGTCTCCTGAAATCCTTTCAACGATAGACTAATCAAATTGGGTCATTTTTCTTTAGTTTTATAAATGTGTCGTCGGTATTATATGGGACGGTAGTTCTTCAGAACGGGCAAGAACCAGCTGGGCACATCATACCGGTGGCCAGGGGCTTCCAACACGAAAATTACGTTCCTTCAGGGGGCTACGAGAATGATGTTGGTTTGCTTCAGGTAACCCCCTAGTCATAAGAGTATTTGGTGGTGAAAATTGTCGCTTTTTTTTCTTAGTTGGAAACTTTTTTGCGCTTTGATAAGTACGTTCAAGCTGTGGGCTTACCTCGTTACCTCGAACCAACACCAGAGGGATCGACTGCGTTGCTTGTTGGATGGGGTTTCCCTATGGTAAATAATTTACAAAGAAAAACTAATTTTCATTCATATAATAAAAAAAGTCGCGTCAAATTATTACTAAAGAGGGGGATGAAACATTTCTTTTTCATCTAAAAATATCAATCATTTGCCTCGAGGGGTGTGTTTCTCACCTTAGTAATTAGTAATTGCTTTGTCATTGAATGAGGGGGCATTACGATTATAGATTTAAATTTGTTTGTAATTTATAAATCACCCTCTGGGCCTCTAGTTTAGGCAATGATTTTATTTATTAATTTATTTTTTTATGTTTTTTTCAAGACGGACGGGGATGTAATGAACGTCCTCCAAAGAGTCGATATAATCATCTTCCCGGAAGAATCCTGCCGGCAGGCTCACGCAGGACTAGCGAATCCTTTAGTTCACGTCTGCGCCGGAGTGCCGGAAGGCGGGAAAGGGCAGTGCACTGTAAGCTGTAATTTCCGTTGCAGATACCTACCCCCGATTATCACAATTTTCCCGGATTTTAGGGCGATTCCGGCGGACCGTTGGTAGTAAACGGAACGCAGTACGGCACGGTGTCTTGGTCTGTAAAACCGTGTACGACTCCGGGATATCCGGGGGTGTTCGCCAGGGTAGCTGCTTATCGCGAATGGATCTTCCAACACACAGGGATTTAATACGTCTTAAACTAATGATGAATAAAATTTGTTAGAACCTTTATTTTATTTTTAATTCATTTCACTTCTTTCGGGAGAAGAATCAATCCTGCAACAGATGGCGGCACGTACTTCCCGGACGCGGACGTAAGCAGGTGGATGAAAAAATCATTATTCGAATGGGGCAGAGGATAAAAGACAGCGTGGCCAAAAAAGAAAAGGCCCAAAGAACAGCCCCAAGTTGCGGACAGAAAATTTCGGATGTCACTGTAATTCCACTGACGTAAAAGTTAAGAAATTCCTATATGTATACGTCAGATGAGTGACAGTGACATCCGAAATTTTCTGTCCTCAACTGTACCTACGGATTTATAGTTATTATAAAAAGTTGAAGGGGTTAAAAATTTTAAAATGAAAGAAAAACAACGCAATATGGGAAAAATATGAATGGTTCGATGAAAGCGTAATAGACAAAATTGAAAAAAAAATATTCAAAAGAACAATATAAAAAACGATTGAAGAAACACGAATTGAAAGATTTTTTTTTACAAATATCCGCATAGCTTTAATGTATGTAAAGATGCCCCCTAGCTTCAGATGAAAGTATAGTAAATATGTACAGAGATCAAATATAAAACTTTCTTTATCAGACCAAAGTTCTAAATACAAAATTTAATTATGCTTTGTGTATATTTATGTATACAGAAGTTTTTCAGTACATCACCTAGGGCTAGAGAATAAAATCCTTGGTTATGTTTTCAACCGCGGACTTTTTTACAACCCCAGTGTTGAACTCCCTCGTGCATACCCTTAGACGATCCTCCCAAAGTTCTAAGGCCGTATTTTCATCGCTTTCATTCTTTTTTTTTTCTTTTTTTTTAATCTATTTACCATTGTAGTATGGCGTGAAAATCTACTGAGAATGTTATACTCATTCATGTATGTAACTAGAAATTTTGACAAAGAATGTCATTTCCCACAAGCTTAAACCCATAGCAACGATTATTTCAACGATTGTTGTTCAGGTTTAAGCTTTGGCTTAAAGTTAAACTGGCATCGTACAACTAGGCCTAAGTTTACTCCGAAATTAGGCAATGTTGCAATATTTTCTTTTCATAACGAGGTGTATTCATGACCAAATTTACATTAAGTTGAGAAGTGACAACACTGGTTAATCAATCTGATTTAAATTGTCACAATTTGACTTATGTTATACTGACATCAAATTCAATTTGTCTAATTTAACATGATAGCCAACCTACTAACTTAAAATAACGGTCTAATACGACGGTAAATAAATAAAGAATGATGTATACCACATGTTTCATTTTCAGATGAAAACGTACGCACATATTTTGCGTGTTCTTATTTTAAATCCTTTGATTTGTATATGAACCTTGTGCTTAGAATATAAAGCAAAGTGGACGACTTCGTTTTATATCTTTGAAGAGTCTGTCTTGCCGCCCCAATTTTTCAAGTTCCAACGAAACACTCGGTATGTTTTACATTCGTGAATAGTGTTATTTTTAATCAATTTATTTTTAACCAATATCAGTGAGGTACAATTTGACGATACTTCTCAGAGTTGTCGTAGTATTTGAAAATTTGTTTTTGTGAAAATTACTGATACCGTGATGACTTTATTTGACGAAAAGGATAAAGCTGTTCCCCTACTATATTTTAAAAGAAGTATTTAAGTTCAAGTCTTATTTGTTATTGATCGTCCTATACATATATCGGATATGATCAATTTCCAACAACATTGCTGAAACAAACAATAAACTATTTATCAAAGCCATTGTGTAAAATAATAAATGCATCTATGCCAAGCTGGGATTTTCCCTGAAAAACTAAAAACTGCTGTGGTAAGACCAATCTTCAAGAAAGGTGACAAAGACAATATCAACAACTACAAAATGTAATTTTCGAATATGCTATTCACTCAAGGATTACCAACTTCACGACCGCCAATAATCTATGGAGTACAGCTCAGCATGGTTTCACGAAGAATAAGAGTACTGAAACGTCAATGTTTGAATTCGTTGATGAAGTTCTAAGCTGTTGGGAAAACAATGAAAACGCGTGCGCACTCTTCTTAGATCTAACGAAGGCATTCGACACGATTGACCATAACATACTACTTCATAAATTGGAAAATACGGCATAAGAGTGGATGACGTCATATCTTTCAAACCGTCTTCAGAAAGTAATCTTCACAAATAATCTTGGGATCGAAGAAGAGTCAGCAGCTGTAAATATTGAAATGGGTGTCCCACAGGGTAGCATCTTGGGTCCCCTCCTTTTCAATATCTACATAAATGATTTACCAACAGCTATACAAACTAGTAGCTGCAAAGTTTTCAACTACGCTGACGGCACTACTGTTCTGATAAAAGGAGGCAACTTTATGGATATTATAGAAAGAGGATCAAATATTATTGGGCTGTCGGAGCAATGGTATGAAATGAATAGACTCATGCTAAATAATACTAAAACAACCAGCATCCTATTTAGCACCCAGTACCTTGAAGATACACCAGCTGACATGTCTTTAAATGGACAAAAAATTAAAATCTCTGAAGATTCAAAATACTTGAAGGAAATATGACATGGTCAACCCACATCAATACCTTATGCAACAAACTCGCGTCAGTATGTTTTGCTATACGGACTCTTAGGCCGCGTGTCCACCGGATCGGGCCGACCACAATCGGCTCGATTGGGATCGTGCGATAAAGATCGTGCAAATGTATTTGTATTGTAGCCTGTCCACTGAAACGATTTCAGTCGCGTGTAATTAGACGCGACTTATTTTTTATTTTTTAAAATTTTAAAGTTCATCAAATCATTTATCCGTTCACCTTATAATCAATTCAAACTAAAAAAAAAAAAAAACTCTAATAAAGCAAACCGTTTTTTAAGAATACAACGTGTTTTGTAAGTGATAAACAAGGCACGTTTGGTAGCAAAGGGGTTTACACAAAGAAAAGGAATAGATTATGAGGAAATTTACTCTCCTGTTTCAAGTTTTGAAACAACACGCTTGTTGGTTGCGGCCAGTGTAGAAAAAGGATGGCTAATCGACCAATATGACGTAAAAAGTGCGTATCTTCATAGTAGTTTAAAGGAAACCATCTATATGGAACAACCAGAAGGTTTCATTCAAAGTGGTCAAGAGAAATTGGTGTGTAAACTGAAGAAGTCAATATATGGACTTAAACAAAGAGGCAGATGCTGGATTTCAATAAATCTTTGGTAAACATGAATTTTATTCGAAATGAAATAGATCCTTGTGTTTATGAGTTAAATACAAAGAATGGTAAGGCAATACTGACAGTATATGTAGACGACATGCTTGTGATATCTGAAAATGAAAAGATGAGACAAAAAGTGAAGAAATTGTTGGAAAATTGTTTCGAAATTAAGTATATAGGAGCAGCCTCGCAAATGCTAGGTGTTAAATTTGAAAGAGAAAAAGATGGAAGCGTAAGTCTTTCTCAGGAGGAGTATATCAGTCAGTTACTCAACAGATTTGGACTTCAAAATGCGAAAGGAACAAAGACACCCATGGAAGTTAAGCCAAATTTTCTTGAGGAAGATGACATAGAGAATTCTATGAATCTCCCCTACCGCGAGCTCATCGGTGGACTTCTATATCTTTCTCAAAGAACACGACCGGATATTGCTTTTGCGGTGACTAAATTATTTCAATTTTGTTCCAGATTCAACAGAAGTCATTGGGAAGCGGCGAAGAGAATTCTTAGATATTTAAAAGAAACAAAGAAATACAAAATTAGATTTGAAACGTCTGCTGAACCTCTAGTAGCATTCGCTGATGCAGACTGGGCAACTTGCACAAGTGATCGCAAAAGTATAATTGGATATGTGATCATGTTAGCAGGTGCACATGTATTTTGGAAAAGCGCAAAACAAAATGCAGTTGCATTGAGCACAATGGAAGCTGAATATATTGCGATGGCAGAGTGTGGAAGAGAAATTGTTTGGATGAGAGAGTTACTAAAATCACTTGATCTAAATGAAATAGCTGGAGAATCTAGTTTGATATGGTGTGACAACCAAGCAGCAATCGCACATGCAACGAGTTATATCGATAAATCTAGAACAAAACACATTGGTATAAAACATCATTTTGTTAGAGAGAGAGTGATAGATGGTACAATTAAATTGAAATATGTGCCGACAAACCAAAATTCAGCAGATATCTTAACTAAACCTTTAAATCGAAATCTTCATGAGGTTCATTGTAAAAAATTGCTACTAGACAAGATTGAATCAGAGGAAACGTAATAATCCGTAACAAAAGAGATTCTTCCGAGGAGGAGAATGTTGTATTGTATTTTTTTAGTGTTTGATTCGGAATAATCAGATTAGCCAATGTTTACAAATAGCACTTGTCTTGTCAATAATATAAGCTTTTTCAAATCAATTAAAAACTTGTACATATTCTTTATAATTAAATACATCGAGTTAAAAGCGTATTCAATTATCTATCTTGGTTTATCAAAAATAACACTACCCATGAAACTTAGGACAATAGAAAATGCGAACCAATTTAAAAAAGAGGTCTTAAAATTTCTTGTAAATTTAGAGCCTTATTTCTTATCAGACTTTATTGTCTAATGATAGTTTTAGACTGTAGCCCTGTGCTGCTTTTGTGTTGATGTAAGCTTTTTTGTAGTTTTTTGTTATTTATTGACGTCTTTCTAACTTGTTTTTCACCTCAATTTTGAGTTTGTTAAACAACTTGTTTTGAAATAAAGTGTATTATTATTATTATTATTATTATTATACCAGGTGATACCTAAGGTGAGTCATATTTTTTAATAATATGTAGAACTCGTTAAAATAAACATTTTTTCAAATACATTTAAAAAAAATTGAAAAATAGAAAACTTATTATATTGCTCTTACAAATGAAATCCATTCTGGCCATTCTAGTTTATTTGAAGAAAAGGGTCAATGTGGTGGCCATTCCGATCCACACAAAGTTGGGCGTGAATGCCAACCACCATGATCCTTTTCTTTAAATAAACCTGATTGACCAGAATGAATTTTATTTGCAAAAGTAATACAGGGTGTCTGAGACCACCCGTACACTCCTTTTATTTCGGAAACAGGGTATTTTAGAGAAAAGTGTTTCAGACAAAAGTATGGTTTCGAGGAGGCCATAAGATGATACCATTTGTTTGACTTTGAATAGTCGTTTGAAGGTCATATGAAGGTGACCTTGAATTTTTTAAATTGGACACTATACATATTTTTACATAATTATTCTTATAGCTTACCTCGAGATCTTTCCAAAACACCACAATAAAATATTTTTTTATTAAGTATTTTTCGAGTTATAAAACTTCATAGTTGCAGTATTTTGATAAAAATACAGTAATACTTCGTTAATCCAGACTAATTAAATCGGGACACATCCGGATTACTAAAATATTCGGATTATTTTTAAAAATTCACAAAAATCAAGTACGTACACATTACATAATGCAAAAAAAAATTTATTATTAACATACAAACACTAACAAGTAAAACTATTATAAAATATACATAAGTATGTATGTAATTTAAAAGAAATTTATAATTTCTGTTTGATAACTCGTGTCTAAATAAAAACCTGGTCAAGTAGGCTACATTTAGTGATTCTGCTATGTAAACGCAATGGATAAATTCTTGATCACGACCCACTTGACCAGGTCTTTATTTAGACGCTCGTTACAATTTATCAGTTTTCTTGAAGTCTCTGCAAAACTGTTATTTCTGCAGGCGGAACATCATTTTCTTTGGCCCACTCTATGGCAACATTTAAAGCCATTACTGCTTCTTCATTCTTAATCGTTCTTGTTCATCGTCGCCGGAATCGTTTTGGACGTTTTCTTCTAAAGGGAGTAAATTTTCACCACCATAAATCCAAGACTGAACCTACGGCTTCTGTCAACACTTCTCCTCCGGCCTGGTGTAGCATAGAAGAAACTAGATGTTTATCCTGCCTTTGCAGAAATTATCTGTGATTTTAAAATGCTGAGAGGTAAATCGTCTTCGTCTTCATATTCGACGAGATCAATGACATCAAAATTTAAAAGTTTTTTTCCATGATTCGGATATTGTAGCCGGGGAAATACTGCTCCATGCATGAGAAAGCCAAAAGACCGCATCTCTTAAAGTTAAAGACTTTATGTACTTAGAAATGTCATCTCATCAGACGATAAAATATGATATTTAAAGTTGATTCTTGTCTGATGAAAATTGTATCACAAAATCTTTAAACTGGATACTAAATAGCGCACAAAACACTTAACGTTTCACCGTCGTTCGACAGCTTCGATAAAATATGACGCAATAAACTTTTTCTATACGCCACTTTTGTTAACTGAATAATGTTTTGATCAAAAGGTTGAATGTCGGCAGTTGTGTTGGGAGGAAGAAATATAATTGTGAATTCTCCCATCTCTGTGTCAATTTTTTCTTCTCCTTGACCATGACATTTGGCGTTATCCATTATCAGCAATGCCTTTTCTTCTAAATTTTGACTTTTGAGAAAGCTTCTTACTTGTCTAACAAAGTTTTGGACTCATTCATTAAAGATAAATGAAGTCATCCAAGCATTTCTTGAAGATTTGTAGTCGACAGGTAAATTCACATTTTGAAATGCTCTAGGAGTTTTGGATTTTCCTATCACTAAGCGAACAATCACTATTTGTACACCCTGTTACCCTTTTTTTGGCAACTTTGGCATTTTCCAGAAGAGTGCCGATTCATCGCAACTATAAATCTGCGAATGTCCCATATTTAACTCCAATATTTTCTCTTTGAGTTTTGACAGAAAAGGTCAAACAGCAGATTGATTACTTGACAATTTTTCTCCACAAACTTGGAGTCGTCTCAAACCATGTCTAGATTTAAATTTTGCTAACCATCCTCTACTTGCTACAAAATTGTCCTTGCCATAAGCTTCTGCATAGATTTTTTTCGCCATGGCAGCGAGCATGGCAAAAAAAACATGTCTGGACCTCTGTGTGCGAAACCAGTTATACAATCGTTTTTCCATTTCTGGGTACTCTGCTTGCTTTAACGTTTTCCTAGACGGGACTTGCTGGTAACAATTGCCAACAAACTTTTCTATTTTCGATTTATTTTTCTTAATATCGGAAACGACGTCCCAACATTATATTTTTCTGCGAGACATACGGCCGGTATTACCAACGTTTTAAGGAGGTGTTTAGATTGTGACATTTCTGCTTGGTTTGTAAAACATCAATCACATGCTAAACACGAATTAAATTTAAGGTCTCCTTAGCCCCGGCCTCTAGCTTCTTCAAAATTTCATGCTTTTCTTTGATACTTAAAGTAACGTGTTTTCTCTTTGGAGCCATTTTGAATACTAACTGCAGTTGCAGACAAGTTAAAACAAGCATATTCTGCGAATTCCCTTTATTCTAAACGAAATATGACAATCCGGATTACGGAAACTTTTCAAATCCGGACTACAAGGTACGCAATGCAACAAGTAGTAGGTCCGATTTACTAGATCATCCGGATTGTTGGATGTTCCGATTAACGAGGTATTACTGTGCTTACAAAATATCTCCCAAAAGATTTTCTTTCCAATAATCTTATCTTATACTCAAGGCCGATCAGTCAAGGCAAGAATCGAACGTGACCCAGCGAGATATTTTGTAAGTATTTTTATCAAAATACTGCAACTTTGAAGTCTTACAACTCGAAAAATACTTAATAAAAAATATTTTATTATGATGTTTTGGAAAGATCTCGAGGTAAGCTATAAGAATATGTAAAATATATATGGTGTTCAATTTAAAAAATTTAAGGTTACCTTCATATGACCTTCAAACGATTATTCAATGTCAAACAAATGGTACCATCTTATGGCTCCCTCGAGATCATGCAACTTTTGTCTGAAACATTTTTCTCTAAAATGCCCTGTTTCCGAAATAAAAGGGGTGTACGGGTGGTCTCAGACACCCTGTATAAGTTTTCTATTTTTAATTTTTTTTTAAATTGTGTTTGAAAAAGGGATTCGTTTGCCTACAAAAAAGTGTGATGTCTAATAATGATATTTTGCATTTATTTTATGTAAATGTGGCGAAGAAAGGCAGTAGTCGACGATGGAAAAGAAACAATAAGTATTACAGAGAATACAAGAGAATCGAAGCTCACTAAGTTATTGGCCTAAGTGGTTTCTGCTTTATTTATAACTACAAGATACGGAAAAATTTTTGGATCTAAACCATATTGAACATTCAAAATCACTTTGTAAGCGTGACGAAAATGTTAAAAAATTCTATCGCATGATTTCTCAAACGTCAAACGTTTGTCAGTTTTAATTTTCAAATGGCTCTGTAAATTTTTTATTATTTTATCTGGTAGAGATGTTTTCCTAAATCGAATAATGTGCAAGACACTGATGTTTAGAAAACATTTTTTTGTGAAAAATAGAAAAGAACTATGTATGTAGTCTATTACGAAAACGCGTGCTTTTTATAAAAATATTAAAGTGCGCCGTGAAAACAATATCACTGAGCGTTATTTTTCAAGCTGTCAAGTTCTCCTCTTAAAAATCGACTTTCAATTTTTTTCCCATAGCAACTTACACATTGTTGAATTGCAAAGAAAATGTATGCCTGTGATTAAATAAAAAGTCAATAAATTTGACAGTCCATGTATGTATTACATTAATTAATTCAGTTAATCACAGACATTGCACTGCCTACTCTAATCTGATTTTCATTTGCTCACTTTTTATACTTACCCATAAAAAACACGTTGATAGCAACTTGACCTTGAAGTCAATTAAAAAAACAATCGAAACTAAACACAGTTTATAGTATTTTTGGAATCATTTCATTAATTTTCTTGTTTGCTAAAATCGGTCCATAAAAAGTGAAGTTATGACTTTGGCCATTTTCTGTAAGACACCCTGTATATTTACTATCGTGCGTTCAATTAAAAGAACGGTCAAGTAGGCTATAACACGCTTTAATTTTTGTAAAATGTTTTGTAATAAACGTTGATTTTTAAATGTCTTCTTCTAACATCACTCCAACTCAAAAGGGACATCGCAAAAATAAATGTTTATTACTAATTTATTAAACTTTTTACTAAAATTACAGCCTACTTGACCGTTTTTTTTATTGAACGCACGTTATTACTTAAACGAAGCATATATTTATATTATGTTATCGGACGCTGTGATTTCTAAAAAAAAAGGATATGATTACAAAAACGCAAACGGATTTTCAGGAAATCGATGTTTTATTTAAATTAGTTTTTGTTTAAATGTAGTAAAGTGAACACGTTTTTTATTGAACACCTTTTTTTAAATTTCAGTCTTTATTTGCGTGTCTTTAAGAACTGAGACACAATATTTTCCTTAAGAAATGAGAGACAGTACCTTAATATCATTCTCAAACTCAAAGTGCGTCTCTGAAGAGTGTTGATTTCTCCACGCCCTGTATACGTATTAAAAGCAAACACATAAATCCCTGTTAACCGAATAATAATCGAAGAAGCTTTTTTTTTACCAACGGTCGCATTTTGTTTATTTTTTTTATTATTAAGCAATTATTTAACTGCGAATATTACTAAAGACTATTTATTCTGATTTTGCAAAGATTAGCAATGAATTCAATCCCCCACCGAATCAAATAGAAATCATTTTAAATTATAAAATAAGAATATCGATATTTCTTTTTATTTTCATGTCAGTATTTCATAGAAGAAGATAATATTGATGTTTTCGCACAACTTCTACTTACAATTACAACATAAGTCTGATATTGAAAAGAATTCTTTTAGAAAACAGCCATTTCTTTACGAGCCATTTTATTTACCTAGGGTGAAAATACTATTGCAATTAAAACTGCATCCCCTTAATGATAAAAAATATTTATAAAGAGTGTTTGATTGGGGTAGAATATTTATGTAGCTGGGCGTTTATTGCCAAAAATCCCAGGCATCCAATGCCAGAAACTTGAAAATTATTTCCTACTTGATTCAAATCAAGAAAGAGCAAAAAATTTGGCCCATGGGGGGATCGAACCCACGACCTTCGCGTTATTAGCACGACGCTCTAACCAACTGAGCTAATGGGCCGACGTTTTATTCACTTCCTTCCAACCATTCTCTGATTCCTGAAATCCTTCAGCGAAGTTTCCTTACAGGCAGCAATTATTTACAATGATCCGTATTCTGATGAAAATAGGAACTAATGGCCCGTTTTCTAATCTTATGATTAAAACCGTGCTTAACTAAAGTCGTGATTAAAATAAACAAGAAACGGTATAGCTTCAAGTGAATTTAATGTGTAAGAGAGTGACGGACGATCATTGCCATGGGAATTAAACACGTTATTAAATTAATCATTTAAGGCCCGGTCTTTTCATCTCCAATTAACTTTATCTGGCGATTAATTCCCATAGTAACGATTGTAATCACAATTGTTACTATGGGAATTAATCATCAGATAAAGTTAATTGGAGATGAAAAGATCGGGCCTAAGTTTTATTAACATTTGTTTTGTAAAAGTTAATTCATTAAAAAAAAAACTAATAATTTACATTAAATCAGAACCAAACTTTCCTGTTTAAATATCTGTGAATACGTTTTAAAAACAAAATAATTCCGAGAGAAATTAGGTAAGCCTTTAAATTCTATACCTTGACATGATTCAAGAATTATTAAAAACCAGATGTAATTCTGTCATTCTCCGCAGTCTTCTTCAATTTCTTCAGCTTCTTCTCCCGTTTCTTTGTATTTACGGTTCGTTTCTGCGGATGCTCCAACTTTATCTTTTCTCTTAACACTGGCATGCGTAACCTTTTCTTGTATAGAACGGGGTCATCATTGATCTCTTTCCCGAGTTTCATTGAAACTAGGAAAAAGGCGAAGATAGGATAGTAATGGCTCACTAAGCAACGTCTACTTCTCTATGATTTTGAGTAAGTGTAAAGGCGCAATACACGAGCGGGATTTCCAACGTCTACTTCTCTATAATTTTGAGTAAGTGTAAAGGCCCCCATACACGAGCGGGATGGATTTCCGAACGGTCTAAGGCTCGTATTCATAAACAAAACTTAGGCTATGCGCTCGATATTAATTCGTTAGTAATTCATGATCTGTACACATTTCGACGTATTGCGGATACACAACCAATATGGGTTTAAGTACAGTTTATCAATTACTTTCCATAAAAGAAATCTTTGCAGTACAGTAGCGGACAATAAAATCCGGGCAAGAATTTGACATGTCGTGTATATTTCGACAAATTTGGTAAATCAGGCTTTTATTGAGGTTATATTTCTGTCAAAATAAATGAATAAAATTTGAATTAAACGTCAGAATTACTAGTGACATGCATTAAACGTCAAAAATATTAAATTGTGGTTTACATTGTGCAAATGTCTTGCTCGGATTTTATTGTCCGTTACTGTACATAAACAGATATTCGCAATGTTTTAGTGAACGCATAGCGTAAGTTTTGTTTATGAATACAGACCTAAGCCTTGAGGAATTTCTCTACGTATGTGGCGGTTTCCTTGAGGCTGCGGAGGACGCGAGAGGCCGAAAAATCCCGAAGGAAATACAATTCTTTTTGGCCTTTAGGCCGGATTTTCCCGACCTCTTGACTCACGTGTGTGGTGGACGCTTAGTCGTCCTTGAGGATTTTAACAGTCATGTCTCTCCGTGTGTGGCCAAGGGTTTGGTAGAGGAAATCCCCAACGAAATCCCGGAGGCTTTTTCCTTGAAGATTTTCTGTACGTGTATGGCTAGCTTAAGGCTCGTATGAGGTCAAAAAAAAATTGAACGTTTTTGTTGAAAACGAATTAGAATTACCAGGTCGCTTTATTTATCTAAATTATTTTCGTTTTAAACAAAACAAATTACAAATAAATTAAACTTTCTAACGCTTCGAATAAAATCAACCGAATCACTGAGAGACTTCCAGAAACGTTTAGTTGATCCATTTTTAAAGTGATGGGGGGGAAAATTAACCGGGATTGTCTCGTTAAAGATTTTTCGAGCCACTCTGAATTGCATTACTCGCCGGAACGGAATCCGGGGAAACAAATAGAATTCGAAGAAGGCGGGAGAGTATTAATTGCGCGTTCCCGACGAAAATTTTTAATTACGTCCAGGCTACAGGTTTTCAATAAACAATCTTTGCACGCGGAAATGGAATCGAGAAGTGCGAGCGCAAGTTCGACGAACGTGATACGAAAATAAAAGGAGAAACTCTAATTTCTTTCTTTCTGGTACATAGTATGTACAAAGTCAATTTGCCGCCCTACGTTCAATTAGATTTATATGAAATTTGAACTTTGGACTGAAAACGCGTCGGCCAAAAAACACTCGGAGAGATGAAATTATTAAAAAGCAATGACCTTTCAAATCCCGAAACAAATGAAAATTTCGCAGAAGATTTTGATGACTCGGGCAAATTGCGAAGTGTCTTTTATCTCTAACGAAAGCCATTGTCTGTTGTAATTACGCCATTCGGCTTTTATTGCAATAATTAAGGAGCTTTTACTCGTCGCAAATCAATACGCTCGGAAAAGAAGTGCGCTCGTGAATTTGCATCCCTCCGCCCTAAATAGGTATGAAAGTCGTCGACGTATGGGTTTTCGTTTCTGTCGGGGGGTTTAATTAAATGTTGCTTCATATTAGATAGCATGTGATTCTCCCTGTGTAATAGCCCCGCTAATCGGCGAATAACGTCCTCTGGGCTGAGGAGTAATGGATTTCCGATAACATTGTAATGAGGCAATTTTGTAATTATTGCAACAGCAGCCCTACCATCACTACTACTAAATGCGATTCTGCTATGTGAAATTATACAGGACCTCCTAAAATGCCCGGAAACTAAAAATAATCTCAGGCAGTTCACAAATTAATTTAAAACTTTGTTTCCGATTATTATGATATGAAAACTTTACACAGGTAAAAAAGTATGTACCTATGTAATTAATTAACGAAGCGAATGTTGAACAATAACATTGCATACAATGTAAGTGGATGTGAAAACTATGAGATTCCTAGATTTGGCACAGAGTAATATTTTGAAACTTATGCGCCACTCGCGCTCTACAAAACTATCTTCGCTTGCAGAGAAAACTTTCAAACAATTCACAACAGCGAACTGCAGCAATAATCCATCAAGTTGCAAAATATTATGAGCTCCTTGCTACAGTTTTCGAATAGTTACTTAGGTTGCGTTAAATTTTGTCCAGCATCCTCGCCTATGATCCTGCAATAATTAATTCATCATTCTCCAATCATCAATATTATTTTTGTTTCTAAGTAGTTGCAACAGTAAAGGAATAATATTGGAAAAAGTGAAGGTAATGGAAGTTATGAAGTCGCAAATACAAGTTGATAAATCGAAGACCTGCTCAATAAATACTGGCACAAAAAAGTCATTCGGAATTGATGTTTCCCGTTGCGTCATGTACAAACGCAAACAAAACTGGAACACGGACCCGGCAGATAATTCAATCTCTTGTCTGCATGTCAATCAATACGCAGAGCGCGCATACGAATGGACGTAGCTTTAATTCACACACGCCAGGAACACAACGCACAAGATTCTAATAACAAGGTTGGTTTACGCGCCGTGACGGGGTGAACAAAAAAAAGCGAAATGTAATTTTGCCCGGTCAGAAATGAATGGAGTCCCTGATGGCTTTTAAAAAGGACGAAACGTAAAAACAGAGCAAGTAAAAGGAGCCCCAATTAATTATTCCCCATTCATAACTTGCGCTCTAGAATTTGCATTTCCATATTCAGACTTAGACTTCTGCAGTCTATCAAATTCTAATCTCCCTTCTCAATTTCCTATTACAATATGAAAAGCCCTTGGCGTTATTTTCTTCATGTTACTTCTTAACTTTTGGCTACCAGCTTTGGTGAATGACCATTTCACTAGACTTGGCTTTGAATCGTGCCTTCCAGTGGTAAGCGACAACCCCTGGATACTTAAACCTCACTTGATAATTTGATTTATTTTTTCCTTGAGGCCGAAGGCCCTCTTGCCTTCTCTTTCCTGTAAATGAAACGGTGATAATTTTCTCTCTTTTTAGTTCGAATGGATTCGACGTGTCTTCAGTTGCTCTGACCAAGTCGTCCGCATAATACATTGGATGAATAACTTGTGCTTTGTGTCTACTCCATCATTCTTCTTCTTCTATGTGCCTGTTTATAATAATAATTTTCTCCCTCTTCGGTTCAAAGAGATACGACGGGTCTTCAACTGCTTTGACCAAGTCTTCCGCATATAGATTGCATGAATAATTCGTGCTTCGTGTATACTCCATCTTCTTCTTTTTCTTCTTCTTCTTCTATAGTAAGTCGAGTGCTTGCTTTTAATAATAATTCTCTTGCTTTTCAGTTCAAGCAGAAACGACGCCGACGTGTCTTCAGTTGCTCTGATCAAGTCGTTCGCATATACATTGGACGAATAATTCGTGCTTCGTGTCTACCCCACCATTCTTCTTCTTTTGTAGTAGCTTGAGCACCTGTTTCTCTTGAAACGTCGATTCTGTTGACCACCAGCTCTTTGTCGATCCACCCTGGGTCCGAGGCAGAGAGAGGGTGAACAAGTTCAAGAAACTAAACGTTTCTTTCCATTTGTTCTATGTACTGAAACTGTTTTGCATTCCAAATTTTCTACCACTTGGTGGACTATCCTCATTCCTTGGATTTTTTCACCAAAAAATTCACTCTTTAACTTTTAATCAATACCTTCATGCCTTCATCAAATAACCACATATGAACCACGCTCGCAACCCTTCACCTGTCAATAAATAACTGAGTTCAACTTTTTTGCCCTAAAATCCACGTGTTGCCCCTCAGATCATTTAATTTTGTAATGCTGTCCGGATTAAGTCCATCGACATTGGCATTTCAAATCCTTCTACCATCAATAAGGGCCTCAGTTCCACTATTTTACCCGTTCCTCGTCACATCGTTTAATTTTGTAATGCTGGGGGGATTAAGTCTATCGATCCTTCTGTAACCAAGGATTTAGGTTAAATAAACCCATGGAAGGGAGTAGACGTCCGTAGATAGATTTCACTCTAGAGGAGGAAGGGCTCATTTCAGCTGATGGCCTCTGTCGATCTGGACTACCAATCTCATCAACCACCCCATCCTGCAAAATACAGCACGAGGATTCTGGTCCTGCGTCACCTAAGGGATCAATACCAAAGGGTTTTTCCATGTTTAGAAAAGTTCTCAGAGGGATTTCTTTGTCGTCTAACACCATTCACACCCTCCCAGTGAGATGAGCATGAAATAGAGACCTAAGCTCCCGTACTGTATTATTTCTAATGTGCGTATCTAAGAGTTTCTTTTGCCTGAAAGTAATCAATCCGAACTACTACTATTTTCCATAAGGATACCTAATTGAAGGAGTTAGTACCATAAAGATCTAAGTGGAGATTTCTTGTGAATTGACTTAAGTGGTAAAAGGGGAGATACTGCTTCCTGGAAAAACATAAATAAACACAACACTGAACAAGCACGATTCACCTACGATTTTCCGATGACTCAAATGTCACGATATGATTTCATAAAGCCTTCCTAGAAAAACTTTCTAAAAAAGAAACCCTTTAAATACTGGCGAAACTCATTTCGTAGTGCATTAGAGTGTTATTCTAGTCAAAGGAGAGTTTCCTCCTCATGTGGTGTTGTGCAAACCATGTAAGTCTACTTATTATTATCTTTGATAATTGTATTGTTTCAGTGAGCTGCGTCCCTTATTTTGGTTATGTAATTTGATGGCGCAACGAAACACTTGCTTCTACAACATGTAACTTGTGCCATTTATAAACTGTCAAATATACTACATGAACAATTTGCATAAATGTTTTAGCTCCAAGAAGGGTTCAATTATAATGTTCATCCCCAACATTCCCGATAGGTTTTTTTAAAAAAAATATTTTAGTTTGTTTTCCTTCCAAGGTCTTTTAGATGGCTTCCTGAATTTTTTTGCTTCCTTCCTTTTGTCCTTTTTGTTCTCTTTGATCGTAATCCATCTCCCCTTCCTTTTTTTATGTTTCTGCAAGACCAGGCCATTGCTGATTTTTTTTGGGGAAACGCCCATCACTACTTTCTAAAGTAAAGAAAAGGAGATTTCTCCTTACTGATAGCCTTCAGCTTCCCCAGCTGCGAGGATCTCATCAAACACGTGCGACATAAACTACGTTAACCTAGAGTTTTGGCGATACTTTTAAGGGATGTTTTCAGAGACTTCTGGGTCCAGAAAAGCCTCTAGAAGAATGTTCTTGTTGCTTAGTTATCTTTCCACCCTCTTAGTGATCTCGACTCTGGTAGATCATCTGACATAAGACTGATAGGCCCATACGATGACCTCATGATCTCATGAATTTCTTCCTTTCATCTTGCATTTAGTTTCTTCTTCCTCTTCTCTTCAATATGTAGTCCATCTGTCTTTGCTCCTCTCAGATGTCTACTCCAGGCAAGTCTTCTCATATCTGCGTGCGTTATTGGCTATTTTCTTCGTTAAAATGTTGTGGCACATCTTTTCTAGAAGTATTTGGGCTTCGCTTCATATTACAACTCGTACTTACGACCCTTTGTACAAAATAATTTACACAACGACCTTTTGGTCTCTTTGTTACTTGATTTCTTTATGGAATCGTATGCAGATGGCGTTGCCACGGCAACGTTGTTTTAGGTAAAAAGTTTTTATTCACTGCAAGCAGCTTTCGCTCTAAAAGTTTCCTTTCAATCCAATTCGGAGAATCAATATGTAACCACCAAAGTTTTGATGGGACTATGTCGTTCGTCAACATTCGTTGTTGAGTTTTTAAATTGAGTATGACGATGGGGTGATTAATCTGTTCGCCAAGTTAAACAGATAAACGTCAACTTTTTGCTGAACCACCTTTGTTGGTAGACGCTTGGCGTGTAGGGCGTATGCAGCGCTGACCTGGATACAGAAACGAGCATTGCGCGGTCCCATAACGCGAAACAGCCTCCGGCTGATCCATACTCAAATAAAACAAAACACCGAGTCATGCTGACTGGTTAAAAATTTAAATCCTTTGAAGTCGCTCCTCTCTAATTACTCGCTTTGAACGTTTTGTTTCGCGAGCAGAGAAGTGGAAGGTGGGCACGCTCTGCTCGTCGGATTCTTTTAATTATCGGAGCTTTTTTTTACCCCCGATGCAAATTCGATTCCGATGACTTTCTGCAGCGAGTGAGAGTTATAGACGTCGATGGGCGAAGCGCGAACATCGGAGGATAGCTTTTATTCAAAACAAAGACCAACATGGTGATTTTATTAGCTTTGTTGGACTTTCGAAGTGATTGAAATTGGAAATTGGAAATCTGTATTTATTTTTGCGTTTATAACAGTTGAAAGGGAGGGATTGTTGGAGGGGCTTAAATAAGTGACAGTTAGTTTACTAAATTGGAATCAATTTGGTCTGATGCTTTTGGCTTTCAAAACAAATTGCTCAAAATCTCGTAAAATCAAGCATTGCTTCATTTCAACTTTGTCAATAAATGAAAAAAGGTGGTACACAATGTTTCACCTGATTCAAAGAGAATACTGTGGAATTCACAGCAAGGATAAAAAGGACATCTATATATAAGAGGCTGATCATCATTGCGATTGATTTAACACTCGATGTATAAGTTATAATCCAGACAAATAATTAGAATAAACATTAATAATTTATTATCCAATAAAGTTCCCGTTGAATAAACATAATCAATACAAGCGCTTGATTTATGTCTGCATATAATTGTCGCCCCGACAAGCAAACAAACACATCCACGTAAAGCCACCACCGCCGCCATTATTTCACCAACAAAGGAACGAAAACGCTCAAAACTTTCCGATCTATTAGATGCGGAGGAATTCCACAATGAAAACTATCCGCGACACTTATCAGATAATCCCCTTGTTCTACACGGTATAATGGTGGTCTTGCATCCCTAGTTTGCATATCAGCGCCGCGTCGGAAGCGGAAGACGTCGGCCTCATTCATTCCGCGGGGGGAAGGCCATTCATTCGTCACCCGCCACCCGCTCCTTAATCCCGTTAATTAGTGAGGCGGCAAATTGCGGCGGATAGTTTTAGGATTCCTTGCCGACGCACCGCGCCTTGGATATCATATTCACAAGGTGCTACTGAATAATAAGGATTATGTAGCGGGAAGGTGTTTGGTTGAGAAACGTGAGCTCATTTAGTCGGGCCGTGTCAAAAGGAGGAGGGTTACTCTAATGAGACATATTTCATTTGAAGTTCATATTTTATATTTATGCAGGAAACTTCAAAGGGAACCAAAAGTATTTGAACTACAAAAAAGGGAACATTATGAAGTGGCCCTGTCTCAAGATGATTCTTTATATGACAGGACATCCACAATTCTATGCTCTTACCAACCTAGAAAAGAAAACCATTATAAAATATTCACTTTATTCAGAAAAGGTTATGGGTGGGAGGAAACCAATAGTGATGGTAATTATTATACTTTCTTCCAAAAGTAAGTCAAGCAATATCTAACACCCCAGAAAAGGTTACCCACTCTAAAACCTCGACTTCTACTTTGTAAAATTGTGGAAGCCTACGATTTCTGTTCTGAATTTTTAAATATCACACATTCACCCCTTTAGTTTCCTGTGAACACACCCCCTTTTCTTTTTTTCTTTATTGACTCGCAGCCTCAGTCTTAAATATGTATGAAGGCAAGAAGAAGAACTGGGAAGCTTAGCGCAAAATTTATGGAAAGTATAAAACGTCTCTTAAGCCGGTTGTAAACATCTTTCGTATGATATTTCGTATCCGAACGGCGGCGGCAGGGAAAAAAAATGGAGGAGACGAACGTTTAATGTGGATGGGCGCAGGGTGATTTACAGGCATTATAAACTAGAAGTGACGCGGCCGTAAATTCAAGGACTAGAAGGACGTAATTTTTGCCGCCCGGAATTTAACGCAAAGTCGCAATTTGCGTCCGTCCGTTCTCCTGTTCATTTTTAATGAGACGCCCCGGCGTAATCTGATTTGAGGGATTTGTAAAACGTCACTGTTTATCAGCGTTTCAAATTAATTGGCAACCTTAATCCAATTATGAAATATGTTTTATATGATTGAAATTAATGACAATGCAGATTACAATATCTACTCACTTTTGTAGATAGAAGCCTTGACGAGGATGGGTGGCTTAGCCAGCCATAAAAAGTTGAGCAGAAAGCTATATTATGAAATTTTGAAATAGGTTGATCGAATAGCTTATTATCTGACAGGGTCGGCCCTGAGCCCTGGTAAAAGAAGAAGGTTGGGTCAACGGGGTAACTCCTAGCAAATGTTTCAAATTTCGAACGAACCAAATTAAATATCTTTTAAGTACATAGTTAGGTACCTAAAAACAATCTATGTTCAAATAATTGAGAACAGCCATATGGTTGATTAACCAAAATAAAGAACAAATGAAATGGAGAAAGCCGAAACGAAAGAATACTATTGCGATGTTAATAAACAAGACCTAAAACACATACATGAAACACAAAAAAACAAACAAATATACACAATAATACACCTGAAAAGAAAACAACCAGCGCAAAAAGTTGTCCTTGAAGGCACAAAACATATACATACTGTAACGTTGCCTTATCGGTAATCAGGTTTGTACAAAGAAGTAACGTATACTTAAGGGGTTGCAGGGCGTAGTCAGAATTAAGATAGCACAAAATACATAAGGTACATTTATTGGGGTTACAAATATTCTTACATGACCAACTGTAGCGGCACTTTACTTAGATGACATGAGTTCGCGCATTTCGATAAGGATCTCGTCGAACTGATTTTTGATCGGAAAATGTATCTATTTAAATGAGTTGACTTGACCTACTTTCCAATTGCGTAGGCTGTGCTGGTGTCGATTGTTCTTGTGACATCCCGATGACTCATTTTTCTCTATCGCCAGCTTCCGCAAGGTTTGCTTGTGACGTACGGATGAGCCAGGAACGGATCTTACATGATTCTTTCTTCCGTTACAATACTAAATTATCATCATTATACTAAGGCGAACTATGGAAATAAATGTTACTGAAAAACAAAAACAGTGGATAAAACAAAAGCTGGCAAAGGACAGCTGGGACGAAGTACCTGGCCAAGTACACGAATAAGCCAAAACATCCGCGCACTGCATGCTTTTGGCCCATCTCGACGACAAACACGAGTACGAAGAAGAGAAGGCTCATTTACCTCGAAGATGGCAGGAGAGTAATGGCCACTTGCACCAAATATTCAAGCTCGATTCAACTTTAAGCGTCACTTAGAATATGACTCACCCAGTGCTGTGTAACCTAAAAATGTCACATTATAAACACCACTTAAATTTAAGCTCAGCTTGTGTTTGGTGTAAATGGCCATAAGGGTGAAGGCAACCGTGGCTCAGGATGTCGGGTTAGACTATCAAGAGTTGCTGAAACGACATCTGAAAATAGTGACATAAATGAAAAAGTAAGGTGATGTTGCACCAGATGTATTTTTTGCGAATTTCTTTGAAAAAAGTAAATTTCGGGTAAACCATTTGTTGTAAATAAATTGTTTAAATTTTTTAGAATGTAAATGCATTAAGATTAGGGTTAGAATTGTAATGTCAGCAAAATTATTTTAAATATAATAAGAAGTTGAAAAATAACCGAGTGAGGGCGCTGTTTCGCTACTGGGCGAACGTACTATGACCTTACCTGGTTACAAAAGTAGAGATGTGTCGATTGAATCACCTCCCGACCGGCTAGACTCGAGGAGATGGGTATGGGTCGTACGGGTATCCCCAAAAATAGGTAATCTAGGTAAAAGAGAACAAAAATTACGAAGCGATCGTCGCACGATGTAACGCTAAAACATACCTGCCGTAGATTCAACGGAACAAGCTTGGAAGAGCCTCGAAGAAGGCTTCAGTTTTCGTCGCATCCGAGCCCAAACGCCTGTTTACTTTTCACTTTAAAACAACCCCGTTTAATGAAAAGTTTGTACAAATTGAGAGGAACCCTCAGTACAGTCTGTTTGCAACATTGACTGAAAGGACTTTACCTCGAAGCATCGATCGACGCGAACGGTTCGCGGGAAAGGGGAGAGAGGTCTATTGGCCAATGACAGACCTACTCTCGACATGGGCCAGTCTCATTTTATTAAAGAATAGGATCGTTCAGACTCGTATAACGTTTTAATGCGAAATTTTAGGACCAGTCCAAGTTACGAGGTTAAATTTCGACGTAGTTATACTTTCGTCAATATACAGGGTGACCCGGAAGTTAGAAAATAAATTTAACGAAATTTTCACCCGTCTGTGCGCGGAATTCGAGTTATCCATTACATCCATCAAGTCCATTTCATCCTTCATCAGATCGAGCGGATACAGCACCACAAGAAAGAAGTTGTCTGCAAGATCCATGATCGAATTCATCAAAAGATGAATCCAGAATAACGATAAATCAATTCTCAAATAAAGAGATAAATAAATGAAAGGGCGAGATATAAATAAATTTCAAAAGACAAAAAACATCAAAAAATTAATAAACCCTGAGAATACAGCAATAAATTGATTAATTAATTATGAAACTGGTCCTTAGGCCCTAAGGGCTAATTTAATAATGGGATTTAAAGGGGACTGTTACCAAGCGTGCGTGGCATACACAGAAATAAAAAGAAATCAACAAACAAAAAACAAAGAAAATTTCCAAAAACCCTAAGATCACGGCACTTATATGTATACTTAGAAAGAAATATAAAATCATAAGAAGTAAGAATTTGTTAAAGATTAATCTCACTATTTTATTTATTTGTAATTTTCATTTTCGGAGAGCGTGTCCTTGGACTCAGAAGCTGTTGAAAGTGAATTAAAACACAAAAATGTACACAAAATAAAAGAACGATATTCAGGACAATAACCGAGTAAGTGGTTTCTACCTTTTTTGATGGCGAGACGCAGCAGCAGAAGACCTCTTTACTTGATGTTTCATCCCCTGGAGCTCTAGGCAAAGGATCTTCTTAATTACGTCGTCACTTGACCCTACACTAAAAATTTTAAGAACTCAACTCAAGTCGCAAAGAGGGGTTTGGCCATTGATTTAAATGAAATTTTGGACGATGAACATAAAAAATATATTAATTATAATAAAATAAAATAAAATAAAAGGGGAGGGCCACAACCGTTCGCGAAAATGGTTCGGTTAATTAATTTTTTGGAATCCCTCCAGAAACATCACATTCAAACGAAAAGAGGCCAGTGAAGTGGCGCCCCTTTCGGCGTTCTCCCCGGGCGGTCTATCCAAAAAAGTCATAGGAGTGAATTAAGTTGCCTACCCTATAGGATAGTATTATTCAATTTTTGACCGATTGCTTCTCGCCGCGCGAGGGGGCCAACTAGTCGTTCTCACGCGTCAGGGGTTCTTTATCGATGGGTTTATTTATTTTAGCGTATCTAAACGGGCCTTATCTTAAAAGAGGGAGGGTCTTATGTTGAGACTGGTCCACTTAATTCAAAAAGCGCAAAGCACTACTACTAGATGGATTCAAGTATGTTAGAATGATTAAAAGGATTTTCCAAAATTATTTACTCGCGAATAAATACTTTATAAAATTATTTAGTGTGTTCGTCTTCGTTCGGCCGACTCATGTAAGTAATTTAATGCCGTTCTAGCTTTCGTAATAAGCGAAATACACTGCAAATTGCGAGAAAGATATCGTCCTTTCAGAAAGTTCAGCAGCTAAATGCAGCTCAAACGAAGTCGAGCTTTTGACAAGTTTTCACGACCGGCGAAGTTTATATTCAGTTTCCGATGAGGTGGAACAAGGTGGATTCGGATTGCAATACTTTTACAATTCAATTCGTTAAAATTGAGTGCATCATCGCATAATTGATCAAGAAAATTTACATAACGCTCAAGCCAATGATTACGATTTTATAAAATCAAAAAAAGGAAAAAAAAAAGATTTGTAAGTGTTTAGTCATCAAATAAAATTTTCATTCGCTTTTTTAATTGGAGGCTGGAGGGTTTAATTTTTGATTGTAATTTTTTTTTTTTTGAAATAAAATAAATTGAATAATGTTAGTTTCCGTTTGGGGAACAACACATAATCAAAATGCCGTTCCCGGTTAGTGCTAAACGGGACGCCGCCCCCGCTGTTTTCCGAGAGGCGCACGCCCAGCGTCGGGATGCTTAGTGCCGCGGTGGCAGTGGCGATGATCGGGCGCAACAAGACGGTAACGATGGCGACGCCAGTCGTCGCTTCAGCAGGTGCTTGCACGCTTCCAACCCTCTTAGAATAAACAAAGCCAAGGGGCATAAGTTGCACTGCCGCCGCTTACCGCGTGTTCTTGTGTTACGATGTTGTAAATACTGATTTATAGTTGTTAAAATTTCTAGAATTTTATGAACTCGAGCATGTTAGTGTCTTATCTTGTCTTAGGAGCTCTAACAGGTACGTTTTTTTCTGACCTTTCACTAGTTTTCTAGTAGCGTTACATTCATATCTACACCCCCCGCAGAAGATTTGATAAAAAAATAAGTAATATGAAATGCTAGTTCACAACTAACACGAACACATTTATTTGTATTTTTTTTTAAATATTTATGATATCATCAATTTCTTTTGGTAATTCAAATAATATTATCTAAGTTCAAGTATTCCAAATTGGTCTAGTTTTAATTTAAAAGTATACATAAAATAGTAACGAATTTGATCCTTGATACTTAGAACAAGTAGGGAGTGAATATTTACTACCCCGTCAAAATACTTGTGGAGAATACAGTTCTCACGGTTCGGATTATGTTGTTACAACAAGTTACCTTGTTTACTTTGAATTCAAAAGGGTACAGGAATAAATTAACGAATTTGATGCTCGAGTGAGTTCTCTCCCGTTCACTAGGATGCATGTGAGTTCTATATGGAACATAGAGTTGGTAAAATTGGTTTTCTGTATTCACTAGTTAATAAAACAAAAGCCGGAAAAAAATTAAAATAGAAAATCGCAAAACTATTAAGATGGTAGACATCTCAATTCAAATAAGTTCAATTTAGGAAATATTGTAAAACGAAAGGAATAAATTACTGGCAAGGAAGGCATTCTATTATTTTACGTAATCTGATTTTTTTCTCTAGTGTATTCAATCCGGAATTTTAACAAATTGAAATCATTGATCTGAAAAGAGCAATTTGCCACATTTTCGGATCGATGCTTGAAACAAATATTCCGTTCTGTTTTTATCACGTCATCAGAGTCTAACAACTCTTTAAAACTCGGAGAATATTGACGAAATCCCCCCTCCCCTGGGGGGTGTCTTTCTGAAACTGTAAAGTAACGCGGAGGAAATTAAATGGCACTGCTTCTTTGAATGCCAATGTCGTGTCTGATAAAAACTCGGATTTGACTCGACAAAGAATTTTATTAGTTGTTAAAGTCTTCCTTTTTTCCGTTACCATATCAGAGTACCTTAGAACTCAATAGAAGTCTTGATAACATAAACAAGAAAAGATTTCTTTAACAAGTCCATCTTCTTCTCTAACATGTAAACTGTTCAATGAAGAAAAAATATTCATACGCTGCTTTGTCGCACTAAAAAGCGTCACATATTATAAAAATACTTACATTTTGAAACATTTTTAAAATTTTAGACTCTCTGCCATGCCCCTTTGGGGCTGTGCGGCTCTAAAATCCTATTTCGGGGTGGATCAGTCCCCATTAATGCTCCTCACACTGACTGACATATCTTTTTCCATGACATCCTATCTTATGCCTTCTATTTCCATCTATTGATGCCTGCTCTGTTCAGATCTTCTTCTACTTCCTTCATCTACGTTGTTCTAGGTCTGGCGCGCCTCCTCTTCCCACTGGGTTCTCATGTCAGTAATAATCTGGTTGTTGCTTCTGTTTCTGTTCTCCATACACGTTCAAGCCACTGTACCCTTTGTCGTTTAATCCGTTCTTGTTCCTCTCTACTATTCTTAGATCCTCCTCATCTTTTTTCGCCATATTTAATGTTTCTGCTGCATATGTCATTACCGGTCTTATACAGAGTGTACATTAATGATTGAAGGGTGTTTGAATTTCCCGCCCATTAGATTATTTGTAAAAGTTGGTACTGCATACTATTCTGTTTTACCATGGGCGGCACATAAAATTATATATTATTAAAACAATTTATTAGTGATTAGAAATTATTTTACGTTTATTAATTACAGACATTGATATGGAGAATATAAAAAGTAAAGCAGATATAAAATAAAATTATAACATCTGTTCAAAATGACCCCCATTGAATCCAAACACAAATTTACTCTTCTTTTCATGTTTTCGAAAACTTTGTGTCGTGTTTCTGGAGTGATGCTGTTGACAGCCTCTGTAATAGCATTTTGTAATTCTTCTAACGTATGGAGACGTTCTGAAAACACTTTATTTTTTAAAAAACCGAACATGAAGAAATCAAGTGGGTTAAGTCTGGTGACCGAGGAGGCCATCTGTCCCTACTTATTAACCTATCCCCAAAGAACTGTTGCAAATGATTCAACGTTGTCAGTGCAGTGTGGGCTGTAGCTCCATCCTGTTGAAAGTAACCCCGTTGTAATTCATCGTCATGAAGTTCTTCAATGAAAGGATTTAAAATTGTTTCTTGATATGCAAGTGCATTAATATTGTGTTGAAAAAAATAGGTCCAATGATCCTCCTTCTTGACATTGCCAACCACACACCGATCTTCTGAGGATGTAATGAAGTCTCTTCAAAAATATGAGGGTTTTCTGCACACCATATTCTACGGTTTTGCGAATTTACATAACCGCTGAGATGAAACCATGCTTCATCACTGAAGAAAGTTATGTCTAACATATCGTCATTATTTAAGAACTCATTAAACCATTGGCAATATTGCACTCGACGAGGCAAATCAAGAGGTAGCAACTCATGAGTTACAGTTATCTTATATGGATGTAAATGTAGAACCTTCTTGCAAGCCTTTTGACATGTACCAAGTGATAAATTCGTTTGAACCGATAAACACCGTAAAGACTTCTTCGGACTTACATCCATTCTTTGATGAATATCTGCGATGACTTCTTCGGTGAGAACAGTGGGCCGGTCTGTAGATTTTCCTCTAGAAACACTGCCTGTTTCACGAAATCTCTGAATTATACGGCGGACGTGTTGCATAAAAGAATCATATGTGAATACCACTTCAGGGAACTGTTCTTGAAATTGTTGGTGACAACTTTGATAAGAATAATTCCACACATTTTGTTCATTGCGTATCCCCGACCGAAAATAGGCCTCAACAATAAATTTATTGTGCAGGTCCGTGAAAACCATCGCTAACCTAAAACGTTTGTGTGTATTTTTATTTCCTGTTATATGGCTGTACTTACCAATGAAAAATGTCTGACAGCAAAAGTGGAAATAAAAATAACCTTTTCGTTAATACTAACTCAATAATAATAAAATAAGGAAATCAAAACGTAAACAATACAACACACGCACGCTACTGACGAAATTCAACATATCCAGCATGAATACCAATCTTGTAAGACGAAAATTACTAATTCGACAACGCGCCAAATTCAAACGCCTTTCAATCATTAATGTACACTCTGTATATGTAGGTATATTTAACTTAATTTTCTTTGTTAAATTTTTATTGGACAATAGTTTCCTGTTTGCATGAAAAGCTCTGTTTGCCGTCATTATTTTTTCTTTAATTTCTCCCTCTCTATTTCCGTCGCCAGATATCGTAATTCCCAAGGTACTTAAACCTATCCACTTGTTTGGAGTGTACCTTGATGTTTCTATTTCCTTCTACTTTTCCCCCAAATTTCATTATTTTTGTTTTGACTTCATTTACCCTTAATCCAATTTTCTTTCCTTCTTCTGTTATTGTCTCCAGCATTTTAATGAGTATTTCTGTTCTCTTTGTTATTATCACTATATCGCCTTTTGTTCTTAGCATCCTTTATTTATTCCCCTTGTTATGTACTCAAGTGCTGTATTAAACAAAGTTGCAGATAACGCATCCCCCTGCCTTACGCCTTTATTTACTTCAAATCCTTCTGTTCCTCCTTTCAGTGGATTCCATTGTCATTACAGTAAGTCTTCTTAATTTTGCTGGTATTCCAAGTTGCGTCCTTGGCAGCCAGTATGAGTCTTCTCCTTTCTACCGAGTCGAAAGCTTGTCTGAAATCGATAAAAAGAAATTCCAATTTTTTTTTCGTTCGTATGCTTTTTCCATCATTTGCTCCGTTGTATAATTGTAGATAAAATTTTATAGAGTAGTGTGGTTCCAATATAGTTAATAAATTCATGTTGGTTTCCTCTCTCGTGTATTGTGATTATTTGTCCTTTCTCCCATTCTATTGGCACAGTTTCTTCTCCCCAAACTTTCAAGATCACCTTATAAATATGCTTCTCCGCCATGTTTAATCAAGTCATTGTTTATTCCATCCTTTTGTTATCGCTTTATTGAGTTGACTGTCAATTAATAGGACTCGTCATCCATACCTCTTTATACTCTTGCTTGCTTTCTATCAGTTGTCCTTTATTATTCTTTACCTTTGTACGTTTTATTTTGTTGATTGATTTTCTGGTAGTAGGGCTTTGTATTCTTTTTCTTCCTCTCATTCTCAATGTCTTTTGCCTTTTCTTCTAACCAATCTCTCTTACATTTTCTTACTGCTTTTTTTATTCTCTCATATTCTTTATTTCTGTTCGACCTTATCCATTTAAGTTTTGCCTACATTTTTTTTATTATTAATTCCTGACATTTCTCGCCGTACTATTCTTTCTCTACTTTCTTCTCTTCCTTTCCGCAGCTTATACTATACATGAATACATATAGAATGTGTAAACCAACTTAGATGATATGAACAAGACTCATGTTAGCTTGGCATATTTTGTTGTCTTAATCTTTGAAATTATTATTATTATACCAAATTATTATTATTATTTTAAAATGTATCCTCCTCTATCTTACCTAACATCCAAACTGTTACGTCACACAAATCGGTATTCACATTGTCCGTAACTTATTACATGTTACTTTTTGTTTGTATTCCTTAATAAAAATGTATTTTAAAATTTTTTCTTCTATTTTTATCACAACTATCAATTAGCTAGATGTGTCTAATATCAGTCAAATACATTTCGTTGGAAATAGAGCTTTTGCTTAAGTTGTTCATTTTTGTTTTAATTTTTCTTCTTACCTACCCGTTAACTATAAAAGTATTTGTTGTTTAAAATTTCCAAACAGACGTAAAACTTTCTACTTTAAATATCTCGGAAGCTGTGACTTTTTGGCACCTCCTTCCAGTTAGTTACCCTGAAATTGGAATCGTAGTTACTAATTCGATAGTAAATGCCTTTGTTACAGTGAATGTCAGACCTCAATCAGTTTTCTTGCAGATTGCGATCTTAACTCGTATACAATGCAGGTGAACTAAGTTTGAATATTGTGGCAGATATAACGCCGGGTACTTTGTAATGAATCTTCATCTCAGGGGGTTGCAGATACACCCGCAAGTGCACAACTATGTTTGAACTCTATAACAAACAGATTCTGATTATCTATCTGCAATTCCGGAGTTGCAAAGTTCGATTTGGTTTCTATTTTTTCAAAAAAAAAAGTTTTCGATCTGAGTTAGAGTCGTTTCATATTAGGGCCTCCCTGAAAGTTATATTCCTCCAGGAATAAAGAACTTCCCCGGCCATTTTGTCATAAAAGCGTATCTGCAGCGGCAAAAATTCATTTACATTAAACTAAAAGCATACCGCTGTATTCAATTACCCACTAACTGGTGTTACGTCGCGGCTTGAAGCTCCTAATGTAGATGGACAATTTAGCCTGCGCGAAAGTTTTGCCTCAAAGTTTCGGATTATGTAGATGCAGTTGCGTCGGTTAATTCGCGTGCGGAAAGTTGCCCCCGCCCCCTCTCTCATCCGGGGTGAGTTGTTGCCTTGCAATATATTTTTAGCCGTGCCGAACACAAAGTGCCTGGTTTTTTTTTTGTGTGAAAAACTACGTTTTGCCTAACTAGCTGGAAGTTGAGCGAGAAACGAAATCAATTAGAGCGTTAGCTTGCGCGCTAAATACAGAAAGTTTTGTAATTTTACCTCCCCGGACTTTTACTATTGACCGAACAAGTTGTGGTACATTGATCATTGTTTTATATAATTTTATTTATCGCGGTTACCCCCCGCATAATTTTTTTTAATCGCACACTTATAGTTGTTGTATACAGTTCGGAAACCGATTTGTGTGACAGAAAAATTTGGATAATAGTCAAAACAGAGAAGGAAATACTTTCGAAGGAACACGCTCTTGCGTTGATTGAATTCGATACATTCATAACTAGTTATTAACTTGATTTAATATTCGCCATGTTGTTTACTACTCATTTTATACTGAAATTCTTCTACACTTTGATAATAAATAACGGGAGCTTATAATAGGCCATTAGCGCGAAAATTCCAGCGACTCGCAATTACAGACCGAAAACTCCAATTTAAATTGTTTATTATGGATTATCACAAAGCACCTGCAACGTCGACGCTCTACGTAAATCATTAGCCGGGGCTACGTGCGAACTCGGATTACCGACGCTCGTTAAAATTAAAACCTGATGCTGTATTCAACAAAGACGAAACTGTTCTGTAAATCACATAGCGCGCCGCGCCGCCATTGTGCCGGTGGATGGTCGTGTGAAACGTGTCAGGCACAGATATACACACATCCATCCACAAATCATCAAAACGTCAGGCGAGGTATGCATACAAATATGCAATAAATTAGTGGAGAGCTAAAGCAACATGAGAGCTGTATAGTTCTATGTACATACAGATATATAATCAAAAGAGAAAAAGGCAAATCAGAAATGTTGCACAAGTACTTTCATGGTCAATGCTTTATTGGTAAAAAATAGTTCAGAATGATTATATAATCAATATATTTAGCGTATGTGCATAAGAACGGGGTAAAAAAGGTATGTTGATTCAATACTTATCATCAGCTCCTCGTAGATACACTTCTGCAATTTTCTTAATTTAAAACTCCCTCAAGTAAAGTAAAGTATAAAATCGTATAAATAAAAAGCAAAGTATTAGAAGTCCTGTCTGGAATATCAAGACGAAATCACGAATGCAGCGCAAGGAACGTTATATCGAGCTTCACTGCTCACAGGACATTTCCAGCAATCGGCAAATTCGCAACGGTATTATATTCCGAAACGGCAATGGACGCTAACCGTGCCAACTAAATTTCCATCTCGGCGTCATGCTGCGAAGCGAACTGTCCGTGACGATTTTCTTTCACGTTCACGTTCACGTTCACGTTCACATTCAGTTAAGCCAGCTCGCGATGGAGCTCGCTGGAAGCTGATGATGCCGATAATTAAGATGCTATTTCTTGCCCCTGTCGGGGCGATTTGTTTTCTACGCCGGAAGAATTTTTTTAATTAGTTCCAATTAGGAGGAATAATTTGTCTTGCTTAATTCATCGTTGGCTGAATCCCTCTCGACGAAGTGTCGTTCGTCCCTTGCGTGACCTCCTTACCTAAATGAATCGGTCCTGTGCGTAGCAAATAAAATTCAATTTCGAATTAGTTGTTTAAAACTCGATTTGATAATCGTAAGACGAAGTGCACGTTTAAACTCGCATTTGCGACGAACGGCACAATAAATTGCGTTCAAAGTCTCGTTATTGGCTTGGCTACGGGGGTAATTCGTAAAATAGCGCGCAATGATTTGCAGGCGTGCACCACCCGCTCGCGCTGCTCGCGATTCATTCCAATTAAGAAACATATTCACCCTCGGAGGAGTCTTCTGAAACTTGCGCACGGAAAATCACGTCTCGTTTTCAACGAAGCTGAAATAAAATTTTAGGTGCATTCAAGCTGGCAGCACTAAATTTGAATTTAACTTCAACTAAGCACAGTGAAATGTAAAAGTACCTACTGGGCCCCCAATAAAATACTAAATTGACAGATAACAGCGACTTTTATTGAAGAGACATTACTTTTGCTTTTCACTGTACATGTAAGAGCAATACTTACAGTACAGTTTTCTTATTTGGTTTTTGTGACCTGGCAATAGAAACTATCGATGCCAGAAGAAGTGTTGTGGCGACCTGTTATAAATTATCCTGTCTATTTAACATTTTTTGCGGCGCACTTTCTTTTATCCCATCTTTTCTTTACTCAATTAAAAATCGTTTGTGATATTTGTAAACCTTTGAACTTTACTAGCGCATAGTACCATTGGACCACTTCAATTCAATTTAAATTAAAACCAACTAGAAGTATCTATCTGTATTAAAAAAAATACTTGCAGAAACGTTGTTTAATACAGTACCATCTGAGGTATAGGTATGTAGTGCTTACTGTTATTGAAGTTTATTTTTATTTATTCAAAAGCGGTCCAATTTAGAAGCCGGTCCAATATAGGCAACTTTCTCCTATATCTTATGAGGTATAAAAATTTAATTGTTTATCTTGTAAAGATGCAAAGTTTTGATTAAATCAAATAATACACTCATATAATAAATAAATAAGTAAATAAATAAAATAAGGTTTCGGGTACGAGGACCTAACTTACATTCCCTAAACAGTTTGCTGAAATACTGCGATCACGTGGGTATATCCGAAAGAATGATGGTTAAGGTTAAGCAATATTCCAGCATGAAAGTAATGAAGGCAGGGGTGCCTCGTAGTGGTATGTTAGGACCAATTCTTTATCTGTTTTACGCTCGAGACGTTACGATTGTCATATTCGCAGACGATATTGTTACGTAATAATTTAGGTAACTACAAAAAGGGGATAGAGCTTGGTAAAACATATCAGCGAATATTAACTTGCGTGATTTCCACTAAAATACAACAAGAGGGACTTCCCTCTGACAATAAAAAAAAATAGACTGACACACACTAATAATTTTCAGGCGAACGACCCGAGTATTTATAGCGTGAATTTGGAAAAACTCCACCGAAGAGATTAAAGGGTTTTCGTGAAAAATTTAAGACCATTTTTAGTTCGGTGTAGAGCACAGTTAATACCATCATTGATGGAACCACAACATCATACAAAAGTCCTCCATGGAAGCGCTGACAGGAATGAATTCGTTTAAATATGGTTTAATCCAAGTGTTCATGAGTGATTTTTTTGGCCCGAATTGGATGCTTTCGACTTGGACGACATGTGGTTTCAACAAGACGGGGTGCTAGACTGCCAATCAAACAATTGACTTATTGAAAGAGAAGTTTGGTAAATCGATTATTTCCAGAAATTGACCAGTCAGTTACTCTCCTCGCTTGTACGATTTAACACCCCTAGACTTCTTTCTGTGGGGTTATGTCAAGTCTCTAGTTTACACTAACAAACCATCAATATTACTCGATTTGCAGACCAACATTGAACGTGTCATTGCTGATATTCAATCCAATTTATGTGGAAAGTCACGGAAACTTGGGTTAAAGGGATTCATTCCTATCAGCGCTTTCGTGGAGAACATTTGAATGATGTTGTGGTTCCATCAATAATGGTATTAACTGTACTTTACACTGAACTAAAAATAATCTTAAATTTCTCACGATATCTGTGTTTTATTTTACAAACAAAATGGTCGCTTGTAATGAAAACCTCTTTATATGTAACTCGAAAGCTGTTTTTAATAACTCATAATAATTAGGTCGCCTTTGATGGTCTAAAACGCCAGATGGCCATTTGTTTATATTAAGTTTTTCCTGGACTTTTTGCCAAGCGTAGGCTGATTGTTTCATAACAGCTGTTCCTTCTAGGTCGCGCTTTGGCGTTGTGCTAATTTCCCTGTTACAATATAGCAATTGGCAACAACAGTAACGAAACAACTACTAGAATCCAATAGAATAAATGAGTGGAGGATAAAAATTAACGAAATTAAATACTGACATTATTGAAGAGTACCTTCATCCCGATACCGTAAAATTTCTGCAATTACATTTAGATCTGCAACTAGGATGGAAGAAGAAAAACAAGGAAAGAAGGGACTTAGAGACTACAAAATAAATGCAAAAATGTACTTATACGTAAACAGATGCAAATGAAAGCCATTTGGGTTCGGGTTCTAAAGATTCTGAAGACGTGCAAAACGAACCAATTCAGTTTTCTAAAATAATGAGCTCCAAAACACAGGAGAGACTACGTACATGGAAATCTGAAGACCCCACCAATAAAGAAGAGTTTCAAAGGTTCGCTTCCAAATGAGAACATTATTTGTTTTAAATTTTCAGAGTAAAATTGTAGGTCCACCGATTATTAAATATTTCAACTCTGCGAGCTCAGTTGAACCATGGTTTGTTAAATGATATTCTTTCTTAGCTGTTCTTTTCCTTTCAGCAATTTTTAGTGTTTCTATACTTTTTTCTGTTTCATCTTTCCGCCTTGTTTTAAGACGTCATCTTCTCCTCTTCCCACCTTTTGCGTTTATCTTTAAGAGTTTGTGTACTCTTGTTTGTAAACTCATGGTAATCTTTGAGACCTTATAACTCCTATTATATTTGTTTCTTTATAAAGTTCCTTCGACTCATTACTCGTTCACGTATCATCCGCAATTTTCTTTCCCCCAAATGTGACGGTCATTTGAGAAACACCATAAGTCACATGTTTTCCAGAATGGAGTTTTTGCCAAAAATCGATCGCTTTGGTAAGGATTCACCATCAGTCCAGGCCACCACCAACCAGCAGTTGGTAAAAGAATTGTGCGTTTATTTGAGATACCCTATTGGTCAATCACAAAAAAAATAAATAAATTGTCGACTCGAGCTACATTTCGGAAGATATGAACATCAAGAAAATTGTGCTCAACTGGCCAACAACAGCAACTAATGATGTTCAGGAGTTCGATGATTGATAAAGCAGACGGTTAACTTTTTTAAACTAGGCTTGCTTTGGAAATTTCTTAATTATTATTTTTTATTAACATTAATTGAATTAATTAATTGAATATCGGAAAACCGAAAACAGTGTCCCTCAATATCCTCAATATCACTCATAAAATTAAAACTGAAAAACCAAAAAATAGAACAAGAGTCTATTTATAAATATCTGGGAAGTACAGTGGTTAGCAGGGCAAAAGCAAAAGAAGAAGTAAACAATAGAATACTGGCTGCTAATAGGATGTACTATGCCTTATAGAAGAAATTCCTGGAAAATAAATACATATCGGAAAAGACGAAAGTATCCATATACAAATCAATATACATACTGACACTATTACAAAGATGGGAAAACTTTCTTGACGGAAAGACAAGAACAGGGAATACAGGCCCAAGAGATGAAATACCTCAGGAGAGTTCTAGGAGTAAGAAGAGCAGATAGAATGAAGAACACAGAAATTAGAGAAAAATTAAAAGTGAAATTAGCCAAAGAAATAATAGAAAATAAAAAGCTGAGCTGGTTTGGACACTTAATTAGGATAGATGGCAATAGACAAGTGAAGAAGATAGAAAGCAAGACCGACAGGGAAGCACAAACGGGGAAGACCAAGAAGAAAATGGGATAGTGAGATAAAAGATATCGCAAAAAGAAGGGGACAAGCTCGACACCATAGAGGGCATAAGAGGATCAGATTATGATTATGATGATGATTAATTGGCAAAAAATTAAACAATATTTCAAGGAATTATCTTGGTTTGTTGCATTCTTCACAGTCCAAGGTACAGTCAATATCAGTTAATTTTAGAAACTCCATAAGTCATCGGTAACTGGCATTGGACTAAGGATATCTGCCGAAAAAATCTCTGTCCTGCCTCACGACTAACAGTGTCCTAATTTTTTTTTTAGTTTCCCAAAACCATAACCGATTCAAATTCTTTTCCCACACATCCAGTCTTGTTTGTTCTGTTTGTCCAGGTTTCGCATGTTTAGGTTACTTCGGGTCTTATAACTTTGATTGTGGTGTTATCTTTGCTTTCCTAGAAAAAATCTTATTCTTCAGTATTCTGTTGAGTTCTCCTACACACCGATTTCCTGACGTTATTGTGCCTTGTATTTGGTTTTATTGTAAATACTGCTTCCAGGTGCTTGAATTTATCTATCTCTTGTAAACTTGTATTCTCTCCCTATTTCCGTAGTTACTTTTAGGTAGTTTCCTCTTTTTTAAATTTTTATCCATCCACCCCATATGTTTGGTTTTTCCTTCGTTTACGTACTAACGCATTTTCCTTGCCTTATCCGTCAGTTTCTTGGACACACATTCAATAACTCTTCTTTACGCTTTGTAATGAACACAAGGTCATTTACGAATGTCAAATCTTTTCTGCCCAGTTCTGTTAACGTTCGCGCCTCTTTAGAATCGGCGACATTGGTAAGTCAATTAAAGAAAAAAAATTTAAACTCTATTGTGGTGACCTTCGAATACATTAAATGAATAGTTGCTATTTATAAAACGGCTTCTGATCGCGACTGCGAACTTAAGGAAAAGTTGAGAGATCTAGCAGGATAGCAGTCAAAAGGGGGCAATTAAAAGTTTACTCTTACAACTTTATGAATTTTTAATAATGGTTACTACGTAAGAAATTATTCCTGGCTTGTTCATAATGTGCAACTTTAGCTCTCTTAACCTCATTTAGATGTAAGTAGAATTTTAAAACTCATCATTTTCAATTGTGTAACACTTTCATATTAATATTATAGCTGCCCTGATGAAGGAAATAAATACTTTCCGAAAGCTTGGCAATCAAACAAGAGTAAACTTTTAATTGCCCCCTTTTGACTGCTATTCTGCTAGATCTCTCAACTGTTGCTATTTATTATAAAAGTTTACAATTTCCATATATATTAATAACTGTCATAGAAGAAGAGAGAGTATTTCTAGTTTTCACGCGAATTTTGAAACGCGTACGAACGCCCTTCGTTTATTAAAAAAATCCCTTTTATTCTAGCAGCGCAGCGCTGAGAATCCCTCCAAAGAGGGATCACCTCTCCCACCTGACAACACCGATCTCTGAATATGTAGACGTTAAAATAGACACAAATAATTATAATTTTTTAACAGTGAAGTCAATTATCCTTTTGCCATTTCCAGTGGTTCCATCAGCTTCATTTCTGAGTTTCTTTTACCACAACCTTTATACTTTCATTTGCTAACGAGTTATCTCCTGTATTCACTAATCTCTTCTTCATCTTATTCCTCTTTTTCTTCACCAGGCGCATCTTCATTACATTTTATCTGTATATAATATATTCTATACGAAAAATTTTAATTTTTTATGATTAGCCTTACATTTTTAATTTAACTTGAAGGCTTCTGCGGCCGTCGTCCATGTTTGAATTGGCTTCCGGTTGGAACCTCGTCACGTTGACTTCTTCTACTGCCGACGCTTCGTTCTCCATTGCAGAAGAACTTCCTCGGAGCTGCTGGTGGTGTTGCTACTCCTTCTCGTTAGTGTTGAGACTGAGTGGGTATATCTGTTGTCGTGGTATTTATAGTGATCGGTGGGGGTAGTGGGTCGGAACGGTGATCGGAGATTGGTCTGTTTGGGCGTGACGGATCGATAATGAGATGTTTCCAGGCATTGTGGAGGTAAAAGCCAGTATCACGGTTCAGGTTATCGGGATGTTTGAGGATTTCTATGGATTTTATGATTGAAAAAATGAGATTTGGTGACCGGTCACCAAATCCTATTCTCCGACACAAGACTTCTAGCCCGCTCATCTCATTTTTTCAATCGTAAAATCCGTGAATCCATAAAAATCCTCAAACATCCCAATAACCTGAACCATGATACTGGCTTTTATCTCCACAATGCCTGGAAACATCTCATTAACGATCCATCACGCCCAAACAGACCAATCCCCGGTCACCGTTCCGACCCACTACCCCCAATGATCGCTATAAATACCACGACAACAGACATACCCACTCAGTCTCAATGACCAACGAGAAGCAGCAGCAATATCACCAGCAGCAGCAGCCCTGAGGAAGTTCTTCTACAATGGAGAACGAAACGTCGGCAGTAGTAGAAGTCAACGTGACGCGGTTCCAACCGGAAGCCAGTTCAAATACAGCTTTTAATTCTTTTGATGTATCAACATCAAGAATGCAGAAAATTTTTGTTTTAAAAAGGAATGGGAAATAGTAAAGACTAATCATGTAATCATTCATTTCAATTTTTTGTAATTTTGTTTACTCCGTCGTTTCGTATGCATTTGTTTTTGTAGTCGTACATTGTTTTTATACTCATACGGAATTTATGTAATTGTAAATTATTTGACGTCACAAATTTACCTTTATTGAAAACAATGAGAAAATTCTTGCGTTTCTCTCGTGCAAATGCAGAAACTACATAGCTCATGTATCTTACTGCTGCGAAAGTTACAAATGCATTTCAGGAATGCTTTCGCCCTCTAGAATTTCCAGACTCCGGAAATGTTATATTTAATAACGAGGAATACTCCGGCAAATAAACGCCGCGCCAGGAACAGGCCCGGAAATTGCAGTCTGTCATTCATTTTGAGATCTTATCAGGAATGCCTTCTCAAGCGATTCCTAATCAATTAATTAAGTACGTAAGCAAATGAAATGTTTAATTCTGGTTGTTAATTCGTTAAAGCTGTACTGTTACGTAACACACGCCGCAAAGATAACATTTGACTAACTTTCCCCGAGTTATACACACACACACATACAAAACGACACTAAAAAGGCGAACTGGGACATTTGCTGCTGCATAAATAAATCTCGCGCGTACTTGTTGATGATGATATACAAATTCTGATAGCGAGAAAGTTTCTCAGTTTGCGCGAGTTTTGAGGCAGTGCTCGTCATTAAATTAGATTATGAAGTTGCGACGGATCCATAACCCCCACAGATTTTGTTCCAAATTTAATTGACTGCACCCTCGAGAGCAAATTACTACTTACGAATTATAATGTCGAAATGGTTACCTTTTATTTGAATTCGTTATGTTTCACTAGTTATTCTTTACTCTGAAAAGAGATCGCAACTATGGGGCATGAAAGAAGTGGTACAGATTGTTTTTAGACTTCAAGCTGAGTAGTTGAGTACTGGTTGTCACATGTCTGCACTCAAACTCCTCGGGGCTTTTCGGAGGGTCGGTCACCAATATGGAAGTTCCTTACCAGATCGTTGATAGTAGAGAGGAATTTTTGATGACGTGAAACGAATTGAAGATGGACTGGGGTAGAAGGCAAAGTCTTCATTGGAGGAGATGTGTGAGGACTTTTGGAGATGGCAGACATTGTTGGATATGCGCTAATGGTAGGATCCAGAAGCAAGTTGTGTGTGTCCATTTTGCAAGGTGATTAAGTATGTGTCATACCATTATAGACAATGCCATAATTCCGAGATCTTTTTGACTACCCCTCGTATTTCCTATTCCCGGGTATAAAAATATATCAATTTTATTAAGGAATAAATAAACAAGGAAGTGATAATTTAAGTACGCACATAAACATTTAAAACTGGCACGAAGTTAATGGACTCCCGCGAGCGTTAAAGAAGGGGGGGCCGACCCAGATATAAATCGCGCAGGACTCGCATGGGTAATCCGAAATTAATTGAGCGTGGCTTGTATTTGAACAGCGGGAATCTGCAAGCCGAAGATACGTCTCTCAAAACGTCTCCATTTATAATTCAGCGCGAGTGTCCTTCGGTGTCGGGCGACCCAGGGATGGGGTTGAATTCGTCATAGGTAGCGCCCTGGTATGAAACTTTCAGAGTAATCGTCTGACCTATTTCCTAACAATGCGACTTAACTATTCAAAAATTTAAATTCCACAGTCTGTGGTAAGAACGAGAACGAGAACGAGAACGGGAACGTCGTGTTCTATTAGAATTAATTTCTTTTATTTGAAACAAAAACATCTGGAGTGTTTGAACCGATTGAATTTCCAGTTGGTTTTCTGTGATATTCACTTAATCTTCTCCGGGCTAACTAGTTCCATCCGTAATCGATTAATTCTGGTCGACCCTTCTATTATGCATGCCCAAATGGCCACGTATGCTTCAATTATTCTGACCTAATAGACAAAGATTGCTGAAATTATACATTTTGCATTGAAATTGTAAAATCATATCAAAATTTGCTTAAAAATTATCTGCTAACCACATCAGTGTATGCAGTCGGTAGACTGAAATGAATCGTTGCAAAATTTATTGCTTTTCTGAAAATGATTATTCCAGAACATCCCCTAAACATCGCGCACATGTACATAAATTTTTCAACTTGACGCAAATTCAAACCGATCACTCACAAATGAACGGAAAATGTAATAATGTGGATGAGCAAAATATACATACATTGTGATGCCCATATTTATTGTACGCCCCGTAGAAAGTAATTTGGCCGCCGATTAATGGGCCAATTTTGTCGGCGGGTAAGCCGCATCTGCTGTACCTATTAAACTCGAAGTAACACCGCTTAAGGATAGATTAGAAGTCGTATATGTACGAGGGCGATTCAAATTTGACTTGGATTTTATTTTATCTGATCTTAAGTGGAATTACTGGGACAATTTTCCAGCCGTGATGACCGTTTAAGAACAATTGTACTATCTGTAAATTATATGTACAACAAAGGCAGAGACATTAAGGAAACTGTTTAAAGAATAATGATATTATAATATTATAATATGTCATTGTATTATCGATTATTTAACAATTAAGACAATTTTAATAAAGAAACATATAATAATTCAGTCAAATTTTATTAAAAAGCATATTTTAGACAAAATGGCGTCTAAAAAATAGTTATAGTCGGAATATGTCTTAAAAATGGCGTCTGAAAATGCTTCTGTGGCTCTGTACTGGGAATCTATTTTAAGAATCGGGACTAAAAACATCTCTGTAGCTCTGTAGTTGGAATATGTCTTAAAGATCGCGTCTAAAAACATCTCTGTAATCTGAATCTGTCTTAAAAATGACGTCTAAGATTGTCTCCAGCTCTGTACTCGGAGAATGCCTTAAGAGAATCGTCTAAAAAGATCTGTACTCGGAATCTAACTTAAGAATTGCGCCTAGAACATGTCTGTAGTCGGAATCTGTCTTAAAAATGGCGTCTGAAAACGTCTCTTCTCTCTGAATATGTCTTAAAAATGGCTTTAAAAAAATGACGTCTAAAAATTATTTGTTTGAGAAAAAATTTAAAGAATCTATTGCTTAAGAGATCGATGATTAGCACGAAGAGGGAGAAAGCCCTAATCATGAGACACCTTTGGCTACTATGTATTAAAAACGAAAAAGAAATTTCCAAAATATTTCTAATTTTTGGATACCTTCCTAAAGATTCTACTTTTCTTCTTTGATTAAATTTTTAAATATTTGTTTCAAATAAAGAGAGCAGAATTTAAACATTTAAACATAAAAAATAAAAACATATTATAAATTCTAGAGGAACTTTGTTTTTATAAACATTTGCTTTGTAATGAAGTAAAGCAATTTAAGTAGCTCATTAAAAAGCATCCGAAGTTTTGTTTTATTAGGTTGGCGACACCACATGCTGACAATTCGAATTACAAAAATAACTGACATTTGTTGGCAACTCAAAGTTGTTCAGCCAGAACAGCGCTGAGGCAGCAATTGCTTTTTGCTAAGTTACAGCAGGTGTGAGCGGCTGAACGACCTAGTCTCTCTAATTGACAGTTTGACAGATGTAGCGGCAGAAACGACATCGTTTTCTCGCTGTATTTAAAATTTTAAATGTAATTACAGATTACTTCAGAATGATATACGAGACAATATAAAACAAATTCAAAATAATTTTATAATGGGAAGAAAACAGCATTTTGTAAATCACATAAAGCAATTGTTAATTTCTAAAAACCTAACAAATTGGCAATTAAATTAATGTTTTCTCACCCAAACCATGGTACATAGAGAGGGATGGGCGGATATGGAGTTTGATCACACTATGACACTCGATGAATACTACTTTCGGCTCTCGGCTTTGGCTGATGTACTCTGTCACCACATTTAACTTTAAATGACTTGCCTCGTACCTACCTTGACAGATGACAAGCTCTGCTGACTAACGTATCAGCTGTTCCACTCGACTAGCAATCACTGGAGATAGGAGTGGGTTAATTACGATGGTAAAATAACAAAAGGGCACCAGGTCAGACTTGAGTAAACAAACTGAACGTAAACGATCTTGTCGACGTCTCACTGATGATGGGCGATGCGTTACTTCGAATACATGTTAGTATAACATGTCACCAAATTTAATTTTAAATGACTTGCCTCGTACCTACCTTGACAGATGACAAGCTCTGCTGACTAACGTATCAGCTGTTCCCCTCGACTAGCAATCAGTGAAGATGGGGGTGGGTTAATTACGATAGTAAAATACCAAAAGAGCGCCAGGTCAGACTTGAATAAACAAACTGAACGTAAACGATCTTGTCGACGTCTCCGAATCCACTAAATCGGCAGAAAATCAAAAGTAAACAGAGGCTTATTTAACTCACTGGTACGTTAAGGAGTAAACACAAACACAATAACAAAAGTTAACTTAAACTTTAATCAAATACCATTAACTATCTTGGACAAAGGTACACGATAATTTGACTTCTTAACAATAATGTGGTTTACCCACAAATTCAAAGGCCGTAATTCGCTCTCACAACTCGGTTATGCATATAAACAAACCGATCCACGATATGTCAGAATAAATTAAGTTGGAAATACCTTAACCTTATTGACAGTAACGGTAACGTCAAGTCAAAATTACCAACCGAAGTGCAGTGGGTAGTTACGATGCCCTCTGTCGGTCGCGTTCAGCGTCGACAATCCGGTTCAAACTGGATTCACAGGGCCCGTCAAGATGGCTGGTCAGGTTTCCCTCATAGGACCGGAAAGCTCGAGAAATACTACGAGTTGACTCGGTTTGAGCCCAACTCACGACGGTACAATACAAGAAGGCTGAAGCGCAGTAGATCTGTGCATACAACTAAAAGCCTGTATAGAAGGAGAAATGGGTCGTTAGCGGCCAACATGGCGTTCAGACAAAACGGCGGTTTTTGGAGTATTCCAGGCTTGGTATGGGGCTTAAAATACCCCAAACTCGTTCGGTGGTGTAGTCAGGCATTCCGGCAACGCCGTAGATGAATTCTCCTCACATAAAGAGCAAGAACCCCGAGATTACACTAAGATACGTCAAAACCTTACGATGGCCGAACGTAGAATGAAACGGGAACGCGAATCTCAGATGGTGGACGCTAAATAACCCGCGAAACTCGCAAGCGGTAACCAATGGTGAACCATGATATAGTCACGTGGTGTCTTATATCGAATGAGCTTCGTGGTAGCGGGCAAGGAGTACAAGGATGCCAAACGTACCAAAACGCGGCTTAGACGTCGCTTTGTTGCCACGTTTTCTTAGCGGCAAATTCAAACGTAACAACTCAACCGTACGACTTGTGGCTGTGTGATCTCTGATTGTGAAACCCAGTTTCTTTTATACGGTTTTAGACCGGATATTCCGATTATAAATATTCTTGCACTTGCCCTAGGAGTCAACGTGATTTTCTTGGGTCATTCGCATTTAGTCATGTTTACATACGGTTTTTTGATGAGTCAACTCAGCGACTGTTTGGTATTGCAATATACAACTGAAAATTCTCCGATTGCAATTTATTTTAAAGCTCAGTCCTGACTCACGATGGCAAAGCATTTGAAACAGCAAGTCATTTGTTTACTTAACTTTTAAATTGAATTTAAATTACGCACTGAGCTTAATAATTTGCAAATTTGCCGATTTCTTACAGAACTAAAGAAGAAACATGCCTAATTTAAATTGTTCAAGAAATTGAATCTTCTTTCACAAGATACGATTTTTAGGCTGGTTTTCTCAGTCCTAGTTTAACTTTAAACTCCTCTTTATTCCCATGGTAGCAATTATAAAAACAATTGTTCCTATGGAAATAAACGGAGTTTGAAGTTAAACTAGAACTGAGAAAACCAGCCTTAAAGTAGTAATTAGAGGGTAATTAGCCAAAATGCTAGGTACTATTTACGATTAGAAAAGATGTATATTGTGTTGGTAAAGGAATGGCAAACACGAAAAACGGGACACCACTTTTTACCTTTTTCTAGATTGCATCTAACTTAAAATGACAGTTCTGACGTTATACGTCTTACAACTTAGGTTATGTTAGGTTATAATGTAACGACGATCAAACTTCAGTAAATTATAAAAAAATATCTTAACCTTAGATCTAATAACTTTAAGTTTTTAAACATATTCTAGATACAATTGGTTTTATATTAATATTTTGGTTATGGTGCTGCTTTTACCCATCATATGTCATTTCAACGATGATTACAGTTTCCTGCAATCGAAAAATACGACCACGTAGCTAAAGTTTGACCATTTAAGGCTTGGCGGCCTGTTTTTCATGCTCGCCACCGTACGTTGAAACTGTGAATTAGCCGTATTCTGAGCACAACGCATTCAATGAATTAAATATATTACGAATCTTGCAGCAGAAGCTTCTATTTGCATGCGTTTCTATTTGAAGCCTTTAATAGAATTATGACGAAAATAGAAATTGGAACTCATCCCAATTTCTCGCCTCTGCCCTTAAGTCTGTCTTCTTTCTTATGCTGCTTCGAACGCTTCGACACTTGATACTGCTTCTACTTTCCTTCGAAGAAACGAACTTTCATATCCGGCTTGAAGGACCATAAGTTTTACTCGTAATGAAGATCGTGTTGGTTTCTGAAAGTTCTTCAACCGAATAAAAATTCTGAAATGTCGTAAAATGTCGTAAAACAATTTTCACAGACAAATCTTTGAAAGGCGTGAAACCTTCGACCGTTTTTAATAATAATAAAGTTTTCGGTGCACCCCACCAGATACTGTCTCTTAAATGCGAACCCCATATTGAAAAAAAAAACACACAGAAAACGAAAATAATTAAAAGAAGCAATTAACAAAGTTGGCTTTACTGATGGTTGTCGATTATATTAGAGGAAGTCATAATACCTAACAGTAGTTAAATGACAGCAAAATGGTGATGCCCTCTTACGGATATTGATCCAGTTTAAAGCCTACTTTAGAATTTAGACAACCACAAGATGGCGCAACGCATGTCGCCGATGACAGTCAATAAAGCATGGAGCAGATTTAGCGTTGCTGAAGGGTTTCACTGGCAGAGGAAGTCATCAATGTCCAAATTCTTTGGACATTGAGAAAACAACAGCAAAGACAATGATACTGCAAGCAACACCTCGGTCATACCACGAGGAAAGAGAGCTGATTTTTTCTCGACTTTTAGATTTGGGATCATCATCCAATGCGTATGGTACCGCAAGAAGGACAAGGACATTAATGACTTGGCGGCCTTTGTTTAAATTGACCTTCCAGAGAAGAAACAGCATTTTATATAATCAAATAAAGCAGTTGTTAGTTTCTAATAACATAACTAACTAGCAAATGAATTAATGTTTTCTCACCGAGACCACGGTACTAGATGCAGAGAGACGGACGGTTTTTGGGAGTTTGAGCACTCACTATGACATTCTGTGAATGCCAATTACGCCTTTGAACTGTGAGTGATGTGTTCGACCATACGACTACTGGCTGCATGATAAATCATGAAACCCAGTCGCCTTTTATATGGCTTATGCCGGAAATTCCGATTATGAAAAATCTTACATATGGAACACTTGCCCTATGAGTCAACGTAATTTTCCTAGATCGTTCGCTTTTAATCGTGTTGACATTCTGTGAATTCTAATTACGCCTTCGAAATCTGGGTGATGTGTTCGACCAAACGACTACTAGCTGTGTGATATGTATCATGAAACCCAGTCGCCTTTCATATGGTTTATGTCGTAAATTCCGATTATGAAAAATTTTGCATGTGGAACACTTGTCCTACGAGTCATCATAATTTTCGTTCGCTTTTAGTCGTATTTGTAAAATGCCTCGGCGGCTGTTTGATGTTTGGGTTTTGCTCTTCTCAGTTTAACGTTGATGTACCAGCTCCAGGATAACTTTTCGAGAAACCGATTTTGAATGTCATTCTTGCTTCCATTCCTAAATGTCATCCTCAAGGAAGCAATACACTCGTGGAGGGGTACCAGGAATTGAGAAAAACGATAGTACAGTGTCGTATGGGCTGAGTTCGGCCAATGATATCGCTACGTATGGCTAAACGTGTGCTTCATTCTGAACAGATGTCGTCATCTAGTGACACTCGAACAGCTGAAGCAAAACATTCGTGGAGGGGTCTCGGGAATTGAGAGAATCGATAGCTTAATGTCGAATGGGCTGAGTTTAACTGAGGATACTGAAACACTCAACACTTCAGCCATTTTTATTCGCTAGGATTCGCTTTAATAACACCTGGACGTAATCGCTATTTTTGGCTGAATGCAAGCGTCTCGTAATTAAAAAAAAACTGAAAGGGTATTCGTCATATTTGTTTTTGCTTAGTTGATCCCCAACATGTTTCGACTAAGAAGAAAAGGCTTACGCAATTCGCAAGTGACATTATTGAGCTGACACTGAACCGTTCAGCCAATTTTGTGATTCGCTACGATTTAAAGACAAAGAGGAAAGTAATCGCTATTTTGGCTGAACGGAAACCATAGAAAGATCCGCAGAAGGCAGGAGTGAATGGGCAATTTTCTTCAATTCGAAACTCTGCTTTTAACAAAAGAAGCGTGAAAGTTATTTTCTGTTGCGTGGCTTAAAATTTTAATTAAAATTTCGAAAGTCCAAACAAAAGTGAATCGTTTTAATTCCGTTTCGCTTGAAAGCTAATGCTTATTCAGAAAAAGTTTCTAATTTATGAAAGCGTTTCGGCTTACAGTACCTACTTCTGACGACGTTTCGTCCTTTATCAAAAGGATTTCCTCAAACTCGTTTATTAACAAAGGACGAAACGACGGCAGAAGAATAATAAACAATGTCGTTCTACCAGATGCCACAAAAGAAGAAGGACCACGGTGCGAAGGTCTTCAAATTAATTTTTATACAAGAGAATTTTAAACATAGATATAGTCGTCCAAGTTTTGTACCGGTTTTATGATCTTGCTATAAAAAACAGCTTCAAAGAGACCGGCACTGCGGTCGCCCCTGTCGCTCTTTTTGGCAAGGCCATAAAACCGCTACTAAACTGGGACGACTATACTCTTAAGTAACTTCAGACAGTGAGTAACATTTGAAACTAATAAACAACTTTAGGAGCATGTAAAGCATTAAAAATAATCCAATTTTTTTAAAGGAAACAGACTATTTAAATAAATACTACTATACATTTACGATTTCTTTAAAAGTATAGGATGCCCATTTTTAAACGTGATGCCTTAACGTTTAAAAGTAGGCAACCCATTCTACTCCTGAAATGTTGCTGTGATAAAAACACACTTGATTGATGGGTTGACTATTCGAAAATCTTCAGGGGTCACGGGATGCCTGTGGATGGCTTTAAAAGTTTCTGATTTATTAAATGGAAACACTGACTTTACGTGTGTATGAATTAAATTTATTTCTATATTTCGACAAATTTTTAATTGAATAGATAATAATTATTTCGAATACGTGAGCTTTTTTATGCAAGTTCAAAAGCAACAAATAAACGAGCGAAGCACAAAGTGGAGTTCGAAGAGAACGCATAGTTTGCATGCAAGCAAAGTTTAAGTAATGAGAACGTGCAGAGCACTTAGTCGAACCTGAAATCATGGCCTTAATTTCCAATTAAGTGCCGTGTTTAATGCACGATGTGAATGTCATAGCCGGTGCATTGCGTAATTAAACGCCATAAACAAACCAAGATTTACCTTTAATAGAACAGAACAACTCTTTTCAATCGGCTTGTATATTTTTAAAAATTTTCAAATTGGTTAAATTTGTAGAATTACTATCGTCAGCACAAATATCATCAATTCGATTCGAGTTTATCGTATTAAGGGCATTGATTTTTTATTTCCCTGAAAGCGTCCTGAAACGAGAGAAAGCAGGAAGAAAAGAGAGGCGAGCGAGACTGGATGTCGTTGGGTAAATGTAAAGTGACAGGCTGACGAGTTCGCGGTCCTGTGTCTACCTCCTGTCATTTTGCATGAACGATATTGATCCAGTGTGCATCCTCTACCCTTCTCGCCGTGTTCAACACCCCCGCGGGAACAACACAGCGAGCGTTGCGAATAAAACGCATGCAGCAAAACACGATGATTATGCGCCGTGGCTATGCGATGCATTCAACTATGTTGTCAGCTAATATTCCGGATGTTTATCTTGGCTTTCATATTCGGGTTTGATGTGCATAACGATATTTGAATGCAAAGCCACCATTGCATTGGCACAAATATGAGAGGGATGCAGGACACTATTATATTACGTATTTATTGTGAATTCGAATAAGAAACGAAGCGATTCTATTTTTAAAATGAAAATCTAATAATATCAGCAAGTTGCACGAGCCCTTCATAACATTACGGGAAAATTCGAATCGAGATGTTTACAAATGTCATCGCAGTAGCTAAATAAAAATTATTAACTCCGAAGGATAAAGACGAGAAATAAATATTTGTGATATCTACAACCTACACCTATTTTTGCGTACCTACTTCAATTACAGCTCTTCAAATATTAATAAGGCCACTAAAAGTAAACCTCGCCTCAGGAGTCTCTTGCATAAATCAATTGAACAAAGTGGGAGATCACACGGCAATCAGAAGAAGGGTTTAGGAAATTTGCAAAACTGGAACATCGATTTTCCGCCCCGGCGCGGCATAATTAACTCCTCCAGTAGTAACTGCATATAGAAGCAGTAACAATTGCATTCATATTAAGTGATGCTAATAACAGCTGGTGAATTACGTACGCGAAAGTTCTGGAGCATCTCGTACAACGTACATAGCCCCAAGTTGGTGGCTGAATAACAATAGTTCATTCAATAATTTCACGGATATTAACCGAATTATTGGCGACAATGGGGGGTGTCGAAGTATGACGAGTTCATATATGTACAATGTAGGAAGAGGAAGTTACCCTCGCCGACCTCAATTTGAAACTAATTGTAACTACGTTAAAAATGTAATTCTTTACATTCACGTTCACATTTACATTCACATTCACATCGAACTTGCAGTTTGCAGACGTGTATCACTTTGTCGAGGGATATTAATTTTAACTGTCAGGCGAGCAGATCTGGGATTTAGAATTCCGGAAGTGTGTTCAACTGTAGATATGGTGTACAAGGAAAGGGATGGGAACCGCAGATTGCGCTATTGTGCGACAGGAGTAGCTCTGGAGAGTCCATTTGCATCACTTTATCGGCAATGCATTCTATTCTGCTTACTACACCTAGCCAGTTTATATGGTGATCAGGAACGTTAACTTACCAACGCGGTTAAATACGGTTCGGCATGTCGAATACGAAGGAAATGTATCGATGTTGAGTCTTAATTGCTCTAACTTATTGACTTTGTAATTTCCACTTAATTAAAGTAATTTGCTGTATAATCTTCTCGTTTCTAGTCCGGGAAGCTGCGAGAAATCTCTCGCAAACAATAGACTTTTCTAGACAGGTCATCGCCCCCTGTTAGGTGGGTGGCCTATACGTCAGGATGTAACGATGCACACCGAGAAAAAAAATAGAAAATCTGATTGTGTATTTTGTGTTTACAGATTTCCTTTATATCGACGCATCCCGGTGGATTTCTTAATATTGGTCGGTTTCTTTTCATTTCAACGTTGATGGCGTTGGTAAGGGAAATAGAAGTGGTGACCTTCCTCAATGTCTTCGACTTGATGGTTGTATATTTATTTTGTTTCTCTTGCGGCCTTCCACTGGTGGAGGCTTTCTTCTCGGCCTCCGGGTTCTTGGGTTTCCTCCTGGACTGCTTCTTTTACGTTGTGGGTTTCTTCGTGATTTTTTTTCCAGTCCGGCCAACTCGATTACTTCTCCCGCTTCTTCTTTGGCATCGATTTGAGAGCTTCCGGTTTCTCAGCTGGTCCTTTGGTTTTCGGCGCCGATTTTGCGACCGAACTGCTTCTTCTCTGCGGTAGCACTCTTTGCTTTCGTGATGACGTTGGCAACGGAAGAAGAGATGGCCTTCTGGATGTCTTCGACCTGACGACCCTCTTCTCTATCTATTTTGTTTCTCTTCCCCTCGGACGCGTAGACTTTCTTTTCCAGTTCTGCTATCTTTGGGTTTTGCTATTACTTCTTCTTTGGTTTTGCGACCTTTTGGTCGGTTCTTTAAGTCGCCTGCTTGATTTTTTCAACTTTGGAAGTCTTTGGAAGTTGCGTTTACCCCATTGCTAAGCACAGTGAAAGAGAGGGAGAGCTGTTACCTGATGCTTTCATCCGTAATCGACTGCGCAACCTAGGTTGGTCAGTCGTTGAAAATTCAATCGATAGTCGAAGGCTGTAGCGGGCAACGCAACGCATACGAATTGCCTTTGCAAACGGATATGTCCTATCAAAAAGTATCCACACGCATAAAGAGAAATCTAGAAAAGAGGAGGCCCACTTGAAAAAGTATTCACTTAAAAAAAGACCTAAAGAAGCTACTTTTCAGATTTTTAGAGGAACGTCCCAGGCGTGTGTGTATGGATTTCGGCTTTGGCCGTACATTCAAGAATTTTGGGCCTTCTCCGATAGAAACCACAACGAGCGGAGTAAACCGCTCCTCTGGTCGATCCTAAACGCCTTGGTCGAAGCTCGAAACACTTTCCCCTTTGACTACGGAGTCTTCGGTCGAAGATTAGGAGAGAGTAATATGGTTTATCAAAAGAAGGAACTAAAAAACACAGTTGGGGCCTAGCCTAGGCCTAACGTTGCCTTCTTGGTAATCGGGTTTGTCCCAAGAAGTAACGTATACTTAAGGGGTTGCAGGGCGAGGTCAGAATTAAAATACATAAAGTACATTTATTGGAGTTACAAATATTCTTACATGACCAACTGTAACGGCACTTTACTTAGATGACAGGAGTTCGCTCATCTTGACCAGGATCTCGTCGAACTAACTATTAATCGGAAAATCGATCAATTTATATGAATTGACTTGACCTATTTTCCAATGGCGTAGTTTGTGCAGGTGTTCGTTGTTCTTAGAAATTCTGATAACTCATTTTTCTCTGCGGCCCGCTGCCACGATGATGCAATCCATGCAGAGCGGATGAACTAGATTTTACATGTTTTTATCTTCTGTTACAATAAAAAGTAAGTAGTTTTTTGTTTGACCGATCAACTTAGTTTTCCTAGAATTGATTAACGGTACGCCAGTCAAAGGCTCTAACTTTGGGGCTTTGATCAAAGCGATTGCTTGTTTATTTCCAGGAATAATCACGCTCTGACCTTTCACCAAGAAATCTTGGGAAATTTGATGACGTCACTTGAACTTTAACAGAAGCGTTTATTGAAGGATTTAGGCAATTTTTTCCTGCACAACTCTTCGAGATGTTAACGTAGTACTACGAACAATAACCGCAACGATGGTAAAGAACGTGCAAGTGTTCCCACCAGGGATGCAAGACGAAAAGTAAATTCGGTTCCCTGGACCGGTTCTTTTCCGCTTTGATTGCAGCTGGGACTGTGAAACGGTTTGGGTTACGTTTTGCATCCCGGGTTTTGTCATGGTGCAGGGGCTTAAGTTCAACAATGAATCACTAGGTTTTGTTACTACTGACAGGGTTACCCTAGCCTAAGTAGTCAGTGGTGAGTTGCCAAACTAAGAAGAACACATCAGTTTGAGGCATGGTGAAGTCCAAACAAGTGTTTTTATCTTGCCGTCAGTGAATTTTGATGGTGATAGATTACTACCATAAGAGGTCGATGGTGAGATACCAGATTAGGGAAAACACATCACTCTTCTAAAGATGGAGGTTGAAGCGATAGGTTTGGGAAAAATCTCCACTGAATGTTACGCAGCATATGAAAAAGCAGGAGTTACAAAGACCAACAAAGATGGATACATTAAATTGGACCACCCCATAAAACTCAAAACAGGCTACATAGTAACGAACCCTCGGATGCAGTAGGGTTTCTACAGTTGCTGACACAAAAGGCGCAATCAGTCTGGCGTATAACACCGCGCCCGTGTCTCATGTCGCTTGCAATCTTCGCGCCTATCTCCCTAGAGACGCCCACCCCCCCGGAGCCGCCGCCGCCACCTTCCGCTCCGTAATTTCCGCCGCGAATTCCATGACAGCCGGCTTTCTGATTCGCCGTCATAACTCGCTGGCTCGGGTTTGACAACTCTCGAGCTGAAGCGGAAAGGACAGGGACTCGCGGGCCCGCTCCAGGATTCGCCTCGAAAGTGATTAGCACCGTCCCTGAAGTGACGGCGGACAAGTTTTAATGAGACCTGCGAAATTGCGGAATCATGTTTGTAACTGTGCGGATGAAAGTTCCTCGAATAATTTGGAATATTTTACAGCCGGGCTGCGGGGGATGTAATATCGTTGGGAACGACATTAAAACTATATCTGATAGCTTGTAAAATATAATCTCACTTTTAAAGCTGTCTTATAAAAGACAATTTTATTGTTAGATGGTAGTTTGTGAAATAAAAAAGAAAACAACTTGAGAATAGGCTACCCGCAAATCAGGAAGGAATGACCTGTTCATAATCATCGCGCGTTTTCGTGCATTATCGTCGATTCTTCGTCCCGTCGGCGTCGCGTCGGAGCGCGAAGTTTGAATTTTTTTATTATTCTTCGTCAATTCAGCGAGCAGGTAATGCGATTTTATTTTGTTAGATACCCTCAGGTAGTACATACAACCCCCCCAAGGCCTCTAATTACTTCCGATATGAAGAGCAAACCGTAGAGAAACAGCTTCTTGTTTGTATCAAATATTTTCCGGGCGACTGAGCCAAATTAGTCCTGCTTCTGCGAACAGGAGTTTGTGGTCCTGTGCTTAAGGACGCTGCGGCGTCGTATCCATTGTTACGCGATGCCCGCTCGAGTTCTTTGAGGACCACGTGCAGTTGACGTATGTACACTACAGGAAGGGTGGCGGCCATTGCGGTTCTTTTCAAGTGCGTTTTTACGCCGCTTTAGCGTCGGAATAAAGAGTGAATGTTAAGCGAGCGAATTAAAATGTTCGCTCGCTCGTGATATTTATGTTATGGCGGAATCTTATTAGCTTTGGAACGCGGCGTGGCATGAAACACTTTCTTGAAATATTACCGCGGCGCGGCGCCAGCGTTCATTTCTTTTGTTTAGCGGTTACGTAATTAAGCATAAATTAACGAAGAGTATAAACAAATGTGCAAATTTTTGTTTCGCTTGGCAATAGTTAACCCTAAAGCCCTCCTTCACTGCCTCACCTCTTCCTCGTACCTACTTGATTCAAATCTTATTCATTTTATTTTTGTAAAAAAGAAAAGTTTGTCTGGGTTTTTATAATTTTCCATCGAGCAGCAAAATTTACCCACCCTCTGGAGGTAATACATGCATACCAATTCTGCTTTCGGCGTTTATTTGAAGACCTACGTGCGTAACTAATGTTATTAAACCGCTTTGTATCCTTTGTAATTACAATAAGGTCGCCTAATTATCTAGTAGTGCATGAACCGAGCCAAGATCAACATAACCACACCTTGAAAGTTCGCAAGTCGGTGTGTTCTAACTTTGCCCCGAAATTGGGGTACATTTCCTCGGGAGTTTATTCCCCGATAGAATTTGAATACATCCAGCTAATTCAAGTCTCATTTCGGGATTCCCTCCTTCTTTTACCGTAGGCGGACCAGACACGAATTATGGAATTTATCGTCGAAGTTCCCCCGAAAGTATTTTAATAGACATTTGAAACTCGGGGAAACTTTTGAATTCGGAAGGATTTAGGGGCGCGCCCGACGTCGTTCGCGTAATCCGCTTGTTCCGTTCGAAATAGCGAGTTTAGTTTTAATTAAATCAATGTAGTCAGACTTTCGCGGCGGCGGCTTCATTTCACAAACAAACGACTGCAGTTGGCAATATTTCGGGCGGCCCCGGTGGTGGTGGTGTAGACTTGCTGCTATTTATGCGCCGCTTCATTACGGCCGAGTATGTTAGGAGTTTCAAACATGCATCTGTTATTTCAGCTATTTTACGGAGGAAGCAAGTTTGCGCCGGTAATATTTTCATTAAGTCATGTGCGTAATTTAAATTCCAAACTTAATGGACGAGTACATTAAAGGCTCGACATTCGAGAAGTATTCGAAAGGAACACATTTGACAATTTCTTTGGAATTCGCCCAACTCGAGAAGAATAGATCGACAAGTCTTTAGATGGTACAGCAACCCTAGTCAGAGAAAGAAAAAATCCTTAAGGAGTTTCATTCAACAGGTCACGTCGTGAAGAACTACCCAAAGGGTTACACACCCCTCATCTTCTGGTCACTTCTTCCGGTTTTGGTAGCGTACGCAAAAATTTCATTCCATCTAAACTGGGCGATGAAAGCAATTCCTGGCTACTAACACTCAAACCAGAAACGTACAAACAAAGGATTTGCCACTTGGAACTTTTATAGTTTGACCGTGTGAAGATACGGCAAAGTATGAGGGTCACATTTCACAATTCTTTTGTGTATTCGCTCAACCCGGCAAGAATAGATCAAATGAAAGTGGATCGGCAAGTCCCTAGATAGTACAGCAATTGGTATAGACTCTCGTCAAAAATAAAGTCCTTAAGGAATTTCACTCAACAGAAAAGTACCTGTACGACGGGTCCTGAAGAACTGTCTCAAGGATATCTACACATTCCTTATCTTCTGGTCACTCCTTCCGGTTTTGGTTGAGTATGCTATGGCTAAAATTTCATTCTATTTAAAAAGGGCACAGAGAATGATTTCTGGCTGAAAACTCAAACCACAAACTTACAAACAAAGGAATTGCGACTTGGGTCGCTCAACCTGGCAAGAATAGATCAAGTGAAAGTCCTTAGACGGTACAGCAACTGGTGTAGACTCTGGTTAAAAAAAAGTCTTTAAGGAGTTTCACTCAACAGGCAATTTGTTACACTGTCACGTTCTTATTTCCCTCTTTCCTTTGTTAAGAAGAAAATGGCACATGAACAACACTACCGGGGCTGAGCTCTGCGTTTTATGCCAGTCGATGAGTTAGGCCAGGGTTCTGATCGGTGACAAAAAAGAATAGAAAGTACCATTCATGAAATTTAATAAAGTCAGATCAGATCAGCAAAACAGCAAAAATATGAATCACCTGACTATTTTTTCTTAACTAAATTAATCTAGGGGTGAATGAAATGATTCTTACTTGCTAAATTTCTGCGCTGACTAAAACTAAGTGTTCAGAAGGACTGATTATTTATCTGGCGAAGATAAGATAATAGACTCACGGCAGTGTCCTTCTGGCTCCCAGGTGGTGGTTTGTAGTCTGGCTTGCGAACGAAGAAAATTCTCGAAGAAATGAGGAACCAAGTTCAGTCACTCTTGATTAAGGATTCAAGAGGAGTATGAGGTGGCCAAAAAAAGAAATTCTTTCTTCGCGAAACACGTGGTGCTTTCAAGGTCGCGGCGGTGATGCAAAAAGAATTGGATGGCCTTTCAAAATCTCTTGGGCCTTTTAAATGCCTATTCTTTTAAAATATCTTGGTTCTGTAGAGATTGATGAAATGTAAAAATATTAGAGAATAAAATTGAAAATAAAATTACTTACATTTTAAACCACGAGATCAATTAATTAACGATACTGTACATGGGCAGCGAAAATGCCAAAAGGAGTGCGTGGCTTGTCCGGAGCGATACGGGCCGGTTCCAGTTTTTTGTTTTGGAGATGTTTTTAAATAGTGCCTAAGAAGTGGCCTATAGCGAAAGGGGTACGAAATCCCATCATGTTTGAAAGTGGTATTGGGAAAAAATTAAAACCGCGAAAATATGGGAGTGACAGAATTATTAAGATAAGAAGAAAACTTTCTCAATCTGAACACTGATACCTAGATTAACTTAATTCTACAACTAGTTAGTAATAATAACAGAACACGTGACGAAACCGTCACAACACGTCAGGTTCAAAAGAAGGAAACCTATACATGCCTCATTTTCTGGTCACTTCTTTCGGTTTTGGTGGTGTACCGGTGTACGCTATCTTAATTCAGATTAGAGCTGTGTCAATCGTGATTGATTCGATCATTTGATTGCAATCATACAAAAGTATTGATGATTGCATTCGCTATTGTATAAATGTGTCGTTCATCAATTCAATCAAATGATTGTAACGGTGATTGCAATCATATCATTCCATTCACTCTTACGCAATCATTTGAATTCAATCAAATGATTGTAATGGTGATTGCAATCATAACATTCCATTCACGCTTACACAATCATTTGATTGAATTGGTCAATAATACATTCGTAATAACTGGTACTTGATGAGATGAATGAATGATTACCGACGATGAACGAATGCTTTTAGATCGTGTAACACTTGAAGCGAAATATGTATAAGAAACGAAATTAATATTTCTCTCAAAAGTAAATAAAATGTTGATAGAAGCAAACGATATTACCACATTAAGTTTGTCTCACGTCTTACATTGCACGCGTTTCGATTAAGAATGGTAAAGGTTATTGCCGTTATTGGTTAATCAGTCGCACGTCGCATGATGGTCGCATGCAGCGCCCCCAAGACCGAGATCGGCACGTTGCGAGATTGATTGACTACACAATCAATCGTTCTTTTCAATCACAATCATTCTTTTCAATCAATCATTTTTTTCAATCATCGTTCTTTCCAATCAATCATTCTTTACAATCAACCGTTCTTTACAATCAATGAACGATATGATTGATCGGATTAAATGACCGAATCTTTTTTCATATCAATACTTGAATGATCGAATCTTTGAAAATGAACGATTGACACAGCTCTAATTCAGATTCCTGGTGGTAGTAAACCCGTCATCGATTTCTTCACCAATAGTATAGACTGGTCAGAAAAAAAATTCAAGTTCAAGTTCTTTTGAAATACATATACATCAGATACCTGGTAATAATACACACCCTCTTTTTGATAGGGGTCACCGGTGATGCAGACTTTAGTCATAGAAAGGAAAAGTCCTTAAAGGAACTTCAGAAACTGAAGAACCATCTTTACCTCCCTCATATTCTGGCCACTTTTGCTAGTGTTGATTGGCGTACGCGTCACCAGTAAGGCAGACTTTAATCAGAGAAAGGAAAAGTCCTTAAAGGAATTTCAGAACTTGAAGAGCCTTCTTCACGGCCCTCATATTCTGGTCACTTTTGCTGGTGTTGATGGTGTACGCGACTTAATTCAAATATACTTCAGATCCCTGGTGGTACTGCGCACAGTACCCGTTTTTTGAAATTTGTCAATTTCACTGGTGACTTCCAGGACTTTGACTCACTACCTCTGTTGCAAAGATCAATACGTTAGGTTGTAATTTGGGTTTTACAACAAACCCGGCCACCGTTTTGTAATTGCTCGTTCGTTCTTGAAATCCCCAGGACTAGCAGTGTCTCCTCCTAACGTCTCCAATGTCCATAGGAGGGCGACAGTGTTTGCTTTGAGAAATTGTGGTTTCAGATCCCGCCCTCTTCTTGATAGTCGTCAATTTCACTGGTGATTTCCAGGACTTTTAAATTTTTTAACGACTCTTGCCATGAAATCTGGACGGCATGTCTTAGCTTAAGTGAAAAGTACATCATTGCACTCCTTTATGCTGTTTTACGGTACAGCTACGACATGCCGTCCAAACTCCATGGCAAAAGTTGATAAAAAATTTAAAAAATCACGCAGTACAAGGATCAATCCGTCATGTTGTAATTTGCGTTTTACCATATGCCCGGCCACCATTTTGTTATTGCTTATTCGTTCCTGCTATCCCTGGGCCAACAATGTCCCCTCATAGTATCTCCAGTGTTCACAGGAGGGCGATAGCGCTTGCTCTGAGAAATTGAGACCTCCAGATGTCTTCACTGGGGGAAGCTAACGCTCACTTTGTGAAACTCTAGTCTCTACAAAGAAGTAAGTTGATGCTTATAAAAGATGAGTCCTTCATACTGTAAGAAATCGGCAATTTGTAAATCATTCAGTTCATTGCGTAAGTTAAAATTCGACACAACATCGTCTACGCGACCGCGGAAAATTCGCCCACATAAAATAATAACGTAAACAAACGACTTGCTTTGCCGTAATAAAATTGCATTCGGGGAATTTTAGTTCCATAGGTGGCTCATCAAAAAAGCCGGCGATTATGCAAGCATAAGAGCGGACGATGTGGAAAATTACGACGACTCATAGGGCAAGATTTTTCGTTATCAGAATTTCCGGTATAAAACGATTTAAAAGACTACTGAGTTTTAAGATAGGTATCATACAGCTAGTAGTCGTATGGTCATGAACATCACCAGAGTCTGAAGGCGTAACCAGCATTCGCCGTATGTCATAGTATGTGGTCAAACTCCGAAAATCCGTCCGTTTCTCTGTATCTAGTACCATGGTTTGAGTGAGAAAATATTAATTTATTTGCCAATTAGTTATGTTATTATAAACTAACTGATTTACAAAATGCCGATTATTCTCTTTATAAAATTGTTTTGCATTGTCTCGTATGATATCGTTCTAAAGTAATCTTCGATTATATTTAAATTTTACATTTGTGTAAATTGTGCTCTTTTAAATAGTATTATATGTACATATTTATTTTTACCTCTCTTTTCTTTATTTTTAACTAAATATCATTTAAAAGAAAGCACATACAAAAAAAGAAACGTAAGTTCATCAATCCCGAAAAATATGCAGATTCCGAAATTTGTGCACTGGACATAGTAAGTTTGCTTCGATTCGGTTCGCGGAGAACTAATTGCAACGACGGGCGCTGGCTGGCATCGAAAACAAGTGGGCATGATTAGTCAAATTTCTCTTTTTATTTTTCTAGTGCATTCCCTATCGCACGCAATATAACAGGATGTCCAGTTGAACATTTACCGAATCTGTATGTAGTGGCGGGCAAAAGCTAAAATCTCATTCCATATAAAGGGGACACTGAGAGCAATCTCTGTCTAAAAGCTCAAACTAGATACGTACAAACAAAGAAATGGAATAATAGAACTTCTCTCTCACTCTCGTCGTGATATTTAGATGAGCATAGTGTCTCGACGAGGCCTTGTACAATTGATAAAGTTGAAAGTGAAGGATAATTCGTCTGCTTTCTTTTATCATTTTTAACCACCCATCCCGCACAATACAACTAGCAAAGATACGTAGAAAGGAAAGCGCCGATTCATCCCTAATAACCTAAGAATATCCCACTCCATAAGTACTATGGGGGTTCTGACTCAGAACCTGGAGATTATCTGCTACCTGTTTTTTATCTGTTATTTATAAACTGCTACCTGTTTTTTGAAAACTGCTAACGCAGGGACGCCCAGAACAGATGAAGTCAAGCAGGAAGACGTTACCACTACCGCACGATGCTCGAACGGTTACGTCCTTTTACTACCTTTTAAACAAACATGCTCAACTTGCTTCACAATCGAGTTCTTTAGATGGACGCGACTTATAAACGACGGATTCCGAGTTCGAATTATTTTCAATCGAAAAAGAAAATAATTTTGAATCCCTGCGCCTTGCACTTAGGCAACTTCTTCATCTCACATCGCGCGCCGCGCCACCGCCAACGCCTAAAGAAGTTGTGATAGGCAACCATACATGCAAGTTTGATGCATCCACTTAAATGCCCACAAGAAAGTGAACCAGAACCTCCGTAGTATATCAGTGATACTGAGTGTAAGGGTGTTTTGGTTGTGCAGAATGAAGGGTCAATAGAAGCCAGCAATTTCCGAACCGACTGAATTTACGAACTGCGAATGACAATGCAGATATTGATCATGGTGTTCCGCCCGAGGGTTTCAACTGACATTAATCAGGTCACTCTAAGCCGGAGCAGAGACATCACTTATTTAAACAGTTAAATTTAGCGCGACGGCGCGTCAAAACTGTCCGTGATTTATTCGATCCGCTCTCCCCGAGATTAATGCATCATCGGGGGTGTTTTTTAAAAATCGAATGAAAACATTTCTTTCTTATTCTATTAGACGGCGGATTACCCCCGCGCTCGTTTATTTACGAAACCTAATTAAATTTTAACGCGCGGATGGATGCCTCGACTCACCTCAAACCCCTTTTGTTTAATTTAAAACTTGCAAAATCAGCAGCGGCTTTGCCCCCGGAAAGGCTCCAGCTTTTCCGATAAGTCGTTAAAGAAATTGACTCGTTACCTCCTCGCTTACTAAATCTTTTAATAGAGGAGTGCGTTAGAGAATGAGGTCCGAAGCAAATTACTCGCCGGATAAAAATAAACCCTTTTAAATGTGATAACGGCTCAATAAATCATTCAATTTGAGAACACGCCGCTCCGGATGCCTGAAGAAGATTAATCGAACGGACGCTCGGAAGACACCGCTCGCGTCTCTTCTATTAGGTGCCTAGTTCGTTCGGGGGCTTATTTACATACCCTCTCCGTCTCTCTCCGCCTTTCATAACTTCGGCCTTCTACTTAGATTGTTTATGAATTCTGAATGGCAAACTTTCAGATGAAGAGATTTACTTGCCTCGCGTTTTTATTCTGCAGTAATTTATTTCTCTCTTGAATTTTTAATATAAGAGGACGGAGGAACACCTTACTCTCTCTCTCTCTTCTATAGCTTCTATAGTGTTCTTGACTCTGGAACTTTTTACGAAAAATTACGTTTAACTTATGTAATATGTATATACAGGTAATAACATTTTATTAAAGTTTAAAGCTATACGACATGATTGGCGATCGTGAATCCACAGTTGTTGTAGGATTCTTGGGACACCTGTATATCGTATTGGCCTGGCCACCACTGGCTATGCATTTATCATGAGTAAATGAAGGATAGAATAGTAGAAAGCGCACGAGTAAACGAAATAGCTACATCAATCGACGTTGCCGATTGATAACGCGGGCCACGCTCCGGCCGCAGCACCCCTACCTTCGCACGCAACATTGTAATATCTCTATTTCATTTCCACACAAATTTCAATTAGCCTCTCCTTCATTTACTCACAATAAACCGTATACCTAGTCCTGGTCAGACCAACTGTGTATCTATAACCACACAACGGATTTTAATGAATAAATAAATTTGCAAATGATGAAAGGGGCCGTACCTATTCACTCTGATGTTAAAAGTTGTTTTGTCATGAATGAACAATTCTAAACCGTATTGAACAAGAATGATTCCTTCGTTACTTTCATCTAATAATAAAGTCATTACCTCCTCTAATTTTCCAGAGTACGAGAACGCATTGAAATTATTTATTGTACCGTCAGGCAGTACTTGCTCGCAGTGACAATGGACTCGCTACGAGGGAATTATCTTTAATAATAATTGTTCAAAACTTGCAGCTTGCTGAAGTTAACGGTGATTTGCATAATGTGTACGAGCCCTGGCAACGTTTGTGGATGCAACAATGCCGTTGTGCGCGATATATAATAAATTGCGAGCAGATTGCGTTTAAAGCCGTCTGTGAAATTTACATTATTGAGCTCGTAAACATTAGCAAGTGCATATGGAATTCGTTTCGAAATTAGTTTGGGTTTAAGCAAAACTGTTAAACCCCCCCCCCCGCTCCGCCACCAATGTCTTCCGTAAATAATAAAATATACATGAGGGCCGCACCAAAATTATCAGAACAAGTTCACAAAGGCTTTACTGACGATCAGTTAAAAATCAAAACGGAAAATGGGGAAAGGGTTGCTGATAAGCAGTTTTATTCAAATAAATAGGGTGGACAGTTTCAAATATACATCGCGATATGAAAGGGATTGAAACAATTGTAGAGTAACGGGTCGAAGAGCAAAAACAATTATTAATGAAATGTGCGAGCGGAGGGAAGAAGAAAGGAAAAAAGAAGCGGAGATTAAACCCTTCGACCGTACTCAGGGGCACTTGAAAGGGTGCTGACCGTAGTAGAATCCGTTCACAGATGGCAGCAGCAGCGGTAGCAGCAGAGGGAAAGCACAGAGACAATAGCCACTTGGATCGGTGCTCCATACAATACCCATTGTGCCTTAGGCGGGTTGCAACGACTGCTTTTCGGCACATGTCGACAGATAACGAGCGTTTGGCACGAACGAGCTTACGAACAATAGCTGACATAATTAAACTCGGGCCCGACATGAAATATGTTGTCGAGATGTGGCGTATGCGCACGCTGAAATGAAATATCGGAATGTGATAGCTTCACGCCATGAAATTGGATGGTTTTTAGTAGACACGACGCGAGGCGGCTTGAAAAATTGCATTGCCCGGGAAAAGTGTATAATACGTTCCTTTATTAAATGTGTTCTGGGATGCTCCCCCTCGCCCTCGCTCATATTGGATGCGGTCATGATTTTCAATTCATAACCATCATAGAAAATAGTGTTGCAATAAAGTTTATTGATATTTTCTTTCGGGGAAAATTAAATTCATTCAGGTCTGTTCATATTCAACATTTCAAGAAATCCAGAAATGATTTCTTTTACTTATTCACACTCGTTCTTCCTCTTCCTCGTCTTATCTTGTACCAGACAGAGATCAGAAAACTAAAGACGATGACCCTCTGATCACAAAATTTAGAACAAAATCAGCAAGGACAATCATAACGGAATGTGTTTTGTATTAAAAATGAGATGGCGTTGTAGTTCTAAAAGTTTTACGAAATGTCGTTTAGGAAACTCAAAATTCTGATCTTACTGTAAAAAAAACCCAAATCGTAGACAAGGCCAAACAGATGCAATAACCAGATAAAGACAAACAAATTGATTGCACTAAAAGAAAAAAACAGGCAGAAGTAGACACACAAAAAAAGAGACCGAAGAAAATAGTCAGTGAACCAAATTTCTGTTCAGGTTCTGTTTCAATTCGTTTTGATGAAATGGAGGAAAAATAGAAATTACGAAAGACGAGCAGACACTCAAGACCACACGGAGAGAAACAACAGACAAAGGCAAAGCAATGAAAAACAGGTAGACAGAACTAGACAAACAAAAATACCTCGCAGACAAATCTAGAATCTACACGACTGTTCAAAAACATTTGTAGTCAAGTTGGCGTTGAAAATTCAAATTTAAACAATGAAGAATACAAGGGGACACACAAAACTAATCAGAATTTTGCTGTAGAGGTAACCACAAGGTCACTGCACTAAACACTTCTAATAGGTGGCGTTTTACAATGGACGCACTAGTGCAAACTCAGTATATCATCATCTCTTATTATTACTTGCGATTAAAATGAGATGAAAATACACTGAATGTGCAACTGTGCATTAGTACTGCCTTTGGAAAACACTATAATTGTTAGTCACACGCATACAAGTAAAATTGTCGTGAGAAGTCTAGTTTGAATTCTTTTCACATTCCCTAATGTGACAGTCGTTTCTCAGGTGATTAAAAAAGAGCAGCAAGCGAAAAGCACTTAAAGAAGTAAAACTTAGTTCCTGTTTCTTTAAATTTGGTGAAGTGTTGCTTGAAGATCAATCTTGTTCAGGTCGAACTTCATCGAGCTGAACTTACGAAAACGTGGAAATAGTCCATCAAGTAATCCCTCGTTAGAGCGTTGAAGAGGTGCAGGAGGCTACTGAGGTAACCTGGAGCTATCGCCAAGAATTTTGACCTGTTTCAGTGCTTCTTGAAGCACTTAAAGAGAAAGCTCTAAGTAAAACTTAAGGTTTCCTGCTTCAAGCTTGGCAAAAAGTTGCTTGAAGATCAATTGGGTTCAGGTCGACCTTCAACTTGCTGAATTGACAGAAATGTGAAAATAGTTCATTCAGTAATCCCTTGTTAAATTATTGACGAGAGTCTGGGAGTTACTGAGGTCACCTGGTGCTATTGCCAATAAATTTTGACCTGTCTTTACGATTCATGAAGCACAAAAAGTAAAATACAAGGTTTCCTGCTTCAAGCTTGTCAAAATATTGCTTGAAGATCAATTTCGTTCAGGCCGACCTTCGACGAGCCATCACTGATGGAAATAGTTCATTAAGTAATCCCTCGTTAGACCATTGAACACGTTCTGGGAGTTATTGAGGTCACCTGCAGCTATTGCTACCGAATTTTGACCTGTTTTAATCCTTGATGAAGCACTTAAAGAGGAAGCTTCGAATATAATAGAAGGTTTCTTGCTTCAAACTTATTCATCCATTTCGTCCAAGTCGAGTTGAACTGACGAAAATGTGGAAACAGTTCATTAACTAATCCCTCGTTAGACCGTTAAAGAGATTTCGGAGATTGCTGAGCTAACCTGGAGCTATTTCCGATGAATTTTAACTTGTTTTAATTCTTGTTGTCTCCAAACTTTCAGTATCCAATAAACTACTGATTTACAATCAGATCTTGAAACCAGTATGGCTCTATGTTATCCAGCTTTGGGGCTGTGCCAGTGATTCCAACATTAAGGCCCGATTTATTCACCTCCAAGTAAATTTATCTGGTGATTTATTCCCATAGTAACAATTGTGATCACAATTGGAAATCACTATGGAAATAAATCACCAGATAAATTTACTTGGATCACAATTGTTACTATGGGAATAAATCACCAGATAAATTTACTTGGAGGTGAATAAATCGGGCCTTAGTGTATTCAAACATTACAGAATAAAGTGTTACGTAACATAGTAAATGCCCCCTGGTAGGCTCGAAATTCCCATCTTCACAGAGACCTCCAGATTCCAACCGTTAAGGAAGAAATCAAAAGGTTCGCTGGAAAGCATGAAGCTAGGTTTCACCTTCACGTTAATGCAGATGCTCTTCGACTGCTGGACAACCAACGCCATGTCCGAAGATTGAAGAGGAGAAAACCAGCTGATCTTGTGTAGTGAGTTGTGCACCAAAGCAGAGCACAGTGCGTGAGTGAGGAATAAATACTAAAATACTAGGAAAATCTAGAAGACATCAATGGATAGATTCTAGCCAATAAGTATATAGCTTAAGATTTGTGAGATAAAAATTAATGGTTAGTCCCAAAGACTAGTTTTAATTGTAGACACATGGTGCTATGAATAAGAAAAAATTCTTGTTGAAACTTAAAGGGGAAGCTTTGAATAAAATATAAGTTTCTTGCTTCAAACTTAGCTTGAAGATCAGTTTAGTTCAAGTCGGCCTTCAATGAGCTGAACTAACAAAAATGTGGAAATAGTTCGTTAGACCATTGAAGAGGTTGTGGAGATTAATGAGTTACCTAGCCTAACGAATCTTGACTGGGAGGACCATGAGTTGCGTGGCTGCTACGTTTATTTTCAGATGACTAAAGAGTCCTCAAGGACTCCAAATTTCTTTCCAAGGCCATCACGATCAGCAGAAGCAATTCCGAGCCTACCCTTTAAAAATGTCAAGTTTTCGGAAGTGCGTTATTTCCTTCTCCAAGTGGCCGCAGTATTTACCATCACACAAAAATAAGTTATGGGTGACAACACTGGGTTGTTCAAGGGAAGCGATGTTTATAAAAATGTGAAAGTCCTTGAAATGTAACTAATTTTTTGAGCGGAAATTTTGAAAAGCAGATGAGTGTTTAGTTACGAAGAAATGCAAGGACGCAGAGGAGTCGCAGCACTCACATTAGATTATAAAACTAAAGACTTATCAAAATTGCTTAAGTCAGGTGGGAATTGGATTTCCATTCTCCAACAACATGGTTTTTAACTTTAGCAAGTTGGTTTTGGTTAGGATGCCAATGATTGGTACTCAAAGACTGAAGTAGGTACATCAAGGATCGTCCAAGGTAAAAGCAATGCCGATTTATTTCTCTTATCGGAAGCGACTGTGCTCCACTAGGGTGAACAATTCTGCACCAAAATTTTAGGACACATCCTAAGTTGTGGGATAAAGGAGGACGCCCCCTCTCTATTCATCACTCCTTACCCTCTTAGGACTTCTTTTCATTTCCTCGGATGAAGAAGGACCCAAAAGGGAAAAGTTTTGTGTATATGGAAGAAGAGATTGAAAAAGACGAGTGAGACGTTAAAATCAACAGAGTTGAGGAGTTCCACATGTGTTCTGACAACTGGAAGAAACGTTGGGACAAAAGGATCATATTTAAAGGAGAACATTTGAGGGTAATTGACATAAAATTAGAATAAAAAAATTATAAAAAATATTTTCGGGTACTCTTTCATATAGGATTCTAATGAAACATTTTATTCTCAAGGAATACATAAAACGGAAGCTTAGACTCGCAGAAGTCAGTCTTTTCTTGTAACAGGCTTAACAATTAGAGCCATTCGTTTGCCAAATAATAACTCAGACATTCTCGGCCATAAAACCTTCCTTTACGACACAGTTAAAACCCTGAAATCCCCCCTAATTAAAATCGAGATATTTAGAGCGACGTTAATTTTTTGCACAGGGTTCCAATAATGCAAATTCGAGCTGGCGCGCTTAAAGTCAACAAACGGTCTCCTTGCCTTCTGTTAATGACTGGGGGGCGGCGGCGGGGAAAGCGCCCCGTTCGCCAGACATTAAAAATCGATCTCCGGCTAATTAGTGCCGAAGTTCGAGTCACGTGCCTCGTTTAATAGTTCGGAGATTTGCTGCTGATGTATACATTATGGCGCTGGAACTTCTCCAGTGCAGAAAAATTTCTTCGGTTGGGAATTTATCTTGACGACGTTTCCCAACGATTGTTGTATTATATTTCTATTAGATAAGAGGATTCCGCAGCGATTCTTACGGGGAATTTAGGTCGGAATTGGGGATGAATTCTCCTAATCCTTTATTCATGAGAACTACGTACTTACTTTTATCAATCCAATGCAAATCGAATTCAATGAAGATTTACCTTGACAATGTTTTACAAAAATCCACAGGGTCGGTTTCTTTTATTTTTTATTTTCTGTCTCGCTCTTTATCGTCTTCAAATCAAAATTCTGCCAGTTTCCAAGATGGTTAGATTTGAAATTAAAGATGCCCCTACAAGAATATTAATGGAAGAAAAAGGTGGGAAAAGATCGAAAAAAGGATGGGCGAAAACTGTGAAGGAGGACCTATATGGGGTTGGAGTTGAATCCTGGATGGAGAAACAGAAACGAAATAAAATAGTTCCGAAAGTTGAAGCCAAAGGCTTAAACAGCTTCTGGAGCTGATTTACATATACAATCTTCTACCTTAATGAATTTGGTTACGACCTTGAGAAGAAAACTCTGATATGCGTTGGTGATTGCATTGTATTGGCAATTTCTTGCTTTTTGGAAGGTTCCTTCAAAAAATCATTCCAACTATATTATATAGGGATGAAACGATGTGGTCTCTTTTTGGAGAATATAAAAATATTCTCCAGAAAGAGACTCAAGGATTGTTGAGGAGGCCATCATCACTTTTCGATTTTGTACTTGCTTACGTATGTCCTCTGGCCGAGTAACCTTTGTGAGGTTCTAGTCTTTTTGACTTTGCCTCTTCATCCCGAAGAACGACATTTATAATTTTGTGGCATAAACCTTCTTCAATATTTTAATAATAAATAAATGAATCAATAACAACGAACGAGGAAAATCGTAACTCCTTCTCGCAAGGGAAAACGTTCGGTTGCGAGATTTTTCCGGCACAAAACTATCGGATATAAAATTCCGTCCGTGGCTCGGCTCTGAGCGAAGCAAGTAAATAGATGGTGCTCTCTAAAATTCCACCGCGACGTCTGCCGAATAAGAAATAGTTTTTTGTCCCGGCACAGGTGTCTTTAAATCTAATTTGGGGCTTCAATCCCCTGAACGTATAATGCTGAAGATGATGTTAAGCCAGTTCCTTTCTTTCCGAGCCACCCCGAATTTGTTCACAAGTCATCAAATTAAGTTCCTGGCAAAAAAGATCGAATTATTCATTCATTGTTTTGCAATATTCCCAGCTACTTTAAAGAATAAATGAACAGATCAGTCTGTTAATCTCAGAAAAGCTATTCATTAAAAACAGAAAAAATGAAACATACAAGGAACAATTAGAAGCAATTTAATTATGCAAGATCCTGTAAGACGTAGTAGGGCATCCCCAAACAAACTGCAGACACAAAATTTGCATAATATGATCAATCAACAGCCCTTGTTATTGTTCCATTTTAGGCTCGATGTAGAACGACGTGTTTTCAATTTAAATACCCTATAATGGTGGAGGGTGGTAAATATAATAAATATCTCATCGAGTATATACGAAATACGACACAAAAATAAGGAAACTGTCCTTGTATTTCTTACTGTTTGACAAATTCAAGAGAATTAATTAAGACGTCCATTAAAATAGCTTTATCAGTGGAAGACGTGAAAGCAAACACGACGGGGATCCTCAACAACCGTACAGAAAATGATCTGCAGGATTGTTTTAAACGTTGATACCACCGTATGCAGTTGTGTCTCAAATCAGAATTGTTGAATAATAAGAGTGATCGTTATTTTTATGTCGAATCTCGTGTATGAAGACAAGAAGACATTTAAGCCCGTAGTTGCCTCTTCCATACAATCCTTCCAGTTCTAAATTCGTTGGCGTTCTAAATTCCCAGCTGCCACTTAGTTCAATTTCTTGTTTGGTCTTCACCTTTTTTCTCTTTCCATCTGCTTGCTTCCATCCTATTCAGCGACCGAGCTGCTGCTGATATTTGGTTCCTAATACAATATGTAAATCGTCTTCCCAGTTCTCTCTTTCTTCCAAACACTCTTCCTTTCCCGGGTCTTTATTTCTTGGTCTAATTCTTTTGTATCGGACCTCGTATATGAAGACAATAAGTCATTTAAGCCCAAAGCTTCCTCCTTTCGTCTCTTTTCCCTAAAATTCTTAAATCCTTCCAGTTCTAGATTCCTTGTTCTTCTAAATTCGCAGCTACCACTTAGTTCAATTTCATTTTTGGTCTTTGCGTTTTGCTCCTTCCAATTGCTTGCTCACATACTGTTATCCATCCTTCTCAGTCACCGAGCTGCTCCTGATAATTGGTTGCTAATACAAAATGTAAATTTCTACTTTAAATCCTCTGTCCCGGTTCTCTATTTCTTCCAAATATTCTTTTCTGCATCATCCTTTTCCAGGTCTTTAATTCCTGGTTTAATTCTTTTGTGTCGGACCACGTTTATGAAGGCAATAAGTTATTTAAGCCCAAAACTTCCTCCTTTTGTCTCTCTTCCCTAAAATCCTTTCAGTTCTAGGTGTCTTGTTCTTCTAAATTCTTAGCTACTACTTAGTTCAGTCTTTTTTTGTCTTTGCCTTTTTCTCTTTCCAATTGCTTGGTTACTTACTGTTGTCCATCTTTTTCAGTGACCGAGCTGCTGCTGATAATTATAACTGATTCGTTATATGTAAATTTCTGCTTTAAATAGTCTTTCCTAGTTCTCTCTTTCTTCCAATTATTCTTCCTTTCCCGGGTCTTTATTCCTTGGTTTAATTCTTTTGTATCGAACCTCGTGAATGAGGACAATAAGTCATTTAAGCCCAAAGCTTCCCCCTTTCGTCCCTCTTCCCTACAGTCCTTCCAATTCCAAATTCGTTGTTCTTCTAAATTCTTAGAGCTGCTGCTGAGAATTGGTTACAATATATAAATTTCTGCTTTAAATCGTTTTTCCTAATTCTCTCTTTCTTCCAAATATTCTCCTCCTTTCCCAAGTCTTCAATTCTTGGTGCTCGTAGATCATGTTTCCACATATGAACGTTGTATACGACATTTCTTCTTGCCCCTTTATTTCATTAATTATTTCAGTACACTTGCCACTTTCTGCTATATTCTTAGCTTCCTCATCACATCTGTTGTCAATTAAAGCATCCAATTTTATATCAGTTTCTGCAAATTGAAACAATTCTTCGCTGTCTGTTTTAATTATGAAGAATTTTGCCTGTTCCTAATTTCCAAAAATTACTTTTACGTTTATTAACTTGTAACTGCCGCCTCCATCAACTTTATACTTTGTAGTTCCTTCCTTCTTCTGATAGGGAACATACTGATGGCTTCGGTTGAAAAGAGCTCCTTGTCTCTTATTACCCTTTTCTATTTATTAAATTCTTGCCAACATTCGACCCTATCCCTATATCTTCCGCTCTCCGTTCAATATTCCTGCCGCAAATCAATCTCACCTTTCCCCGTTCCTTTATTTTTGTGACTTTTCGATTTCTACCTATCTTGTTTCTTCCAATCTTTGAAGAGTAGCCCCCACAACTCGACAACTTTCTTCTTAATTCTTTATTTATAATTTTCTTCTTTTTTGTGACTTCTCCCACTCCTCTCTTCTACCACTTTCCTTCCAGTATCGCTGACACAAATACTTATATTTAACGTTTACATTGATCTTCCTCTTTCCTTATTTTCTGACATTTCGATCCTTACCAATCTTGTTCCTTCCCATCTCTTGTTTTCCAGCTCTCTTCTTGTTTTTATATTCCTCGTTCTTTTTTTTTTCTTTGTGGTTTCTACGACACTTCTTAGACCTTCATTTTCACATCTCTCTCCATCAGTATCCCTGTTTCGCGTTCAAGCTGATCCTGCAGATCGTCTTAAATGCCTTCATTCTTGTTCTTCGCGACACTTCTTTTCTATGCATGTATTCCATATTGTTAATTTCTTACTGAAAAGATTATGTCCTATCTGCATATTCAGTTCTTCTTTATCTTCTCCTATTGTCATTATATTGGTTTTACTTTTACTTTATCTTCGTTCATTTTTTCTTCTGGATTTACCGGAGTGGTTGTCGATGTGGGTTTGGTACCCTTGAATACTTGGGTTTTTGGAATTTCCCCTGGTTGGTCTCAGTATACCTGTTCGTCCTCGTCTTGGCTTGTCCTTAGACACGAGGACGTAGTGATCATCATTTTCGAATAAGACGATTGTACACAACTTTGGTCCTTTAACTCAGTGTCCTTTTGATACGTCTTTTTTTACAAATAAAGATAGTTGTAGAACAGCATGAGAAATTATTTTAATATTTTGTGTTATCCTGCGTTTACCACTCGTGCACGTCAATTGCTTTGCATACTGTTTGCGGCGTAGGCATTCCAGCAACATTTATAAACTGTACAACTGCGAGCAGGGAAACTCAGTTCGAGTTTATTCTGTATTCTGGCCGACTATTTGCAACACAAAAGGGCTATAACTTATGATTGTGCGGGGGGAAATTACGGCAGGAATCGCGACGACGTGTTCGCCATGGCAAAGCAACCCTTCACGGGGTGCGTTTGGAATTGAATGATGGCGGTTCAAGAGAAAGTTCGTGTCAATTAAAATACTATTTATTTTGAGTCGTAAACGCAAAGATTCATTTATTATTCGAAATTTAGTTCAGAATTAGTTTTATATCTCGCTCTGTTTTAAGGTACGTTTACAACGCATTAATAAAGCAATTATGTTTTGAAAATCGTCTGCTTTATTTCGAATTCGAAATTCCCGGATTTTATGGGTTCCTTTTGCCCAGAAACTATTGTGAGCAAACGAACATTGCTTTATGTCCTTTCTTTATTTTATAATGTAGCATTTCTGTCCGGTTTTCCCAAGTGTCATGAAACCTTCAGTACGTCATTAACATCAAAACAGTATTTAATAAGAGAAGAAATGAGGTATTTTGATTAAATAATTTTTATGTGTTTCAGTTCAATTTCTTTCGGTAATTTCCTCCTAAACTGAAATAGCTGGGTTTCGTGTGAATCATTAACTTTCAGACAATGCCCAAGGAGTTTTATCGCCGGCCGTAAATTCGTATAGATTATCGGCACCTAGATTGAAAATTGAAAGTGCGCTCGCGTCCCGACGGGGCGTTTTTATGGGGGGTATAAACTGTGAGAGCGTCCGCAAGGCGATGCAGGGCGGGCACATCCGCAGTTTTGGATCAGTTTTCAATTTTGCCATGAAATTGTGCCCCGGCGCATTTAACGGAAACGATTCAATATTGTTTGCGAGATGCTACACATTTTCTGCATATAAATGCTACATTCGAAAGGGGAAATGATGATGTGCATTTTTGGGGGGTGGGACGGATTGGAATGGTACGATTCCCTTACTTTGCCTTTACAAAATTAGATCTAAAAGTGTAAAAATTTTATTCATGTACATACGACATGATCATTTAGGGCGTTATTGTTTTATCATGTTAATGTTGAGCTACCAAAACTTTCCACTTATCCAAATTGCATAAAAAAAAAACAACCATTCGTTTTAGCCCCTAATTGTGTTCAGATTTCGCGGGTGGTTGAGATGTATTTCGTTTGCAACCTCCGATTTCATGAATATATTTTGTTTTATCGGCGTTATCCTCTTTCAATCTCTTTAGATTTCAATTCCCCTTTGATTCTCTCCGAGAATAAATCTTCTCTTCTGAGTCACGTACGTTGCTCTCCCCCCAATCTCGAGTACATAAGTCATTCCCGACTGCGATTTCATTGTGCCCCACAAAATACAAACAAACAATAAACATCCGTGTTTGTTTGGTATTTGAATTTTTATTGGAAAAAGTGTTGGATGAGGTCCAACCGAGAGGGCCGCAAATGCAATTAGGGTGCCATTATATCCCGGCGAAATTCACTTTTGCAAAAAGACTTACTCCGGGGGCCTAGGGGAAATCTAGTGTAATTCTCATAGCCCGAGCCTGGAACAAGACATTCCGCCTTGCCGTAGGATTTTTATTAGTAGTCTCGCAGGGGGCGAAGTATTACTGTCGTGTAATTTGACCCCATCCGAGTTTTACGCCCTTTAATGCCGGGGAAAATAAAGCAGCCATTATCTTACGTACGCGCCGACGTTTAATGAAAGGGGGAAAATGGGGCGGAGGCGGGGGAGGAAATTTACATTTCTTTTGCAGTAAACATTTAACGAGGACGGTTTTAAGCAACCACGCATTAAACTTACTTTACGGTTGCGAATGTGTTAATAATTCGCGTTTGTAATTTTTGAGGCCCGCATGGAAAAATTTCCTGTTGAAAATCGCTTATCTTCGTGCGTGAATTAGGACGCTAGGGGGAGCAGTAAATAAAAATATTTGATGCGAGGCATACAAACAAGCTCATCATAAACGGAGATAGCATCTCGGGGTATTTGGAAAAGCGTGTTGAGCACGCACGCCGACGCCGTTGATAATTCACCCCTCGATTTTATTTTAATGACGGAAGGCTTTTGTTATTTTTTGTATTTTTTATAAAGCTTCGGAGTTCATAATTCTCATCAAAGTAAAAGCATCTCGCTTCTAATACAGTATAATCAGCACTGGAATCACTGCATTTAAGAATGCATGGCTTGAGTGGAATTAGAATCATATTAGAATCATACAGCTCTCAGGATTACATTGTTACATTTACTTTTATTTACTTTTTTAAATTCAAATTCTTTAATAATTTGAGGCGTTCAAATTCACGTGTCCTTAACACTTGCGACAATAGAGAAATACAATCATAGGCGTATGTTGTTAGCCAATGTTCCATTCTTTAGTTCGGATAATTTACGCCTGGCAATTACAACGTGCAGCTTGCGAGGCATTAAATGGAAATGCCGTCCTGTATTCATGGGCGCATTAAATTAAAACATACTGTAAATACGTAGCCGGCGAGCCACCCGGCAGGGGCGGGCACCAAACGAACTTTCAGGCGCAAAAGTCGGTCCATCGCTTCGTTCTGGAAATGTTAATTAATTCGTTGCGCGCCGGCTCGATAGATGTCGCTGCCGCGCCGTTATTGCCAGACCTTACAATCAAATATGCCACTTCAATTACCGCAGTTAATCAGAACGCGTTGTATATTATATTGGATGCCAGTTTTTAAACTGTGTTCCATTCGATGTTTGGGGGCGGTTTGTATCACGCGATAGACGCAACTAACGTTCCAGGTACGTCGCATTGCCTGTTGTACGACAGGAAATTCATGTAATTCCCAATTTCTGAACGCAATTTCGTGATCTCTTCCCTTTTCCTGAAACAACGCAATGACCAATCAAACACTAAGTTAATTATAAGTTTTAAAATTCAAAAACGAAACTCAAATATGATTTTTCTTAATCAATCATCACTTCCTCAAACATTTTATGAACATTAATCATATTGCGAATTCAGTTGATATATTTTATTACAACACAAATATCTAATAAGTGGATCTGATTCGATGTTTCATGAGCAGTTCTTTTTCTTTGGAATCAAACAATAGAATGGAACTTATTCTATTCTAGCAAGCAAACAAGAAACTGTAAATCTACTTATGTGACCAACACAAAATGTTTTCGTATTCTTTCGCAAAACGTTCCTGTCCCTGTTGACCGTGAAAAACTTTTGCTCGACACCAACTTTATGCCTCACACGGTTACACATAGCATTGTTGCAAGTTTCGTGCCGAACTTTGTTCAGGACTGTTTTACTTTCATCGTTGATGTTCTCGCGGTTTCTTTCTTTCCTTCTTTATTTTAATTTTTGCGCTCGCGGTGCCCGACCCAATTAAATTAAATTAAAAATGGAAGTTGTAAATTAGCACGACTATTTACGGTTGCGTTGAGGAACTGAAACCGCGAATTTTATTCTGCATTAAGTAGTTAGCACTTGAGAGGAACGCGTTTTAATTAAAACTAAAAAAAAACTAGCGGCAAAATAAGTAACACAGATTAAAAAAAAATAATTGAATTAATTAATAATGTAATGCTTGTAAATATTTTTCTACTGCTGGAAATTAAAAAGTATCAGCGTTCGAAAGAAAGTTGGATTTACCTTCATCTAAAAGTCAAGGAACCAAAGTTAAAAGCCAAGACAAAAAAGGTTGTCTCGCCAAATTTTAAGAGGATGAAAGTTGCTGTAAGTCAAGAACTTACATTTATATGTAGACACAGGGCCAGCGCAAGAGTATCTAACGCCTTTGGGCTAAGAAAATTTATAGCTTGTTTTTAAACTGGGAGGAGTAGTTGTAGTTGTGGACAAATTGACACTGTAAAATTCCACACAAATTAATTTGGCCTTACTTGCCGAGTTTACAGTTCTCAGAATAAGGCCCGGCCTTTTTATCTCTAATTAACTTTATCTGGCGATTAATTTCCGTATATAATTGATAATTATGTATAGTTGATGTACTCCTCAAGAGAGTAGAAACATTACTCAACAAGAAACTTTTTTTTGCTGAAATTTCCATACTTTGATACTCGTCGGCAACTTATTGAAGACCCTTGGACTCAGGGAATTAGATGAATCTACAAAAGTTTTACACTTATAATATTGTTACGGTGTAGATTGAAACAAGGCGCATAGCTTAAATATTATAAACAGATGACTAGACAAACATTAATTATACAAGTTTTAACTTAAACTACTTACATGATTGGCTCACAACACTTTAACAAACCAAATTACAAGAATCTACATGCTCTTATGGCAGCTGATTATGATCTCATCACTTTAGGCAGATCGCGGGTTTCTATAGAAAGTGCAACTCGAGCAATTCCGAATTCTAACGATACCGGAAAACTACGACAGATTACGAGATAATTTAAATTCGTTTCAACGTGTCCAAGGTTTTTCACCTGCATAGGACGCACGTGTCGAGGTCGCGTTGTTTACGTTAACGAGTTGCATTTTCCTCTTATCTCAAGTTCGCTAAATTGAATTCAATGCATGAATTTACTTGCATCTTGTCACAATATAAGATATAAAAAAGGCCTCACTTGCGAAATATCGAAGCTGATTTTAGAAAAGAAATCATCAATGACAATGACTGTGCATGATTTGGATGATACTTTAAGATACATCGTCCAAGACATCTCCATAGAAGAAATGAAGGTCATGGAAGGTTATTGTGGTGCCAGCGAAAGATAACTTCTTACATGAACGTCAGTGTCCAAAACTTTCACCTTTCGTTCAAAAATGACCTTGGCTTCCGCCCTGAGCCCTTTGATTACAATAAAATATTCAAAAATACGCCTTTGGAGAACCTGAACGCTGCCTTTGTTGTTGCCGAGGAGGATCCCGACGTTCCGAGTATGGTTCCTGAGACAACTTATAGAATACGCAATGCCAGATGAAAGAGCGCACAAAAGACTTTTACAGCAGCGAATAGAATTTGCAAAGTACTGAAAGCCAATCAAGAAAATGAGCGTCTTGTGGAGGAATGCAAATACCTTGCTAGTGACCTCCTAAAATTGATACGGTTTATTTGATTTTTATAATACGTTTAATTAAATCTGGAAAGTAGAATGGCTATGCCGCGCCAGTTTTGCGCCAATTTTCCCATAGAGTTTTATGCGAGCGTTCCAAAAGTGTAGGTTTGGTTGCCTAACTAACTGATAACAGTTTCTATTAACCATTCTTGAAGATTTTTCTTGACTGGATGTACTTATGGAAAAAGGGAAGATTTTGATTTCATAACTATTCTTTTTTTTTAATTATTTTTAACGTTTTCGATATAAATTCATTCTTCTTGTTCGTTGCTGATTTTTTTTATAACAGTTAACACAAGCTGTTTAAAGTTTACTTACGTCTGCACTTGCGTAGACTGAAATGTCCTGTTTAAAATATTGCTAAATATTTGACAAAAAAAAAAACTCGGCCAGCTACATCGGCCAGCCTTTCCAATTTTAAAATTGTTGATAATTGATCTATTTGATGATACCTTATTACTTAATTTACTACAGTCAGTTCTGTGATTATTTTTTTGTTATACAGGTTATTGCTAAAATATTCTTTTGAAACAGTTTTGATTTGCGAGGGCCCCGTTGTCTACATTAATTTTCGCTTGCACATTTTTTTAATGTCATATTTTCGATTAACAAAGACCGTATTTTACTAAATGGATACAAATTCTATTAAATAGATAACAGTTCATATTGATCATATAACAGTTTCCATTAAATGGACAACAGGCATACCAGTTAGTTAGGCAACCACACCTACGTATTTGGAACATCGACATAAAACTACATGGGGAAATTGGCTCACAATCAGAACTATTCTACTGTGGAATCACTGAAAGAAACCAGTTTGAAAATAGAGAATCGATACCAACTCTAAAGTTGCAGAGAAAAATGCTACTTACTTGTCAGCAGCAGCAGATTGTAGAAGGAGAAATCAACAAACGTCCCACTGCCGCGCCGGCTAGTACAATGGGACGGGCAGGTTCAAACGAAAACCAAAATAAAAGGAGGCAATATAAATAAAGTCACCAGTTTCCACACACGTGTCTTTATTTCTACCAGTGTGATATGCAAATCTTTTGTCAACACATTGGTTCCAATAAACAAATGAAATTCCAAACAAGAAAAACGTACATATTCACAAGTTAAAATTACGAATAACGTGGCTTGTATTCCGTTTAGATATATGTATAGGTTACCAAGAATAATCAGGTAAATAAACTATTTAGTATGAGTGCGATAACGTACCGCCAAACATTGCAACACATAAAGTAAAAGAAAAAAATCGGCGAAATCGCTGGCCTAGTCCCGAAGTCGTCCACGTAACGTGGTTCACGGAGACAAGTGACAGCACAATTTACTACCTTCCCATGTGACGTCTCCCTTATCGATGTTTGCAGTACGAGTTTCGTCAGAGGAATCTGGTCCGATCCAAATAGTAGGGGATCACCGCCACCAAATACGTTCTCTCACAAGAAAATCGAGATATCCCAACGACAAAGCCTAAATAATAAAGAACGGAAACAACGTTACATCTAATTTGCGCAAATAATTCGCTCGCAGTAAATTACCCGATTTATTTGCAGAAGTCAGGCTGCGAGAAGCAATTGAAAATGCTTGTATTTCACGTAGAGTGCTTATTTCCAGATCACGGATTAATCTTTCCGTTCGGCATTCACACAAACAAACGTAGTTTCAGGAAAAACAACAAAACGTCTTCAGCCCACTATAAACAATGCATACTCCAAAGTGACTAGCGAAATACTAGCGCGATTCTGCGCCAGAGGGGGCCACCTAATCCACATTGACCAATCGTATTGATCTATTATCAAGAAAATTTTGAAAGTTCATAAGTTCATGTTTTGTTCATTTTGATTAATATAAAATTTAACAATTTTTTTACTAGTATACGCCGACATGTCACCTTGTTTGTTGACTTTTACGGACAACTAAATAACCAATAAAACTGTCCAAACAAAAACAAATTAAACTTATTGCCAAATTAAATAACTGGACCGACAATGTTTATTTTTTGAGAATTCCCAAGAAGGGTCACCCAACGGTTTATTGCTGCAACTAATCATGCACTATCCCTATCTGTCTACGACTACCTGGATATATTGCCCGCGCTAAAGGGACTACCCACTGCCCTATTTACTTGTCTACGGTTGAACGACTCCTTTTGGACCTCGCGATAAAACTTTACCGTTTGAATATGGCTCGTGATCGCTGCAAATCTGGACTTACGTTGTTGTAACTCAGTTCTTTTTGGTGCGTCGGTGAATACTTGAGAGATCAAAGGAACTTAACTACGTTTAAATAAAAATACGGAAGGTATATTTAATTAATTATGTATTGCAAAAAAAAAGGTAAAAACTCCTTGTACCGGCCACTGAGGGATCTGATATAATGAGTGAAAAAACTTCGAATATCGGAGCGACCTAACTGACTTCAAATTACACAGCTGGTGGTTTCGTGCATACGTAAATAGTTGTTGGAGAACTCTGCTCCTCAATTAAATTAACAATTAATTTAAGTTCAACTTAGAATGGTCTTGGTACTAGTGTTTGCTACTTCAGATCGTACTCTAATGCCCGATTTCACCAACGCGGATTGCGGATTAAATCTAGTATAAACACTTAGAATATGACTTACCACTACGTTGTCTAACCTCAAATGTCACATTATAAACACTTAATGCGAGTGCTAGTGTCAATCCGCGTTGGTGAAATTCACCATAAGACTCGTTCTACTCACTCAACCAACGCAGAGTGTGCGGGTCCACAGTGTACTTAATTAATAGAATTAATTAATTAATTAATCAGGCATTCTGAGGAAGTATGTGATACAAAATGCCGCCCTCGACGATCAATTTGCACGGTAATCAATAGCAATCACCAGTTTTTCAGGGACTCCTGTCGGAGGTGATGGGAAACCCTATCGCTAGCTAAACTAATTAATTGAGGTCGAATGGGTAGGATCTTTTCTCGCTACGTCCAATCGCCTTAAGAGGGTGGTACTATGGCAAATACCACGTTTCGGTTCACACACTGGGGTGAGCGAAACTCTCTTAAGAAGATGGCTATGAATTTACTCTCTACTAATTGTTCGGCCTTGTAATTACAGAATTCGTAACGAGCAATAAAGTGGCCTTGATTTCTGGATTTTAGATTGTGCTGGCACACTTGGTTTCGGCGGCAGATATAACTTGCCTCAGACCAGTGGCGACTTCCCTGTACAAATCGAAAACAACCGTTAGCGTGTTTCCAACTTAACAGAGATAAACGGATGTCGCTTTTGGTAGAAGTTGACGGCGGTTCAGTCGCTTGAGGTGTCGGACCGATAGCACGGGGCACTAGTATCCGAGCTGAGTTGTAGGTAGCCATCGTTTGAGGTGTCAGACCCCGTGTGTGGAAGCCTAGTATCCGAGACGAGAACCGATGCAGACCACACGTGGTTTACCCTTAAAACTAACCTGCCTAGCTGCCCTATCCCATATACGCGGGTATACGTGTATGGGTAATGGATGTTGGAGTTAGTATGAGATGTGTGGTAGAGATTCGCGTAAGCGTTCTCGACGGTTACTCATCAAACGTAGCTAGGGAAACCTTGCTGACATGAGTTCTAGGGCGAGGGGGAGCCCACCGGTCCCCCTCATTAGCGTTGACCTCCTAGTGGCAGCTAGTGGACAGTGGGAAGACCGTGCCGGTCGGGATCCCTGCTGCCATTTTCTCATGAGAGATGAGCTGACGCCTGGGTGCTCTAGTTGTACCGAGTACACCGGAGAGGAATTGGCTTAACAGAGAATATCTCCAAAAGGGTGGAACTATTTTTTAAGAGTACACTGTATTTGAATTTCCAAATCAGTTAGTTGACGCTGGTTGGTTAAATAACAGAACTGGCCTGATAATTTATAAACCAATGACCGACAAATTTTACTAAGGTGAATGCCACTTGTGGAGTTTTAATACTCGATTCAAATGTAAATAAAAATCGTTTGACTGAAATTTATCTAAATGCAATAGGAATACTGAACTTTACAGACTCTTTGGCCCCTGATCAATGCAAATTAAATTCTTCTTAACCAATTTATACCACCAAATATGTGACGAAGAATACAAATAAATGCAAATTACCTATCCACGTATCCGCGATCCGCACACCATACACTTCACCTCGCGCACTCTGGTTTAGACACGCGCAACGCGAATCGTACGTATTCGTGGTTTTGTTTAATTGCCCTTGCTATTAACACACTGTATTTTAACCGTACCGAAATAAATTATTAAGCTAGAAAATGAAGAAATGACGAAAAGCACGAAATTAAAAGGAATTCGACCGTTGGCTCGAGAGATCGCCTGTATCCGTAGATCCTGTCTTCCGAAGTCAAACCCCTCGGACTTCGCAAGATAAATTTTGAACAACCTCGGCCAATGATAATCGCTGCTTCTAGCTCCAAATCATGCCCCTGCACATTTCTGTACACATTCATAAATTAAGCAACCCCAATTAGGTTGTCCTACAGCCTCGCGGTGGTCTCTCACCATCTGCAACTACTTAACTCTACAAGTGACCAGGCTGAAATTTTAATACATCCTGTGCTTGTTGAAACAAAACAGACTAAAGCGAAACACTTTAACTTGCAACGTAATTTGATTTCTTTTTCTATAACTGACATATCTCTAAAATCCTGACATATCTGAACGAACACAGAGCTAAAAGGTTACGATGATTTGTTTATGATGGCAGAAAAAACCCGCAGAGTTATTTGCGAGCTAACGTTACAAGTTCTTAAAGACTCGCTGGGTGGTTGATAGTCTCTTGAAAAGGGAGAGCGCGGCGCCCTGTGTTTGTTGTTTGAAATTAAACACGCAATAACCGGTTTTTGTTTGAATTCAAATTCCGCGACCGTTTCAATACTTAATAGGAGTCTCTCGAGTCGGCTCCAGGAACTCCAAATAGATATTACTATCATCGCATTATAAAAATTCCTCATTAATTTTGCCTTTCGAATTTCTTTCATTTCCAACAATGAAACAACCGGGAAAAAATGGAACTGTCCAGATATAATTGATTTTTCACTTGGACCCCCCCTCCCCCAATCTCGACAACTTAAGTTCGATATTGTTACAAGCTTCGAGGTTTGAGGTACACGGTTTATGTTGCATTTTCCCTGTAAATTATAACAAAGGGTGATGGAGCGCGGATGCTTTGTTCGATGCGCCCCAATGTTCTCTGCAATATCCGGTTCGCAAAGTCCTATCGGACATTGGCGGTTCGCGCAATTACCAACCGCAGAACATCAGACGGCAACGCTAATACAAACTCTCGCCGCTACACACACTTCGTTAATTAAACCGGTAACGAATTCGTTCTGTAGAGGGACGCGGCATGATGAAGTACCTTGATTACCAAAAAAAGTAAAAAAAAAAAAATTAGAGCGCGCGGATTTAATTATTCGTCCTTTAACGAAGGAATTCCGATAGAAATGCGCTCGTGCAATTTGCGTCGCTTGTCTAACTCTATGCGATTTGCTCCGTGGAGAATACGATTTAATTTCAAAAATTGAAGCATCACATACAATATATTTCAGTTACAAATTCAATATTGAGTGCGCTCGATAGCACGTAGTTTACCGACTGTAGAAATACCCTTTGATGAAACGGCTTTCTGCAACATATTTCTCGACCCGGTGCATCAAAAGGAGAACGTTATATATATGTAGTAAAAGATTCGTGCGTTCTGAAGCACGAAAAGGGATCATTTGAATGCGTTCGGGACTTATGTACTTGCCTCCTTTGAAAGTAGCACATGTTTCCGTTTCCTTTAATTCCCAATTTTATTTCTATGTTACAACCGACCTTAGATATTGCGAAATGGAATGATGTTCTGGGGGAAAATACGAAATAAAAATTGAAAGACATTCAACTCCAAAAACTAATTAATTAATCATGTTGTATAAAGTATACAGTTAATTGAATAATTATGAATAATTCATATACGGATTGTTTTATTGAAACTTGAAAATAGGCGGAGACAGGACTGACGATTATTTTCCTGCAACGATAATAAATCGAAAACGCAAGACGTCAACAAAAAAGCAACTTAATATTTAAAGAGGCGCGCCTCACGTTAATTTCGGCCCCCCAAATTAGATTCTCCTTCGCCAGCGACGTTATTTACGGCCCACTCTTAACGCCTGATTAAAAATTCAGATTTGAGGGAATTTAATTTTCACCCGCGGCCCGTATTTAAATATCACGGATTATAAATAGAGGAGGCGTCGAGGAAACAATCGGGCGCTCCTTATCTAAATGCGCGCGTGATAAAAAAATGGGGGGCGAAATGCCCCGACGTAATTTCAGATGGCTCGCAATATCGAAAATCGCGTTTGCAGGCCACGACGAAATCCAATTTCAATCTCATCTAGTGCAAGCCATTTTTATTTTCAATTTGCGATGATGGTGTTGAGATGATTTTTTTTTAAATAGCTGGGCTATGCAATCCATCTTTTATCCTTTGAGTTTGACATTGGAATCTCAGAAAACTTAATTATCAACATTTCAGATTTGCGCCGCCGATCGATCGCCCATAAAAGCACTTGTTACCGAAATATAATTATGGCCCTCCGGAGGGAACTTGCCGCGTATAGATTAGCTGTTTAATTCGGAGTCTATTGTGTACGTTTAAGCTCGGCTGGTAGACGTAACACTGCGGGCTTTAACTTATTAAATTTTCAGAACGAGTTCGGAACTTACGTGATAATGTAATCAGGGCGTAAGGAAATGACAGCCGGTGTATGATATACACAGTACAGCCCGAGGCGGGGCTGCTCGTTAGCCACTTCGGCAACCGGAGTCCGGGTGACGCCGAGGACGAGCCTGATTTCCCCGGAGACCGGATCCGACGCCATCACTATACCTGACGTGTGTCAAATTTCTATCTTATACTTTATCAATAGTCTGCACGTGGTTGGTACTTACTTCCAGATCATTATTAATTTCAGTACAACACATTCGGCGACGCAATTTCATTTTTGTTATTAAAAAATGAGTCGTTTTATAACTGGTCAATTTCTGCGAAGGCGACATGCACATAAAATAAAATAACCCACTTCAACTTCTCTACAACAAACTCATTATCTGCCGTGCCCTGCGGAAAGTGACAATTTCCACCGTTCCAGTTGTCGTTGGGGATGGGTTTCATTTTCGTTCTGGTGAACGTTACGGCCGCGCTAATAAGTTATTACGGAGGAATGAGACGTTAAATTCGCAATACGTTTCTTTTCCCTGCTTTTTCATTGCGTATAAGCCGAGAGCAATTTACTAGAACGACTGTCACGGTTTCATTTAATTATTTTATGGCAATTTTTTTGTCGTGGGTTGATATTTATTTACGAATAACATCCAATCCCTTATTCTAGTTGTTTTGTCTCTAAACTTCGTCATATACAGAGTGACTTACCGTGAGACACGCAAGCCTTTTGCTAAATGCATTTTTTTTATGAACTTAAAGAAATTCATGGGAAAAATATGGTGAAGGCCTAGAAAAAGAAGCAGAAAGAAATGGGAGAGTCCCATAAAGGATTTTTAATAGATACACACAGGGAAAGACTACTGAAAAGAAAAAAGGAAGTAAATTAAAAGAGAACCTTTGGGAAAGACTAGGTGAGATCTAAAAAAGAAAACAGAAAAAAATGGAAAAGTCCTAAAAGACCTGGAAAAAGACGCAGAAAAAAAAATAGAAGTCCTATAATGAAGGCTAAGTAGACATACACAGAGGAAGACAGTACCTAAAGGACAAAGATGGAATTTAATACAAAAATTCGTACGTTTGGCAGGGTTTGATGAAAGCCTAGAAAAAGAAGCAGAAAGAAACACATGAGATCCTAAAAATTTCAGAGAAGAAGAAACGTTAGGGATTGAATAAAAAGCGAAGATGGAAAATTGTTAAAGACAAAAGAGGAAATGAAAAAATATGGAAGGAATATTTCTGTGAGGTATAGAAGGCAAGGGGAAAAAGATGGAACACATAAGAGGTAGAATTTCAATAGAAAGTAAAATAGTAGTAAAGATGCTGCAAATGGGAGAGGTGATATAAAGCTAAATATATTGAAGAAGGTAGAAGATAGAAGATAAAGATGCTGCAAATGGAGAAAAGACGAAAAGTATTCCAAAGCCTTTGGAAATTTTATGCCTTTTTATTCATACCAAGCAGTAGTAATATATGCGGTAGAAACAATGAGTTTGATAATTAGGGACGAAGAAAAATTTTAAATTTTCAAAAGAAAAATTGTTAGACTGATACACGAACCGAAAAAATAAACGATGAAGAGCACAGATGAGACATTAAAAGGTGAGGATACTGGAAAAATAATAAAACCGAAGCGATTAAGATGGTTCGGTCATATACAGGAAGAATCACGGTTCTTTATTTTCAAAATACACGCGAGTTCTTGTGAAGATGTGCTGTTCATCATAAATTTGTTCCTTCAAATCAGTCACAAAATGCAGGGAAGAAAAATTCGGCTGGCGCCATTTGTTGCTAGTTACTGAAAGAAATTCACATTTTTTTTAAATCGTGCCGCCATCTATTGGGCAAAAAAGATAAGCGATGAAGAGCGCAGCAGGTTAGATGAGATTTTAAATTCTGAGGATATGGTACGGTCAGGGTGCAACTTTTCTTAAAGACTTTTTTGGTCTGTCTCTCAAAATAAGAAAGTTATTTCGAAAATACAGAAGCTAATACCATAATATAGAAAATAACTAAATGGAAATAATTTGAAAATAGACCAAAGAGGAGACCGAAAATGAATTGGGAAGAGCAGATTATTAGGGTTATTATAAGAATATGGGAATTGCTGAATGGAGAAAGAGGATAATAGACGGAAAGGAATCGAAGGACATAAAAGAGGAAGCAATGAAACACAACAACCAGTAGAGAGACAGAAAGAAAATGTGGAGAGGAGTGACCAATTCCGTCAGGAATGTATAGCCTGTGTATATATCTTTCTCTGTTAAGTCGCTTCAATTTTCTCAACCATTTCTTCTTTAACTTTCCTCATTTTCTCCTCTTCTTTTTCTTTAACTGTCTCCCTTATTTTATTCCGTCTTGTTTTTGTGTCCAAACCATCGAAGTTGTTTTTTCCTCGAATCATTTTTGCCTTATACTCGAGTGAACTGCAAAGTCGGGGAATCACCGTCATGTCTGTTATTAATAACAGAAACAAATATTTGTTTTATTTATTAATTGATTATTAGAAATGTATATACATAAATAAAAATTCTGTCTGAATGATTCTCTTACGGGTTTTCTTTTGGTTATGTTCAGTTACTTTTGAATCAAATCAATTCATAATACTTTATTGTTTTTTACATGAATACTCTCATCATGTAGACTTGATTGAAATTAGACATTATGTTATTATTTTAGCCAAACAATTTTTTGTCTGTAGGTATATTTTCCTCTTTAAACAACCCATTTAACTTATACACGATTTTTTAAAAATTTTCCGACCTTCTTAAACTGGCCCTGAAATCTGGAAGGTTCACACGTTGGCCCAAAAGACACTCTCACGTTTTATGTACGACGTCAAATACACACACATACACGTACCGTCGCGTCATGGACAGTTAAAACAGAACACTCGGAAATTTGCTCCCTTTTAAGCTTTTAAGCGTCCACGACTATTGTTCTATTGTACTATTGTTCGATGATACATATTTTGCCCAAACGCTCCGCTCAATTGGTGCCTTCTGCCACATTCTAGCAACATAAGAAAACCAATAATTACAAAAAAAAAGGAATTGTTGATTGTATCTTACGAGCCCTTGAGTCATTGGCCTCTTGTCCATCGTACCCACTGTACTCCCAATAGTTAGGGGCGCCCTACATATGAAGGCCAGGATGCTGAATGCTTAAAATGCAGATTTTACCTGTCATGTGTAGGGTGCCCCTTATAAAAAAGTCCCCACTGATTCGATATAGAGGCTCCACCAAGTTGGATTTTTGCAGAAAGAAATATACAGTGATTTTGAAAATCGATGTACAAACCTAATTGGTCCATAACATATCTGACAAGCGTTAATAGGCCCATAACTTGATAATTGTTCTTCATTCTTTGCGATCTTTAGCTTTTAATCTCCAATTTTGCACTCCCTTCTTATCTTGTAAGTCTCTTTCTATCACTCGCAGCCATCTCTTTCTTGGTCGTCCCTGCCTTTTGCTTACCATGGGATTTAGGCTGAGCTTTTCGCTCAACTTCTCGTCTTTCAACATGTCCCAACCATCTTACCCGTTGAGCACTAATAAACGGGGTTATCGTTGCCTCGTCGTAGAGTTGTCTTAGTTCCTCGTTGCTTCTTTTTTCTCTTCCCTCCGAAAATCCTCCTCAGAATCTTTCTCTCCCAGATTTATAAATGTCCCCTTTTTTTCATGACCCAAACTACACAGCCATAGGCCCACAGGTAACCGTTGGTCGAAGCACTATATTCTTATTTTTGCTTTACATAATGAGACATTTTTTTGACTTCAAGAGTTTGTTCAACGCGCCCGCACTACGTTCTCCTTTTACTATTCTTGCCTTCATTTTCAAATTGGTGTCTCCACTGTCTGATAACCACGCTCCCAAATAAATAAAATTTTGCACTTGCTCTATTTTCAATACTCTGCCATTTTCTAGGTCGACATCCAGATCCCTGTATACAGTTTCTTTGCTAGTTGCTCCCCTCATTCGCGTGTATTTAATTTTTTCTTTGTTCATTAACAGTCCCACTCTCCTAGCTTTGGATTCTAACATCCTGGTCACGTTTTGCAATTCTTTTTTGTTCATGTTAGGAGGGTGATGTCATCAGTATACACCAAGCATTGGTGATTTTCGTTTGCCAAAGTTACAGTGCGATTTATACTACTTTCTCTTACAACATTTTCTAGGACTAACTGGGTTAAACTGTGCAGTTGATAGGGGGAACCCTTGCCTTAGTCCCATATCTGTTCTTCAGGGTTCATAGTCTCCTCTATTGTCATTTTCACCAAACTTACTATTTTGTTTGGAATATTCAGCTCTTTCATTGCTTCATAGATCTTTTCTCTTAATACAAAGTCATAGGCTCGCTGAAGATCAATAAAGAACAGCATGCACTTCGATATTATGCTCATCTCCCATCGCTTGTATTTCTTTAAAAGTAATGATCTGCCTGGGAATTCCGTTCCCCAATTCGAGTCGAATTAGACAGTGGCAAGAATAGTGAACGGAATCTGTCTGCTGGTCTATTACTTATCGGTTTGGTCTGAATCCACATTTTTTTTTTAATTTGTGGTGGTTGCCCAACGGGGTCCTAAGTCATAAACTTGTCAGGACCTCAGGAGCGGGAGTGTATTTGAGTGTGTGTAAAGTGTTCCATGGCTTTGTTACTTCCAACCTTCTCGCCGTTTAAGGGGAAGCAGTGTCGAATTTTATCCCCAACACTGAAGGGTGCCTAAAGTCGATACCGACCACCCCCGAGAAAAATCCCGAGTACGGTTCGAACCGACGACCATGCGATTGCAAGGCCGGTCCTCTTACCACTGGACCGTTCAGGCGTTAGTTTCTGAATGGGAATTTGGTCTATTTGAATTGCAATAGCCAATACCTTGTATACTGTATCCTCTATAAATCTTGCGTTCTATCTTATCCCCCTGCTTATGCAATGGTATAATAAATGCCTCTTTCCAACCTCCTGGCATTTGCTCCTGTTCCCTTATGTCTATGATTAGATTGCATATATCTTTATTTAAATAGCATCCTCCGTTCTTAATTAATTAAATCTGCTGCTATTCCATTTTCTCCTGGGGCTTTTCCGCTTTTCTTCAGGGAAATTATTTCTCCTTTTCTGTTGGTGGCGGTATAATTATTTCATCCTCTTCCCTGAGTTCTTCCATAATTTCTTCTTCTTTACTTCCATCTTCCATTGTTTGCTATTCAAAGTTCCAAAAAAATGCTTCCTCTCTGACGAGGTATACCCACCATAAAATTAACTTAAAAATTATAAAACATCTCTTTGAAAATCAATACCCGTACAATTTAATCATTAAAAAAACAAAACGCTGGGAATAACTCCAATAACAATAATAAAAAAGTCATAAAGGTAAAAGAGAAATGGGATCTGTCCCTTACATTTCAAATATTTTTGAAAAGAAAATTGAAAAGTGTAACAATTTTAGCAGGGAAATAACCAGAAAGAATTTCGAGTTTCAAAAATTGAGGAAACCTCAACAGTAAGACACTTTTAAATAACTCTAAAGATAGAATAAATTAATTGCTTGGATTGTGATGGAGTATGCGTAGGACAAACAGAAACTGTATTAAGAATAGAATAAACAATCATAGATACAAAACAAAACAAAAGTCCAGAATAATTTCATGTTATCTTATCATGCAATATACAATACGCATAAGTTTGATGTTGACAATATTAGGTTGTACGGAAAAAATGTCGTATTCTGTCTACAATTTCTTCATTCCAGAAAAGTTGGGTGATGTCATCGTGGAATACAACTGCTAACAGAAAGATGGCAAAAGGTCACTGATGCAAATGGTCATTATATAGCTTAATCAAAATTTATATACTTATATATATAAACGATCTGAATTAAAAAGGAAACGACATTTTTTCCGAACAACCTAATATTAATATTTTAAAAATATTTTTTCTCCCCAATATTGAATAGATCTTCTTCCCCGACGAGTGGGAAAACTTTTGACAATCGCTGACAAAGCGAGACTCAAATTAATTTCTGTAAGTGCTGCTGTTAACTAGAATGAATGGACTCCCTTTTACTGCTGACCAGAGCTGTGCCAAGTACCAAAAAAAAAGTATTAAATCACCGCCTTGACCGCTCGACCACGCTAGAACATACAACACCGTATTTTAAAGCATCTATAATAATTTTAATAGTAAATCAATTTTAATATTTTTACTTCAAGAAAAAGAACGTTTGTGTGATATTAACAAAATTAATTATAATGTTGTGTAGGAAAAAAAATAATGTGTAAACCTTGGCGGTAAAGTAGTTTTCCAGGTCTCAAGAAGTGGCCATATCTTCTCTCGACCTGGAAAACAAGCACTTTACCGCCTCGGTCTACAATATACTATTTTCACGACTTTTATTTCTAACTATACATATAATCTTAGTAATTCTTTAAAAACAAACAAGTGACTACAGTTGTACAAATAATATTGTTTTTCTTTCTAACGGCACCCATAAGTGGTAACTTATGTGACTGGATAAGCAGCACAAAAGTTACGTTTTATTGCATACATTTTTTAGTTACCTAAACGTACATACTGGGTGTCCATGTGACAATGAGATATAGGGTTTAAGATTGCTTTATATTAGGTTTGTTCCATTCATCAGGATTTCAAGTTCTGGACCGTTCAGAACCAGGGGCCCGATAATCGAACCGTGCGAAAAGATTCGTATACGAAAATGACGTCAAAATGACGCAATTTTCGAACGATTTGTATAGTTTTGCACGAGAGTGTGTGTCATTTTTGCATACGAATCCTGTCGCACGGTTGGAGAATAGGGCCCCAGTACTGAGCATGAGCAGTGCACAAAATCGGATATAAACGTCATACTACGCATGATTTGAACGGTTCAGAACTTTGTAGAATGGAACGTACCTACCTATTATCTGCCTGAGTAAATTTTTATGAAATTGTAGATTATAGCCGGAAATACCCTTTATTTTGATTTTGAATTATATCAGTGATTACGAATTTCTGAAAACTGTTAAAATCATTTCAGTGTTAATTCATTAATGCACGTTACAGTTTTTAAACACGAAATATATTTTTTAAAACTAAAGGCCCTGTATTTAACTGCGATTTCTTACTGACATTGAAAACCTACACAAATTGGTATTTATTTGAACCACAGTGTAGTCTCTATAACTTGAACGTCCCCTAACATGAACACCCCTAGACGTTATATTGCATATTTGATTTTTTTTAAATAAAACAAATAAATGATGTAATTGAAATTTTATGTAATTAAATTGGGAAGTAAGAAATTTATTTTTATTTTTTATCAATTGGAATTACTTCTTGTAATTAATTGTGTGTAGAAACAACCCCCCCATTAATTTCTAATGAGATTTTGCACTCAAGTCAGAAAACCGAAAGCGAAATTTTTTTAACTCTCCGCCCATGTCGCGTCGCGCCCCGTTAACGAGTTTTTGTTTGCCCCCCCGAAACAATCCATTTATTTCCAGCAAAAAAGTGTTCCGTCTCTTATTACCGTAAAAGCATCCGTCTTTGGACGTCCGGAATGTGTCATATTAAAACATACGACGGCGATTTTTCTTTCATTTTTCCCTCCCAACCGAGCGCTAAATCATCGGCGGTGACCTTCCGGGAATGCGTAATATTCATTTTGGGGAAAATTACACTCTTCGACGAATCAAAGGAAAAAACAACTCGCTTTTGTGTTTCATTTCAGAACGTGTTAGGCGATTCGCTTTGAATTACTTACGAATTGAAATTTAGTAGAGTTTGCTCTCGTTTGAAACGTATTAAAATGTTATCTGGAATTTTTCCGTCTCGGGGAAACGTATCCTGCAAGTGAAATATTAAATATTTCGCGCGCAAGAAGCGATATATATTAAACTGCGAAATAGTCCGTCTGCAGCGGAAGCAAACTGCAAAAGTGGAGCAAAAACTGCGAACGAATTGTTTTTCTTGTCGCGTCGCGGACGCTCCGAGTCAATATTTAACTTGTCTTTGTCGCAGTGATAAAGATGGGGGCTCGAATCTCGCGAAGTGCAACACCTAAGCTTTAGTTTCACTTTTTCGCAGCAAAAATCCTCCTATGTATCAATTGATGCAACCTACTGTATATGTCGATGTAACAAAATCTGAAAAGTAATTGAAAGAATTCTTTTTTTATCCTATTTGCCACTATGTATTGATTCATGCACCTACAGTATATGTCGATGTAACAAAATATGGAAAGTAATGGAAAGAATTCTTTTTTTATTCTATTTGCACCTATGTATGGATTGATGCAACCTACTGTATATGTATGTCGATGAAACATGGCTTTGATGCTTTGAATGAATTCTTTTTTTATTCTATTTATCACTATACATCGATTGAATTTTTATTTTTATTTGTAAATCATACGTCTTGATATGCAATGAAAATGTTTTCTAATTTTAATTAACTCCTCCGACAAAATATTTTGCACGATTTATCTTCATCCAGGCTTCCATTTCGCAAAGCAACAAAAATACTCCAAATCTAACTCCTGCATCGCAACAATTCGATTCATTTCTGCCTTTGTATCTGAAACTAATGAAAACCCCTTCCTCCGGCGCTCATTTATTACACACTTTATGATGCAGAGCGTAGGCAAAATTCATTTCGCGGACGGTTCTCCTGGAAACCATTGTCGTGTTCGGAATGATTGATCGATTCTTATAAATCACCAGGCGAGCTCAAACTTTAAAACAAAGGATGCATTAAACCCTAATGCATACCGGGCGAATCCGCATACTATAGAAGCTCCGGCGTTTAAAGCTTTTATACGTTTGCATTGCGAGACCGGAGATTACCCCGGTGTTTACGGCCTACCAATAATTATCATTCGGTTTTAAATCAGACGCAAAAATTTTCATCTCATTCTTAGCGGTACAGAGATTGGAATTGTGAGCCCGGAATGTCGCAGGGGAATCCCGGTTGCATTCTGTGTACGGGGGAGCGATATTTTATCCAAGATTTGTATGAGGTTTTGGTCTCGTTTTAAGCTTGTTATAATTTAACGATGTTCGGGTTTTCTCTGCGGACAAATCGTACGAGTCAGAATGCTGAAATATTAGGTGTATTTTTGAGGAGGAATTTTCATGCCAGCATCATTGCAAGAATAAAAATACACCAAGACGTATTCAAGTAATTTAAAGCGAAAGCTTCCTTTTCCCGTTCTAAATTAAATTATTTACATTAATATCAGAAACGATTCTAATATCACAGTTAAACAAAATTATTTTTGAAAATTAAAAAGAGATTTCAGGACGTCCGTTAACAAAACGTGCGCAAATATTTCCTTTTTATTTTAAACTCGTGTTTGCCTACTTCGCTCGCGTTTCCAGATGAGTTACAAGTCAAATACAGCCTGAAATCCTGAAAGCACAGGGCGAGATACGATCTTTTATGAAACTGTGCGTAAGCACGCCACGCACTCTGCGATAATTCCCTGAAAATCGTCGCATATGAAAGGATGACTTTTGCAAACAACTAAAATAAAAAAGCGTTCTAAAGAAGACTATTTAATTATACGTGTAACACAATAGTCTAAAGTTCAGATAAAATCCAATCGAGTCCTTTCGAGGAACTCTCAAATTACACTGCACGTTTGTTTCCGGCGAGAGAAATTTCTCTCGAGAATCTTGTACGGCATTAAAGAATTCCAATAACGCGGGGAGGAGACGGAATTAAACTGGAGGTATTTCTTTGTGTTGGAAGTCGCTCGAATTTCAATATTTCCGCGATTTTCCGAGCTAAGTGAGACGAGGGTGATACAGATCGCGCGATCGGCCAAGTGTGAAACATTTATCAATGGAATGAGTGCGTTCTGAGCGGCGTGATATGTGGCGGTATCGTTGGACGTACCGGAAACTAGACTGTCGAAGGTCGGCTCCGGGAGCTATCATTACCGAGAGATGTGGTTCCTCTTATCTCGAAACGGTTCTAAATACATAAAGTTGAAATGACCAGTATCTCCCTTAACTTCCGTGCAACTCTGTTTTATGCGGTGGTCATTAACGGAAATTCTGTGGAACACGCGCTTCCAACAATGCCAGACGATATTTATTATATAGGTACAATAACATAAAACATTCTACGTATAAAATTCGAAACATTAATCCTCGATTTAATTTTAGTTTTTTATTATAACAATCCTTTCCTTGTAGGCGATTTTAAAACAATTTGGTTTTCGGATACCTTCGCCCGAAACGAACTAAAACGACGAAAATGCAGCAGATCATTCCTTTCTGTAATGTGGGTGGCCTACTCAGCAGGATGTAGCATCATAAATTAGAAAAAAATATTTGTAATCTAAATCGCTTTCAACTTTAGGGCGGCGTAAGAATGAATTTTAAATAGTAGCGTTCAATTTATTACATTAAACCACCCCTTCCGATGGGGGGGGGGGAGCCCGGAAGATTACCATCTGGCGCATTATAAGTCACTCCCCCAGGAGAAAAAATTACTCGAGGTTTGACAGGATTAATTCGATGGAAGGTGCTTTTACTTTAATTAAGTCGTTAACAGTATAAAACCATCATGAATTATTAACGACGTTCGGTTAAAATGGTTTTACTTTCGCACTGAAATTCCACGCGCAAAAAAAAATTGGGGGCGTTCGTGTTCAGACTTGATTAATTGCTTCGCTCACGCGTTTCGTACATCTTGTACATCCGAGTTTTTTGTGTGCATCTATGCTAATTACGCGCGGAGCTTTTCATGCTGCAGCAAGCTCGGGGAATCAAAGGAACGCGAAACTGCAAAACATGAGTGAGAAGTGAAGAAGCGCATTACTAAATTCAGAATTATGGGGAGGAGGGTCGTGTTGGGATTTGTTAGCTCTGCCATTACTCATCATTCAGAATGCGAGCGCAAGCCATTATCTCATTTAACTTTTAGCTGAAAATCCCGCCTAAAATTTAGTGGTATGTGTAATGGCAGCCTCGCGTAAGGATTAGACGAATTCATGTTCTATTTTATTTTTACATCTGAAAGAACCTGTATGCTCTATCAACCTTACAGTTGAATCGATTAGGGCTCGCCGTTCCAATGTTGAATGAAAAAGGGGAAACATATTTCCGCCAGCGCGAGCGATTCCCAATAATCCAATTAGCTTTATAGAATTATATTCCTCCGAATGTCATTTTTCAATTTGAATAAAATTAGCATGTGTTCCGCCGAAATAAATTCGATCGAAGAAAGGCGGGGGATCCGCGATCGCATCGGTAATACGAAAGAGCACTTTTTGATTCTGTTTTACAGTGTGTGCTTAAATGAAGAATGAAAAATTCCCGCCGACTTGAATGGGGGGCAGCAATATCCATAAATTACTTACATAAATCGTATGTACCGCACTCGGCGGAGATACATATTTTACAAATTACTCGGTAATCTCCTTCATAAATCGGGCGTTATATCAAAGCTCATATTCAGCTGGGCCGACACGAGGCTTTTTTCAGCGGGACATATGTTACCGCCGTCTGAAAGATAAATCAAGTCCGCAAACTATCTCGGAAGTTGTTAAATTTTTTTTCGGGGAGTTATCTGAAATAAATCAGTTTGCACACAAGGGCTGTTACTCAAGTTAAGACGGCCATATCTTACCGAGGCGTTCTACTGTCCACTTTTTTTCAGAAAGTCACAAGTTACACAAAAAAATAAAAGGGCTTTCACTGAAAGAACGTTTGTTATTAGCAAGAATCGGAATAACATATTTTGACGTCATCACGTCAAGCACTGACGTATCAAATCTGTAAGTAATAATATAACTGGTCGACGTGAAGCATAACACAACCTAAAAGCCTCGTACAACATTTCCCTTTTAGTCACGCCTTCGTAGTTCTAATGAAACGCCCTGTGCATTTCGGGGAAGCCCGGCCAACAAAACACGTTTATTACGATTTTAATTTTTCGCCGGCGAAGAAATTTATGGATTTTTAAGAACGCGCCGCTTTCATTATTGTGTTTGCCCCGTTCTAATTAAACAGCGCCGAGATTGTCCCGAAGATTGTAAATTTCATGTAAATTTCAGGCGCCTGAACAAGTTCAAGTTTGTTTCGCCGAAATACAATTGTTTCCAGGCTCTTGCGTCTCGTTTTTAGTCGTCGAAAATTGAGTGCGGTTCGTTTGGGACGAAACAAACTTGAATATTTAAAAATATGAAAGTAAACAGTTCTGCATCTTCTTTTTTTCGAAAGTTACTTTAAAGTAAAGTTTACTTTCATGCAATGTTTAATTAGATCTATACTTTCACTATAAACATCTGGACTGCTAGCAGCATATGATTTACAATGTAGCATGATGTCCCCAACATCAACCACGCCACCGTGTTGCCTGACGAGCAATATCGAAACTATACTTACCCGTAAAACGATTCTTTTTCATCGGTCTCGTTTTACTATAAGCAATTGCATCACAATTCGCAGCAAAGTAGCGTCTGCGACCCATTCCATTAAATAGCACAACACTCCAACTTGAAAAAGTAACAAATCTGACGAAAAGTTTACAGAGGTTATAATTAAGCAACTATGGCGGATGATGCTACCAGTGTCAAAATTTTGAACTTTCAAGTTGCATTGTATATGGTTCAGGGATATAGAACGTAACCGAAACCGTTCTTCAGTTCAAGTTGTACTTAAAACACAAGAGAACTGGTCCAAGGAGCCGAATTTATAGTAGTCTTGCATCTCTGATGTAGTTTCCAATGTCGCCACTTGGCAACTTCATGTCGCTCATGTTGGAGACACATTTTCAAAACCGCTAGCAGACCAAAAAGATCTATATAGAATGGCGTTGATGGATGTTTTAACCACATTGCTATGTTATTTAGAAACTCCTACATATTCATCTGCGGTTATATTTATTCAGTTTTGTACCTACATAATAAGTAATCAGTGATCAATATAAAAACGAATTGGAGTAGGCGTTGGAATGTAAATGGATGTCTTGGATAACGTCATAACAATACTAATTGTCAACCAATTGTGACATAAATAACACGCCAGAAAAGTTGTTTAAAGTTAGTCACACTATTGTTCGTAGAATTCAAAAGTATCTTGATGCAGGCAGTGGTCATCTTACGCATCTGGTTTAATCTTTTTTAATAAAACGTTTTTCTTGTCTTAGATGTCTTAATTTTAAATGAAGGTTAAGTTCAAATAGAAACGTCAAAAGTGATTGAAGAAACACTGGATGAAGTAAATGTACACATGCGTGTTTGGTTGCATCGCCAACTCTAATTCATTTTTCATTTGATCACTTCTTAAAATATTAAATAAACTATTGAACACGACCTGCCGGGAGAAGCCACCAAGCCACAAGGAGGCATGAACGTGAAAAAGAACTTTGACTCTTGTGTTTTCCGAAGATGCCTCGACTCCACCGACCTTCTGCTCATATTCAGGCTATGTCGGAATTGGAGCTCGCTGTGGTAAGAAAACCTAAGGAATTTTTTGTTAAAAAGAATGTTTCTGCAATGAATCTTATCTATGTTTATAAAGATCTCACCAAACCGTCAATTTCATTAATGATTTAGTTTTCAATCATCCAACAACTGATTGGTGTTCCAGTAATAATTTTGCCCTTGTTAAAGTCAGTGTTGGTGTTTTTTTTTTTTTTTTAATATAGCTAATGAAAGTCAAAGTATTATTTTCACACACTTCATAAATAATAAAACTTACAAACGTAACTTAAATCAAACACTAACTGATTTTACATCAAGCAAGTCAACTAAGTAGCTACTAACTAATTATTTCCATTAAATTAAACCTTAAATTCTACACTGCACCTTCTTGCCTTCGCGTTCTCCCTTCATTGGTTTTCGGCCTGCAATTTTCTTTGACTTCAAGCCATCCTCCACAATACATCGTCGATACGGTTCGTACTTCAGCCCATTCTTCACCTTCACGTTTTTCACAATGTTACGCCCATATGCACTTGAAGGCCCCATCCTTGTCACCATGACACCTTGATTTGGCTTGGTCAAAATCTCCACGTTACGCTTCTTCTTTTCTTGGATCTCAGCCCTAAGTCGACGACGAAGAATTTGATCACCCAGGCAGATGCCCAACCACTTTCGGCTCACCTTCGCAGCATTGTACAGCGCCTCAGGTTCCAAACGCCTGCAAAATACAACAAAAATAAATAACAAAAATAAAAAAGAAAAAATAATACTGACCTTAAAATCAGGACGCCCAATTCCATTGGAAGGTCGGCGATGTCGAAGCTCCTCTCGTAGACTGCCCTCGGAAACACCTCGAAGATCATCTTGCTAGTTCTTCACTAGAACTGATTTCGAAAGTGAACCAGGGGCCGCTTTTGTACCCCGAGTAAGTCAATGATGCGTTACGTTACGGTCCAAGGAACCGTAACGGTTACAGCTCACATGTTTTGGAAAAGTTTACTCCTATTGACTGGACAAGGCTTGCTCTAGAATTTTCTTTAGCGACTTTCTTTACTGCGCCTGCATAGCTTCGTTTAATCACCTTCTGTATTCTCCTATTAACCGTTTTTACTGAGACCTCCTCACATCCCTATTTCTCTTTTCAGTTCTTCTCCACTATAATCGACAACGAAAACAAAAAACATTGTCTGATCCACAGCAATTTCCAGTTACTGGTATCTATTTCATATTTCTTTATTTACATCATCCAGAACAATGTCAAATAATAAGGGACTCAAAATATCTCCTTGGTTGTAAATTTCTTCGGAGTTTGGTTTCCTCTGTATTAAAATTTACGTCACCAAATGTTGATATAGGAAGGGTCAATGGGGTGAAAGATAGTCCCCGTAATTAACCTTTCTTCACGAAAAATATGGTAGAAAAACACCCAAAATCAAGCAAAATTACCTCAAAAGCACCTAAAAAACCTTACAAAATCTCTTGGTTTTAGACACCCCAAGATAGCTTTTTACTTCTGGATCAGACTAATTGGCACATAAAAAAAAGGGAAAACCACCACCGACCTATCTTGTAGCACCCAAAATAAATTAGTATTTCTGGACCAATGTTTTGGTAATTAAAAGAAAATGGCTAAAATCATCAAGAAAGTCAAAAATCATATTAAAATCCCTCAATAGGGTAAACTTGCCTAACTCGTACTCCTTAAAAACATATGCCTATTTATAACTTTACGAAATTTGAAGAAAAATAAACCGCAATAGCAATAATAAACTCAACAAACACATCCGATGGACTCAGAAGGAAATTGGAAAAGGGCTTCCAACTCATTGTATAGCAGTAGCTACAACTTTTTTATTTTTCAAAAAACGTATCATGAATCTATAAAATTAACGTGTCGTATTCCTAAGTGGTGAAAACAAGAACTGAGTTTTATTGTCAAGAACAATCACATCCGATGGACTCAGTGGTATTGAAGCGCAAATGGTTTGTAAGAAAATAAGGTGACAATGACTTAATTCCGATTTAATTAAGTATATTTTTCGCATTTCTTCGTCAAAGTAGTTGTGAATGCCCTCGCTGACGACACCATAAACCTCCCTTGTAATTTCAGCTCCTGGCGCGATGCAGTTTGATTCACGCACCTTACGTTGAAATTCTTTTCCAAGATCTTCAGTTAAAAACTCCATTTTTCCTCCGTCGTAAGCGTTTGCTTCTTATTCTTAAAAACCTATCGTTTTTGAAAGAATCCGAGAGCTCCCCGAATTGACAACTTCTTAGTTGCGCGAAAATACTCGTGTTCTCCTAAAATGTTTACCAAGGGGTTAGCAAATTAGTTTTAAGAGAAGTGGTGTTAAAAAATAAATTGCCACGATGTCATTATCTGGGAGAATAAGTAAATTTATATACATTCAAAATTATGGGAGATCAGCACCTATTGACGATTAGTAGGGCAAGCCGCGGTACACATGCTCGCATTCCACTTACGTATAAATGCAAGCTCAGCGGAATGTAAGCGTGTTGTTTACATGTGCCAATTAAGTTCGAGGCAATTAGAACGTTTTAAGGAAACAAATTTGGCAAGGGCCAATTGATGCTGACACCTTTAGAACTTTGTACTTTGGACCGAACCCCCAGCCATCAGAGCGAAGGAACCAATTGTGACGTAGATTTAAGAAATATATAAAAGATCGACCCGCAGGTATTAGAGAGTATTAATTATTAATTAGTCAGATATGAATTAGACAGATATTATTAATTAGTGAGAAGTTATTATTAGTCAGGTGAAGTAATTAGTGTGAAGCCAAGTGCGCGTAAACAAAGCCAAGCGAGTGGACTCTACGAGTAGAATAAATTATAATTTAAAAGCACTAAGTTTAGATAGATTTAAATTAAATTAAATTAAGGACATTGCCGTATATTGATTCGTAATTTAATTCACGTAATCATAAACCTAAATTTATTTCCTTTCTTTTAACGCAACAATATGTATATTATATTTTACTGTATTATCTTACCAAACTCTGTTTTAATTTCAAAATTTCAATTTCTTTTTAATTCTCCTCTTTAATTAATGTTTCCTTCTCTTTGTTATATGTTTTAGTTAATGCTTCTTTCTCTTTATTATTCTCCCTAATTAATTTATCTAAAACAAAAAAAATATGATGGGCATCATCTTAGCTGGGTTTATATGAAGTGTGGTCCTTACCTCGATCCTTATATGCGAAATACAGTCCACAAGCGAGCAGCACACAACATATGGGTACGATTATCATAACCTCCATCATGTCCAACTGAAACTGGTTTCATTTTAATGTTAGAAAAATCTACACATTACCATTTTTGTTTAGTTTTCTTATTTATTATTTTTTGTAGTGATCAAATGATCATAAGGTAGAAAATAGTTTCAACAGCTTTGTTGTGTTAGCCGGCCCCCAAGAAACTTTATGGAGAAGAGGACACATTTTTAATTAGGGTTTCAAAATTTAAGATGACGCCACTAGAGAGTTTCCCATCTAGATATTTACTTAATCTAGGGGGCTAACTAAGAATCCATACAAAAAAATCAAAAACTTGTGTTTATTTAATACAATATTGTATGTACCGGGTGTCCCAACGGTGTGTATTTCTTTTGTGGAGCCTATAGGAATAACATGAAGAGAAATAAAGGTTAAGAAAATTATACTAGACATCACGCGGCATATTTTAAAATTATTTTCAACTGTACAGGCTGTCCCATAAAATGGTGGTGTATAGAGAGTGATTTTTTTTAAATGGAACACTATATATATTTTTAGATATTTAGATGTCCTGTGGAAAGCTAATTGCAACGATATAATTATATATTGGTTTCACTCTGTTATTTTCGTAAAAAAAATTTTTTTCGTCGAAAATTCCTTAAAAATCTGCAAACTTTGAACATATGTTTCTGACTATGGAGATGGCACAGACTTACGAAAATCTACCAAAATATTCTTAGGACTTTAGCCTTTGTGATAATATTAAAAAAAATTAGAATATCCTTTAGCATTATACAGTGCGAAAGGCACTTGCGAAACACTCGGTATCTCATTTTTTTTTAATGGAATGACCTATTTTTTATTTCAGAAATGGATAGTATTTTAACTTAGCTTTCCACTGATACCTGGTTATATACCTCTTTTTCGAACATTTCTTCTACTAGAAATCTTGTTTTTACTAAATTATTATTATGTATTATAATTATGTATTTCTTCACATATTTTTGACTATTTTATGTTGTCTTAATGGTAATATAAAATAGTAGTTATTTTCTTACAACTATAAAGATGGCAAAGAGCAAAATTTTCATTATTTATAAAATTTCATTAAAGAAATTTTACTCAGTTGCACAAACAAAATTTTAAATTAATTGTTCGAATATTCTGCCTTCATGTTGCACACATTTGTTTAATCGTTTTATAAAATTTAATTTAACTTTTTGTAAGGTGTCTCTGGGAATGTTTGCAAACGCGTGTCTTATTCTCTGTTTCATATCTTCCACAGTAGTTGGAGCGATTGTATAAACTTGACTCTTCACGTAACCCAGCGGAAGAAGTCGAGAGGTGTCAAGTCAGGGGATCGCGGCGGCCATAGTACAGGTCCTCCTCTGCCAATCCACTGGTTTGAACGCCAATGATTCAAATAGTCTCTCACTTCTCTACAGAAATGTGGAGGAGCACCGTCTTGCTGAAACCATAAATTTGCAAGTGCATCTGGATCTATACCTTGTAGGAGGCCTGGAAGTTCTTGTCTTAAAAAATGAAGATAAGTCGCGCCTGTCAAGGAACCTTCGAAGAAAAATGGTCCAATCACTTGCAAATTTATTATTCCTCCCCAGATGTTCACTGACCAGTGATTTTGATGAATTACTTCTCTAATCCAATGAGGATTGTCGGTTGAATAATAATGCATATTATGTCTATTCACCATCTCATTGCTTTTAAAAGTCGATTCATCAGTGAATAATATTTTGTTAAGAAATTCATGGTCGTCATTTATTCTTCCTAAAATTATATTTCAAAAATCGGTTCTATTTTGAAAATTGTCGCCATGTAGATCTTGATGTAAAGAGATATGGTTAGGGTGATATTTATGCTTTTTTATAACTCTTTGCACACTAGTCCTACTAATATCAGTTGTTTTGCTAATTTCGCGTACACTTATCTTGGGATTTTCCGTAATTACTGTCAGGACTGTAAATTGATTATTTTCATGGGTTGTGTTGGGACGGCGAACAATTTTTTTCTTATAATGGATATTGCCGGTAAGTTCAAATCGTTTTCTTAGGTTTTCAAAACTTTTTGCTTGAACGGGTCGTCTGGATATTTCTGCTTATAAATTTTGGAGGCAAGAAGACTATTCCTGTTGCATTCTCCTAGGACGTGTATCATGTCAACCATTTCTTCTTGAGATAAATTCATAATTCTTTTAAACGACAACAACATTCAAACTCAATTAATAAATTCATCTGACAAATTTCTAAAATTTTGTTTCCGTGTAAAAGAAATGTTCGAAAAAGAGGTATATAACCTGGTATCAGTGGAAAGCTAAGTTAAAATGCTATCCATTTCTGAAATAAAAAATAGGTCATTCCATTAAAAAAAAATGAGATACCGAGTGTTTCGCAAGTGCCTTTCGCACTGTATAATGCTAAAGGATATTCTAATTTTTTTAAATATTATCACAAAGGCTAAAGTCGTAAGAATATTTTGGTAGATTTTCGTAAGTCTGTGCCATCTCCATAGTCAGAAACATATGTTCAAAGTTTGCAGATTTTTAAGGAATTTTCGACGAAAAAATTTTTTTTTACGAAAATAACAGAGTGAAACCAATATATAATTATATCGTTGCAATTAGCTTTCCACAGGACATCTAAATATCTAAAAATATATATAGTGTTCCATTTAAAAAAAATTACTCTTTATACACCACCATTTTATGGGACAGCCTGTACAGTTGAAAATAATTTTAAAATATGCCGCGTGATGTCTAGTATAATTTTCTTAACCTTTATTTCTCTTCATGTTATTCCTATAGGCTCCACAAAAGAAATACACACCGTTGGGACACCCGGTACACTATTAGAAGTTACATTGGGGCGAGACTGATAAAAGTTTTTTCTAACAACCACGATGATCATTTTTGATTACTCAGTTTTCCAGCTTAGAGTCCATTTTTGAACACTTTATACTACAATGACTGATTTGTATTTGCTAGCTAGTAGCAGCTTTCATAAACTCTTTTTTCTTTCTTTTTGATTAAAGAAGCAATTTTTGTAATCTTCAAAACTTATTTCTTTTTTCAATACCGCTTTTTTGAAGCCCTTTAATTTTTTCGAAACAGAATTCTATGTATTCTAACATCTTAATACCATTCAATTCATCTTTGAATTTTCCTATTACTTTCTTATTTTTATCAGAACATAATGGATGGCGTTCTGGATATTCAGATGTATCAAAATAGTCGGAATTGTTTTTCATAAATTCATAGAAATCAACGTTTTTAATCTCATATATGAAACTGTCGGTATCTCCATAAAGAAGTTTTATGTTTTCATTAAATTCTTCTTTAATTACATTGCAATGGAAGTCATACATTAACAATTTCGATAAATCTAATACAGCTTGCCCAATATAAATTGGTTTATTAAACAACACTTTGGTTTTATAATTTTATGAAGTATTGCCAGATGTTTGGTGAATATAGTTCTGTGTTTAAAATTAGGTTTGTTTTATCACTCTTTGTAACTTTTCTTCGTCACAATATAATTCTTGCTTTCTAACAGACTGTATGGACTTACCATATGGAGCATTAACCATTAATTTCCAGAAATCTTTTTCAAAATTATTTTTTGCGTTTTGTTTTTGTTCTGTATTAAATTTTACATACGGTGCTATGAAATTTGACTGGGTAAGTTTTATACCTCTGTGAACCTTTGTTATTCTCATGCCTAAACTTTTGTAAAGTTTTAATGATTTGTAATGAATTGCATAATTTTTCTTATCATAGAAATGACAAAGCAGTTTTTCTACTTTTCTCCGGAGCTAAAGGGAAGTCATTAAACTTATCGGAAACTTTATTGGAAATGATAGATCAACTTCTAAAATATAACCCGTATCACTATCTGATAATAAGATTTGGTCGACATTTTTAATTTCTTCACAAGTTAACCATTCAAAGTCTTTCTAGTAATTTCTGAGATAAAGCCCATCTATATAGATTATTGGCATCAATATAGATAATCTGAGTATTTTCATCTGCTTGCGAATACCTGTTACTACACTGTGAAATGCCGTTAACATAATCAGTTAATAGTTCCAACTCCAAGCTAACACCGGAGTTGTATAATACCAAACAGGATCCAGTCCATCCTCTTTTTCAAACATAAATCTCTGAAATTTTCAAATACAACAGTTAATAGCAAAACATCTAATTTTAAGTATAAATCATGCCATTCACCCAAGTTTTTAATTTTAAAATATTTCCATTCATTCACTGCATGTTTGAGTTCTTCTTGAGAAATTCCTTCTTTTGTGAGCGAAGAATAAATCTATCTATTGATGTCTCAATTCATGTATTCATAGATAGGAATAAATTCCTTTCCTAATTATCTTGCTTTCTTCTTTCCTAATTACACATCTAATTCAAGATTTGAAAAGTATTTAATTATTTATCTCAACTGACTTGATTCTAGATTAAATGACAAATTGTCTAGGCTACTTGCTAATATAATCTAAATGAATCGATGAATCTTAAGTCGATATATTCATTCATTATCATCCATTCTCAAAACTTTACTGAAAGAAATATGTTTTTTTTTCGTTATTAGGTATTAATTTCAATTGACTCTTGTCTTCCCTCTTGTCTAGATTCTTTATAAACAAATGACCATCATAAGAACTTAAATTGTGAAATAAAATTGGAATAAACGATAGTTGTTTATATTTCAAATTACAGTCTCTATAAGCAGCTCCTCTATATTTTCCAGTGTAATGATCATGATCTCTTACTTTGGGTTTTCTATAGAAAACACGTTTTCACAAAGATAACAAATTTTTGTTTTCTTATATTCTTCTAGTTCGATTGTACATATTGTTCTGGCATGTTCAGTTATTCTTTTTATAAAATATTTATCACTTTTAATTTATAATCCATAACCGCAGGGAATGTGAAATTGTGTTTTATGAGTATATGATGATACAGGATTTGGTTCGCATGTATGAATAGATTCAAAATCAGAATAAATTACATAAGGATGTCTTAACATTTTTTGGACATTTTTATATTTTAATACATTATCTCCAGGTATTATTGGAACACATGGTTCAGCATACATTTTGATGTTTCGTTTAAGCATCTTAAATATTTTTTGTTTCTATTTACTTCCAACTGATTATTTAATAATCTTATGGAAATTTATGTAAGCGATTCAATTAATTTATTACATTTTTTTTCATAAAAAAATTATCCATATACAGTAAGTGCTAAAACACACTGTCCCTGTTTAGGTCAAACTGTGAGAAACCTCAGGATTCAAAAATATGTGGTATGTATGGTGGAAATAAATTTAATAAAGAATTCAGAGATTATTTAATTAATTATCGAAAAAATAAAATACTTCCAATGAAAGGAATTTAGTAAAATATAAGACCTACGTATTATAAAAAGTTTACAGAAAATGATTGAAAATCTAGATATTTAATGATAAATCACAAGCAAACGTAAATAAAATTTTATATGCATCAATAAATAACTTCATAAAATTTAATGAATTTCACTTACCCGTCATCAAATTACGTAGCTAGACAAATATGTACAGGCATGTAAGAATCCAGCATCACCTAAAAAATTATTTAAGCAAACGTTACAGCTACTCGCTTTATCATGAATCAAATTGCATTCGAAGAATTTCAGCTGCATAGGTGACTTATCGAAAAAGCCAGGGATTATACAAACTTATGAGCAGACGGCTTCGGAAAATCATGATGAATCATAGGCCAACTGGTCCATATGTAAAGTGTTACGTAATCGGAATTTCCGTTATAAAACCATATAAAAGGAGAAGACTGTTTTCCACGATAGATATAAACATCGAGTAGTCGCATGGTCGTGAACATCTCCGAAAGTCTGGAGCCGAAAGTAGCATTCATCGAGTGTCATAGACTCGGAATATCCGTCTGTCTCTCTGTACCTAGTACCATGGTTTGGGTGAGAAAATATTAATTTATTTGCCGTTTAGTTACGTTTTTAGAAACTAACAACTGCTTTATTTGATTTATGAAAAGCTGTTTATAAAATCATTTCGAGTTTGTTTTGCATTGCCTCTATGATATCGTTCTGAAGTAATCTGTAATTACATTTAAATTTTACATTTATCTAAATAGTGTTCTTTAATAGTTTAACTTAATTGTTTCATGTAATCATTTAGAAAAGAATTGTCTAAATCGATTTGTAATTATTTTTACGTTTTCTGAATAAAAACATTTACATACATATTATATTGTCACGCTAAGGGCCTTTACCACGTCGCGCTAAGCCTCCACTATGTCGCGACGGTGCGTCCTTAGCCTTGCGGGGTTGATTGGGGTGCGTAGGTTTATCAGAGGGTAGAGCTTTAAGACAATGATTTAAAAAATTAATACCTCTTTATTACGTAAATAATTAATTTAATTGAGGGGGGTTTGTCCGTTAAAATTGGGGGTGCGGTCCTGGGTCTCTCGCGGCGACTGGGGTTGTTGATTCGTCTAAGACAGAACAGCGGGTGACGTTTCCTTAGCCGGAGAAGACTGGCGAAGTTCGAAGCCGGTCCGTGACTGGCGTGGTGGGTCAAGGTCGGTCTCAGTGACAATGTTCCTTGGCTGGAGCATGACACGTCCTTGCTCAGCCTACGGGTGATCGGGTTGGAACAGCGTGGCCAGGGCAGAACTACGGTGGTGTCTTCTCTTGGACAGCTGGCGAGGGAGATGGCCCTCGTTCTCTTAGGACGGGTTCGGCAATGTTGTCGGCGGCAGTGGCAGATGATGTGGCTGCAGCAACGCTGATGCTGGGGTGGCGACGACGGCGATGCTGGGGTGGCGACGACGGCGATGCTGGGCGGCGGCGACGGCGTGGTTGGGGCGTCGGCGACGGCAATGTTGCTGGACGACGATGTTGGGCGTCCCCTCGTAGAGTTGGCACTTAGTGCCCACTGAGTCGGTCCGGTGGTAACGACTGGCTTCCCAATTTTGGCCCGCACTTTAAATACACGTTCTTTGCCTAGTCGCGCGTTGCATTTTTCGTCACCTACTCTGTGTCCGTTTGCGTCATTCGTATACGCGCGTATAAGCGCGTGGTCCCGTTTGTAATAAATTCCGCTGATGTCTTATTTACGTTACGTTGCATTAGTTACCTCCTTATTGTGTTTACATTTCGACACGGTCGCAATTAGCCCTCAATTACACAAGTTCGCGTTTAAATACTTTTTATGTTTTTTATTCGCGGAACACAGAAAAAAAACCCTCGTGGTTTTTAGAAAATTCCCCCTCGTGACAATATGTATGTAGTAACGGCAAGAACTAAAATCTCATTCCACATAAAATAAAGGGGATATTGAGAGCAATCTCTGGCTAAAAAGCTCAAACCAGATACGTACAAACAAAGCAATTGATACTTGGTCCTTTGTTATCTATATATGTACAAATTTTCTCCGACTTTTTTCAAGCTTCAACGAAACAATCGGCATATCCAATAACATTTACGAACCAGAATTTATTCTTTGTTTTACGCATTACGTAACGAAATGCGTATACGAACGTTTTATGGATATTGCAATAAATAATTTAGTCGGCCCCCAATACGAGATAGTTTCGGCAATAAAACGACACCGTGCTCGTAGCAGCAGCCAGGCAGTAAAATAACTTATTCGTCGGGGAATCCCACGACTCATCCATTCTCATTCGAAACCGGTAGAGCCGTGCTTGAGAGCACGCGACTCTATACGGAATTCGTGAATCTTACACGAGTTCGCGATTCCCTCATAGCCCCGAGCCCATCCAACGTAAGGACGTATCCTTCGCGCGTTAATACCGTTCCGGATTTGCGTCTCGTAATAATATTTAGTTCGCAAATCCTCGAGGTTCGCACACAAAAGCCCGCAAGTTTAATTGTATTAGCATAAAGTTGCCGGTTATTGCATCGTTAACCTGAAAATATTTTGTTGTGATCCGCAATAATTAGGTGGCGTTTAATTAATTCGATTCGAAGGCGCACGCGAGTCCTGGATTTTAATAATTGCGTCTCGCGAAAACAAATTACGTTACGCAAACTTACTATCGAAGTTGAGCTTGCGCCCCGAGGATGTTTACTCTCATAACACTGTTGAGAATAAACTCCGACGCGTTGATTTTTTTTTCTAAGGTGCTTTTGGAATAATTTTAGTAGATTAAATTAATTTCACAAATAAATTATTTAATTGGGATTATGATAGGGAGACAGTGAAATCCATTGTTATTGGGGTTTAGTATTAACCGTGCCTGTGACGCACGCATCCTCCCCCTCACCCCCGAACGTGTACATGACAGGAGCTTAGCGCTGAAATAATTCATAACTACAATACCTGAAATTCTGTATCATTAATAATAGATGGGCCATTTACACTATTCATGTAGTGGGCTGCAGCAGTGTAATATTTGAAAATTGAAAGCGGGCCGGGCAGTAAATCAAAGCTGCAAGCTCGGCTCAGTGAAAAGCTCTGCACGGTCATGCCCCAGCAGGGGGTAGTGTGCAGGGCAGGATTGATTGTCCACTCGGACTAGGACAATGCGAATGTAACTGGCTGTTCAATACGCACAGCGCAATCATCCGATGCCCGTTAATGGGATCAATGCTAGTCCAGGGTTCAATCCTGCGCGTTATGCAAAGCACATTGACCTATTTACCGAGCTGACCAGGGACTAGGTGCAATTCGATAGCACGACCCCAACGTCATAAACCCCCAAAAAAAAAAAAACGTTATTATCGCCGCACGCCATTTCTGCTTCGATTCATGATTTCAACCTGAAAATTATTTACGACGTCACCGCGGTGCAAATAACATCCGCTTTATTGAATTATCCTAATTGCTAACCTAACCCCCAGCTCTCCGTTTCGTTTATGAATTTCTGAGTTTCGTGATTAATTAAATTTCGAATTATACATGACTATTTCGTCCGCTCCACGTTCTAAAGTCAATCCGCGATTTAATTTCCGTTCCCGTATTCAGGATCACCTCAGCTTCTTTTTTTTTTTCAAAAATATCAGATTTTTGTCTTTCAGTTAGTTCTTAATCATTAATTAATCAATCATTCAATATTATCATCGACGTTAAAATTGGTTCTTCAAATTAAGCAAAATTTTAAAAGATGCTGTCAAATTGAGATGTTTCAAATTTCGGCAGGCAATAATTTGACAGATGCTATATTAATTTGTTATATTATATATTATATTTTGTCATCGTCGTTCATTTGTTTCAAATTAGCAAAATTTTCAAATTTCATTTGTTTCAAATCAGCAAAATTTTGACAGATACCGTCATCAATACTTGAATTGTTTCAAAGTTCGGCGAGGCTTTGACAGATGCTCTCATTAATACTTGAATTGTTTAAAATTTCATCGGCACTTTGACAGAGCTGTGATCGACACTCAATTGTTTCAAATTTCAACAATGTATCGATACTTATTTCATCAAATTTTAAATATTTTGACAGATGCTTCATTGATACTTGTACTGGTTCAAATTTCGGCAATACGTTAACTACTGTCATCAACGCGACGTTCAATTGCTTTATCAAATTTAGCAACATTTTGATAGATAGATAGATGGATATTTATTCTTTTGCCAGTAGCATCGAATCACATAAAATATCTCAGCAGTCAATACTGTAGTTACATATAAATAAAATATCACAGTTACATATATACAAAATATGACAATAATTATTACAATAGTCAATAAACGACACAAATTACATAAATAAAAATAAAGTTTACCTTTGATGACAGAACCATGCTCCATAATACCCATACTCTAAAAGATTTCTGTTAGCTGTAAGTATAAAATTCGTAAATTACGAGTTCATGTATTCTTCAACAGTGTAATACACAGACTGTAGAAAATATTCTTTAATCTTGGACCTGAACAGAACTCCGAAGTGTACTGCTTGAATTTCGGTTGGTAATTTATTAAAGAATTTGATTCCGTTAAATAGAAAGCATGAAGAATATAACCTGTGACGAGGTTGTTCTGCGCGCAGATAATAAGGGTGTCTCGTATTATAATTATGCACATCATTATTTAATTTAATAAAAAAATGCTTTTGTTCTTAAAGATGAACAAAATGGTTTCATACAGGTATAAATTGACTACAGTCATTATGCGTAATTTTTTAAATGCCTCTCTACAGCTGTCTCTAATATTCAATTTTGCGATTGTTCTAATTACACTCTTTTGTAGTTTTAATATCTCATAAATGCATGGATTGTCCCCAAATCGTTATACCGTAGCGTAGTATGGACTCAAAATATCCAAAATACGTCATTTTAACATATTTAATATCACACATTTTATTTATTCTTCTAAATAGCAAAAACTGATCTAGCTAACCGAGGGGTAAGAGATTCTACGTGACTGTGCCAGGACAATTGGGAATTTATTGTAATGCCTAGCATTTTACATTCTTTAACCGGTATGAGGCTATGTTCTCCGTAAGAGAAAGTAAAATTTTTCGGCGTTTTATTTGAAAAGATAATAATGTTAGTTTTGTCTATATTAATCATAAGGCGATTTGATTTAAACCATTTTTCAACTTCTTGAAGAACATTTATAATTTTGGTATGTAAGCTATCAAAATCCATTGAATGAACGCAAATGTATGTATCATCTACGTACATAACAACATCGCCTGTTATATTCTGGGAGAGGTCATTGACATATATGTTAAAGAGCAAAGGCCCAAGAACGGAACCTTGCGGTACTCCATATTCAGTAGTCGCTCTATTAGAAAAGACGTTTCGATTAGTACCTGATTCATCAGAATATTTAATTTCCACTACTTGCTCCCGATTTTCAAGATAAGAAAGTAAAAAGTTTAGTGCTACTCCCCTTACGCCGTAGAATTCTAGCTTTTCAAGTAGTATGCTGTGATCTACCATGTCAAAAGCCTTTGATAGATCACAGCACACCACCGCGGCTATATGATTATTATTTAATTTGTTACATACCTTTTCAGACCTAAATCCGTGTTGTTGGTTTGACAGTAAGGAATGTTTTTCAAAGAAATTAAGCATTCTCTTGTGAATTGCTTTTTCTATTATTTTAGCTAATGAACATGGAATAGAAATTGGGCTATAGTTTGTTACATTATTTTTGGTATCTCTTTTATGGATTGGTACTATTTTGGAGAGTTTTAAATATGTTGGAAACTTGCCACATTGAAAACAACAGTTTATAATGTCTGCGATGGGTTCTGATATTATATCAGCTACGAATTTAAGTCCCGGTATTGGTATTTCATCGGCTCCCACGGAATAGGAATTTTTAAGGGAAATGAATATTCTATTAATTTCATGACTATCAACCGGATGAAAAACATCGATTCTGTATTGTCTACTGGAGCCTTTTGTAGCAATTGTCTAAAGTGTTCCCTTTGTAGCGGAAGATCTTTTAAAAATTTATGTGGTAGCTCAGAAAAATAAGTGTTAAATTTATTACTAATTGTAAAGGGGTCTACTGTTGTGGTGTCATTTTCAAAAAGGTTAATATTTTCTGTATTTTTTATTTTGTTGCCTGTTTCAGCTGTTTCAGTTTTGTTTTAGTTGCCAGACAGTTTTGGATTTATTATCTGATCGAGCAATAATTGAATTTGTGTGTAGTCGTTTGGCTAATTTTACACAAGATTTTAGAATATGTATTTATTATAATAATTTTTTGTAACATTATTTGGAAAAATTTTAAACAACAAGGAAAGTTCGCGTTTCGTACGACTAGAGGTTCTAATTTCTCGTGTAATCCAGGAATTAGATACCTGACGTAATTGTTTTTTCATAGGATAAGCATTTAAGAAGGCTGTCTTTATGAGGTCGTAGAACATATTTAATTTTTCATTTGGGTTGTCAGTGTTAAGAAGGGAATTCCAATTTAAAGTGAGTAAAGATTCGCGAAATATATTATTATTACGATTATTAATAATAATTATTAATAATTATTAATATTATTAAGTTGGGCAAAATGATCAGATAATCCGACTTCAAGATTCAGAGCATCCACGATTTCAGCATTAAAATTCACAATAATATTATCAATGCAGAACTGAGTGTCGTGCGTAATTCTAGTGGGGGATTTAATAATAGGACTAAGATTAAAAGGTCTAAGAAAGTGTAAAGAATTAAAACTTACCCTTGTTTCAGCTAATATATCGATATTAAAATCTCCACAGATTATGATATTTTTGTAATCGTTATAGTTAAAAGTATCAAGAATGTGTTCTAGTTGACAGTTGCTATCAGCGATATTTGAAATGTTTTGTCATCGACGTTCATTTCTTTCAAGTTACAGTAACAGATGCTATTAAAAATAATTAGATTGTTCCAGTCGGCCGAGCACATTAATCGAACTGGAATATTTTCATCGAAAGTAGTAACGCTTCAAATTGTTTGTTCGCTTACTAACGGTCTCATAAAAATAATTAAAATTTCGCGCTAGATTCTGCTTCTATTAGAGCAGTGGTTCTCAACCTTTTTTAATCGTGACCCTTTTAGATTTTTTAAAAATGTTCGCGGTCCGGCTTCTCATTTGCGATATTTGATAGTATGCATAGTATGATAGGATGCATACGCCGGCCATTAAATTTTTGCTTTTAAAACCGATGGCGACCCACTAGAAAACCCAAGGCTACCCCCTTGTGGGTCGCGACCCACCGGTTGGGAACTATTGTATTAGAGAGACCTCTGTGTCAGGAAATATTCCAGAACCGATCAGTGCCGGATTACCCTATACGCAAAATACGCACGAGCGTACAGCGGCAGATTTCTGGAGGCGGCAAAATCTGAGACTATTAATTTAACATGACAGGGCGGCTAACATTTTTCTCAGCGGCAAATTGTCTACCAAACTTTAGAAGACAATTTGATGTTTTCTTATTTCCATTTCTCAAAAGCTTTTAGCTCATGTAAAGAAAGAAGGTTCTTGCTTTTTCATTTATAATAAAGTTGGTAGAACAGGACACTTAGCGCCATCTATTGCGCCAGTAGCGTAGTATGTAAATAACTCTTCGCGCCAAGGGATGTACAGTTGTGTTCAGAAAGGTGTTGTGCAGCTACGTTTTAAATATCCTTGCTTTTAAGCGGCAGTTGGCTTTTCTATTTTTGTGTTCAATGATATTATTATTATTTACAGTTGGTTCTTGTCCGATGAAAGTTGTATCACAAAATCTTTTAAGCGGACACTAAATCGCCAAAAACCGTATATGTAACAAAACAACTTGTACAACAATTTTTTGACTTCATTAATGTACATACAAGTTTATACAGTACAAATTCTGTACAACACTTTTTTGAACACGATTGTAGCCGGTACTTTATCAATCTACTGGCTTCGAAACAAGCTATTAGGTCTGTTCCATTTGACAGAATTTCAAGTTCTGAACCGTTCAAATCATGCGCAGTATGAAATTTATATCCAATTTTGTGCAGTGCTCAGGCTCAGTACGATTTTGAACGGTTCAGAACGCAAAATTCTGACGAATGGAATGGACCTAATATTTAGGTTGGTGGCGGCAGTATGTAACAATATGTATTTATATTAATATTTTTTATTTAAAAAACGCAAGCAAGTCGTTGATTTATTAATTCAGCCTAATTTTTGATAATAACTCAGAAAATAATGAGTGAAGAACAGGCGGCAAAAGTAAGGTGATGTTGAAACCTTGACGCTGGATTTCACAAACGTCACTTAACTTTAATCATCGATTAAGAATAATCATTCCTATATCTTCAACACATGTAACCATGGCAACGTTTATCTTTAACGGATGATTAAGTTTAAGTAGCGTTTGTGAAATCTGCCATGAGACTGTCAAATAAACCGCGCGTTTACTCTACGTCATACGTCCATTGTTTTGTACATGTTTTTAAAATGTCGCCGTAATTATAAACAGGTCGTTCCTTTCTGTCATGCGGGTGGCCTATCCAACAGGATGTAATATTATATTAGATACTAAGAAAAAGGATCTTGAAAATAAAATCGAAAGTCCAAGAAATTTCATTAAGACTTAAATAAATTAAGTAAATTTCATAAGGTTTTACAAGGAAATGTAAATCGCATTTTCACTTTTTTAATAACAAACACATTACTCTTAATGTCTATGCAGAGTGATTCAAAATAAGTTCCGACCCGTTAGGGGCGTATTTACTAAGGTCATGCAAGTACGAAATTGCAAAAAATTGAAAAATCAACCTCTTGTGAATCCTAAATTGAAACCGTTTAAATACCGCCGATGACTATTAGAATGTGATACGTGCCGTGTTTATAAGATTGCGTAAGAAAAGGCGTTTGTTACCGTCGAGATATTTTTTTATAACGATAATAAATTTTATTGGCATAGGGGATCGGAGTTTCAACCTAGCAACGGTGGTACCTCCTTAGCAACTGGTAAGAAGCTGCAATCTCGGCAATGTTCGGTGGTAACGGGATACAACGTTGTGCAGTCTCGATAATACTCGGAAGTAGGATCATATCAAGTTGTAACTTACAACCCCGATTAGAATGAATTCCCCCAAACTCGCTTCATTTTGGAGGGCTTTGGGAATCAAACTTAAAAAATATAAAACATCATTTATCAAGAGTAATTAATGACACAAGATTAACATATGAAGAATTTTACACAATCTTAACACAGATAGAAGCAATTTTAAATTCTAGACCTTTATACCCTTTGTCATCGGACGTCAATGATCTGCATCCACTAATTCCAGCTCATTTTTTAATTGGCAAACCATTGACTGCTATTCCCGAATTACAACTGCTGGACACACCAACAAACAGGCTGTCACGTTTCCAGTTACAGCAACAATTGGTACAAAGTTTTTGGAAAAGGTGGTCACGAGAATATCTGTGTCATCTGCAAGAAAGAAAGAAATGGAAATTGGAAGCTTGGTAATAATCAAACAGGATAACTTACCTCCTTCCCAATGGCTTCTTGGGCGAATAGTAGACGACAACGTAGTTCGAGTTGCTACAGTGAAGACTCGTAAAGGCATTTTCAAGCGAATAGTAGCGAAGTTGTGTTCTCTTCCAGTACCTGAAAATGGAAGTAGTGACAGTGAAACTGTGCATGTTAAAAACAATTAAAATAATTCCCTAGTCAGCAGTAGTCATAGTAGCAATAAACGCGTAGTAAAAACGAGTAAACGAAGATTTCGAATGCGAATTATTATATGTAATTCAAATGTAATCGATATTGAATTTAGGCAATGCGACGAGGTAGCATATTAATAATATCGATAATTAAAAACAAAAAAATTACCTATTTGTTTGTTTTCTTTTTTTGAAACGGTGTTACAGTGAACTGTTAAGAAATCCCGCGCATTACGTTGTAAATGCACCAAACGTGTAAGCACCTCATAACTTTACCACGCACTTCTGGCACCGTGTTACGAATAAATTTCCAATACATTTCTTCGGTCAAACGTTGTGGCAATACAATTACAAAATCCCCAATTATTCTCATCCACATATTAATAGAAAACTATTTTTGAAAATAACTACCACGGTGCACATGTGGATTTTTTGTTGCCCAGACGTGATTGTTCCGTGAATTAAATATTCCAGCAGGAGTAAAACACGCTTCATCTGTAAAGAGAATGAAATCGGGAAACAGCGGTTCCTCGATGATTTTGTGTAACGTTTAAGTGTACGACACATTCAGTTGACGCGCGAGAGTACAGGGGCTGCAACCACCTCTGAAACGGCCTGCGTTGTTGATGGCGTACGCAGAAATATCCGAGCCGATAATTTCAGTAAATGTCCATCAATGTTTCTTGCACTCGCAGCTTTCTGTAGGATTAAGACTAATCTCAGCTCTTACCAGCTCTGCTGTCTATGCTGACTATGACATAATAATAATAATTGAAACACAAATTAAGCGAACGTTTCGCGCACTGTCACGAATTAAATTGCACTGACAAAATCATAATTGTGCCTGTCTACCCCAGCTTAGGTCGTAAACAATTTTGTTTGATTCATTTCTTCCGTCTGCATACACAAGTTCGATGTCCGCAATAAATGAATTGCTCGTTATAAATTCTTTCCGCATAAATAAGGCCATAAACAAAAACGTTTTCAGTTTTGGTGTATGGTAAACGCACGTGTTTCGTTTTATTTTGTGACAGTTTATTGCTTTCGTGACGCACTACAGTTATTTCAGTGCCCACCAACCAATTTACATCCTAATCTTCAATAAATTTTATCTTAAAAACTATGCATATTAAACCCCCCTATGCATATAGTCTTTTTGCTTTGATTTTTCATGTACTATCTGCGGTTAACGAGTCGGACACTTATTCTTAATCACGCTGAATAAATTATGTACCAATATTATACCCTGAGTAAAACAGATGGTGTAATTCATTTTTGAAGGAAACGATGCGAATTTAAAATTCAATGAAAATTTCCGTATTCGTAAGAAGAGCACCAAAACATTTGAATATTACATTGAGACGTTCCTGCGGCGTTGAAATGATCAATTTGTGTTCCCTCTCATAGACAATAAAACCAACCTCCGTCTGTAAGAATCAATTTGCAAGCGGCGAACTAAGAACAAAAAAGACCCATTAGAGACGACTCGGCTGAACTCTCGAAACTTTTATTTATTAAGTTGAAAGAAAGGGAGGACTCGGAAAGGGAGAGTTGCAGGCAAACATGTTTATCCGTCTTTGAAATCGCGCGGGCAGCTGATATATTTTATTGCTTCACTGGAATCTTTAATGATGATGACGGTGGTGGTACCTTGCGAGGCAAATGGAATGCTGAGATTACATCGTAATTCCGTTACACCGGTTTGGAGGAGGTACGCGAAGCATGAAAGAATCTAATTCCGGGGAATTGCACGCCCGACGAAAATAAACTCTAATTACTTTCGCACGCTGCATTGTCGAAATTAAATTTAATTTATTCCATCAGCACTCTCACAGATTCAGAGGTAAGTCTGATTCCAAATCGTTTTTAGGCCTGAAAGGAATGTTGTCACTTTTGAGTTTGGAATTTTGTGAACGTTGTACGCATCGGCTGCTTTCCCGGAAGCAAAATTTAAATTGCTAAGCTGTCCAAGTAATTTTAATGGAACTCCTTTAAGTTCTTAACACTTCATTTATAACGCATAAAATTGCCTAATTTATATTCACTGGCGAAACTCTGACTGACTTTGTGACAAGCCAATTTCCTACAGTGACCGTTTTGTTACAGAACTTCTTATTACACAGACTTTCGCCTTCCATTATCATATTGTAACGTTTTTATTAAAAAGTATAAATTAAAAACACATTCGATTAAAATAAAAGAATATTTAATAACGAGTTGAACAAATATTAATAACTAAACTAACACTAACTCTAAAACTACCTACAACTAATTTATATCGCTAAATAATTTATGTCGAATAATAACATGCGTCCAACAATTATTGTAGTCCTGGGTGGCTGTGAAATCAAACATAAATGTCGATTCTTACTTCGCATCGTTGAATTGACGTCTCAAATATTGACTGTTAAACGACAAATAAATTCTTGATTACGTATTAATTAACGGCGTCTTAATCTTGTTCGCGGAAAATTGTGACTCACTCCACCGTCCGACGGGGCGAGTTTTATATCTATGCCCTGGCTGCGGCGTCGTCATTCTGTCGAGTCGATGACTTTACTCAGTGTTGCTGGCCTTACGATTTCGTTGCAATATTGTAAAGTTTATTAATAAAGGTATAAATTCAAAATAGTCGGTTTTAAATAAAAGAATATTTAATAACGAGTTAAACAAACACTTTCTACTAATGCTAACGTTCGCTAATTCGTTAGTGTCCTTCCATCCGACGCGACGGGTCAAGCCTTTATCTCATTCAGTTCTTCTGGAACGCTTCTGGAAAGTCCCCGGCTGTTTTCGAAGATACCCATGACGTGGACTAGCGTCGTCTAGGCGGTGACGTCACTTCGCCTAGCTATTCCGCTACACTATTAAATTAGAGACGAATAAATTTGCAGTAATTACGAAATCTTCTGCAGTAAAAATAAAAAATTGAGTCCTATAAAAATCGTAAAAAATTTCCATTGTATAATTGGTCGCTGGGTTATAGATTTTTATACTGGCCGTTTCAGGCAGTACAGAGTTTATTACAATAATTTAAACCATCTTTACGATCCGAACAGTCGTGTGTTATTAAATGCTCTTAAAATAAAGAGTGCTTAAGGAGGAAACTAAAGACTATTCGTCGTTGAATGTTTCTAGCTTCGCCGAACAATAAATTCGACGGTAGAATTAATGTTTCAATTCGTGGAGCAGCTGCTGGGGCTGGAAGATGCTCGATATTTTCTTTGTTAGGTTAATGTGCTTCAACTCTGATTCGATTTTGTCGAGGAAAAGAGAAATGGCGCAATTTGTTGGGTATTTGTCAGGCGGACAAGGCCCAGGAGCGCATCGGCCTTTTTCAAACTCGAGGGAAAACTTTGTTTTCAGTTCTTTAATGAAAAGCTCCTTTACTACTCTAACGGATCGTGAAAAAGTAAAAGTAAAAGTAAAATCAAATTTTAAAATTTTTAAAATTTTTAAAACGTTCTGAACAGATACTCTTATGTTTAATCCTTGTATTATTATTTTTTTTTCTTTTCGAAAAACGTTATTTATTTACTTTTTCCAAATATATTCTGATTATTTTTTTAACAAAAAAGTTGACTTGATCTCTAAATCTGTATTGAAATTACAAGACTCACTTCTATTCTAACATCAGAGAGATTTTTTCCCTACGTTTTCGATCTTTCTCCATTTATTTGAATGACTTCATTTCAAACTTATTAAAATAATAGTCCATAAACAAATCCATTTCAATTTATTATTATTTAACGTCAATTGAGGATGATAACATAGATAACAAATAAAAACAAAGTAGAAAAACATTTTTGACTCTTGAAAAATTTTAATTGGAATGGAAATGAAAGAAAACTACAACTTCACAAGGAAAAGAAGAAAAAGAAAAACAAATCGATCGCAATGAGCAGCTAACTTTCGACGCTGCGATCGCCTTCTTTTATATGGTTTACCCCGCAATCACGCCTGTGATGTCCGGTCTTCCTGGGTGCTTCTTATTGGCCGTGGGGTAATTAATTAAGATGGCGTAATCGCATGTCCAATCATCTGATGTCGTCGCCGCCTCATGATCACTTGATTCCTTTTGGCCCGGCCGTGTTACGTCATCGCCGTGGCCAATCAACGTTGTCTCACGTCACCGCCATGGCCAATCAGCGTTGTCAGAGTTCGTGACATGTTTCTCTGCTGTTGATGACGATACCGACAAGATCACCACATCTCGTCTAGGAAAATAATAATATGGTTTAAAAAAAAAGGAGAACGAATGAACGAAAGGAATGTTATTTAATGAAAGCAAGAAAGAAAACAACGTAACAGAGAAGAAAGGTAGTTGAATAAGGTAACGGAGGATATTGAATGATGGATGGCGATGAAGGATGCCAGATCGCCGAGCAAAATAATAAAATGGGTTTTAAAGGAAATCATGAAAGAAGACAAAGGAACGGAGAAGAAGACAGTGGGTCTATAGGAACCATGTGGAATTTTGAAAGAAAATTATCATGAGTAATATCCCCCAATTACTCTCCTGCATTTCGTGCACTTGACAGTGACATGACAATGACATGATTTTTTAAAATTTAAGAGATTTGATTGCTATTTTACTTTACATCCAAGACATCAAATTAAAAGAAACATTGTGGAGACACTTTTGCTTACTTTTTTAATTTTTAAGCTTTTTACCTTTCTATGCTAAGGTAATTGGAAGTTCAGCTTGTGGAAGTCAGTATCCACATTTTCTTCTATTCTTTTCTTGTACATCTACCTCTTTGATCTTCCCTCTCCTTTTCTTTTCTCTTCCACTCTCATGGTGTATCGTTGTTGTGTCATTGTTACAACACCCATAGCATCATCCACTTCATTCTGTCTCTCCACGTTTTCTTTTAATCTTTACCGGGAATCTCATCTCTTTGGTTATAGGTCCTTTGACGGCAAACTGTTGTCTAAAAAAGTTGATTTGATGCTATTTTCTTTTTGAGAGTTATCTGATTTCATTACATTGTTACGTTTTAAATTTGCCGCCAAGACATCATGGCGATACGGTACCATTCAACTGCGTTTTAGCACAGTTGGCTACCCTGTTCCCCCTCATTTACATCGCTATAGGGGAAACCTGCGTGATGCGAACGCTCAACATCCATAGGCTATGAAGGCACCATGTGACTACTCGTTAGCTCATGGTTATCGTCGGTAATTTTTGCGCGTGTTAGCGACCTTCTCCATCTTCAATCTCGTCGCGTTCTTTCTTGTTCGGATCGTGGTGCCAGTTAGACGTATTTTACGTGCATTGTAAGTTATCGGAATTCTTGCTCTTTGGGAGAAGTAATTCACTAGCGACCGTGCCGGAAGATTTAGTGACACTGCCGAACATCCTTGGGGATAGTTTTTAATCCCCTTACCAAGCCTGGGACCCCAGTTCTCTCAGGTAAAATATGACGACATAAGCCGACGAACAAGCTAACATGGCCGCTAACAAAAATCGTTTCTTCTATGTAGGCTTTTCTGTTTGGGCGCAGTTTTCTGGCGCCGGCTTTTAGTTCAGGCTTCTAGGCCTAGTTCTCCGGTGGCGCTTCTGCCCTGTGAATGTACCTTGGCCCGATCGTGGAAACCTGATCCGCACATTGACGATCCCAGCAAATCCAGTTTGAACCAGATTGTCGACGCTACTCGCGAACGACAGAGGGCGTCATAACTACCCACCGGCCACCGCGCTTCGGTTGGTAACGTTGACCCTGGCGCATGACTGGACGCGCTGTCAAAAGGTTAGGTATTCCAACTTTAATTTAATCTGACGTTTTGCGGGTCGATCGGTTTATATTTTATTCATTCCTCGTGAATAGTTGAATCGCGAGGAAGAATTTCGAACCATGTGTTGCGCTGCGTTTACCGTAGTTAATTTTAGCATAATTTAAGCAGCCACTTGTAATTGTGTAAAGTGTTGTTTGTTTTGATTTGTATCACAAAATCTTTTAAGCGGACACTAAATCGCACACTATACACTTTACGTTTCGCAGTCGTTCGACTGCTTCGTCAGAAGTCGAACGACTGCGAAACGTAAAGTGTATAGTGTGCGATTTAGTGTCCGCTTAAAAGATTTTGTGATACAAATTTCATCGGACAAGAACCAACTGTAAATAAGTTTTGATTTGTGTAATAAAACCTCAGTTGTGTTAACTTTGAGTTTGATTTTCACGTTCACACACCAGTGAGTAAAGTCTCGCCTCTTGTAGCTGTTGATTTTTCTGCCCGATTTGGTCGATTGGAGACGTCGACTGGTCGATTACGTTTTGGCTGTGATTACAGTCTTCTGTAGTCTTCAGCAGTCTTCATCTGTCAATGGTAAGTGAGAGGCAAGTAAATTAAATTATAAATTTGGTGACAACATGTTCAGCTCTACAGGCCTTGGAGACCTAAGGTACGGTTGGGAATTCTTCGCCAGCTTCCTTTGTTCTTGCTGACTGTACATTTCATGTCTACTATTTCTTTCTCAGTCTTCCTCTTTTCTTCTTACCTCCTACTGTCCTCTTCAATACCATTTTCGTTGGTCTATTTTCTGTTAACCTTGCTACACGTCCAGCCATCTTATTCTTTGGGATCTTACTACTTGCGCGATTGTTGGGCTGCTGTATAATTCTGTCAGCTCTTGGTTGGTTCTTCTTGTTTACTGCTCATCTATTTTCTTCCCTCCACATATGCGTCTCAGCATCTTCCTTTCTCCAATTTCGGGCTGTTGTTCTTCTTTGGCGGTCATTATCCATAACTCTGATCCATACAAAACTACCGGTCGTGTAACTATTTGATGGATCCTTTTATTTTTGTTTTTGATACTGACTTTGATATCATAACTTTTCTTAGAGCTCCTATACTTTTATTTCCTTTAGCTAGCGTTGCGTTTTTCTTGCCGGCGCGATGTCGCGAAAGAAAATGAAATAATTTCGGGAAAGTATAAACCAAAAATATTGATTAATTTCAAACAAAAACGGTAACAACAAAAAAGAAAATTTCAAAAGAATATGTCACCAAATTTATAATTTAAATTGACTTGCCTCTCACTTACCTTGACCACCCTTGATAGATGACAAGTTTTCCGCTGTCTCTTTCACCAGCTGATCCTCTCGGCTAGCTGCAGTGTGAGGGAGTGAGTACCTTAGATGTTAAAATAACTAAAGGGCGCCGGTTCGGACTTGTAAGATCAACTGAGCAATAACAATCTTGTTGACGTCCCCGAATCGACAGAATTGGCAGAAAAATCAAAAGTAAACAGAGGCTTTACACTCACTTGTACGTCAAGGTGGTAAACATAAACACAACAGCGAAGGTTTACTTAAATTTAATTAACACAATTAAACAGGTCGTACAACGATCAAAGTACTGAAAGGTTTCACAAAGCCAATACAATAGCTTACGTTACATGAACTTATTTAATAATAGGGCGGTTGGTTCTTTATTACAACACGCAAAACAAAGAAAGGGCCGTATTTCGCTCTTAAAAATGCATGCGCAAATCGGATAGCGATAAATAATTTGATTTTGAGATTAAATAATAAACTTACGACCGAGTTGTCGTGTTACTGTGTCACCTACGTTGTGAAGTTGGCGGTCATCAGGCCACCTGGTGGTGCTGGCCAAGCCGACAACTAGTTTAAACCGCAGGTTTAAACCGGACGGGCACCGGTTGCAAGATGGCTGACTCACGCTACTCGTAGAACTGGGTCGACACGGTCGAAGCCTATCTCGAACGTCACGGTAGACCACAGAGGGAGTCAAAACCCAATTTAAATCAAACGGAAAACCTCGCGTGAAAGCTTGCGGGGTTAAGAAAGAACCTGAATATAAAACGAAACGGTTTCGTTAGCGTCCATTATGACGTCCGCCATTAAGCCCAATATACATTACCTGAGAGGTAATGAGTTCCCAGGATTGGAATTGGGTTTAAAATTATCCCCATGTATGTTCGATGATGTCACTAAACGTTCCGGCACAGCCGCTGATGAATCACTTCTCCCAAAGAGCAAGAATTCCGATAACTTACAATGCACGTAAAACACGTCAGGAGTGCACTACGCTTCGAACAAGAAGGCCGATCGAGGCGAAATTGTAGATGGTGGTGGTTGCTAAGATACGGATCCGAAGACTGTCACGTGGTGTATCACCACCAATAAATTTCGAGAAAGCAAAGGAGGGATACAGGCTTGCCAGCTGTATCGAAGGCGGGTCAAATAACGTCTGGATTCCGCGTTTTCTTGGCGGGAAAATTGAAACGTAACAAATATTTTGAAAACGAATCTTTAACTCAGAAACAAATGACGATAGCGAAAGATACCAAAGAAGGACGGAAATATTGGAGCGCTAATTTCAAACTCGAAGTAACAGTCCATAAACAAATTAATTTCAGTTTATTATTACTGAACGCCAAATGGGGGGATGCTTGAAAATTGGGGAGTTGGTAACACTGTCTAAAACATCTTTAAGTATGTATGGAATAGTGTATTTATTTTATTTTAAAGTAAGTGGAAGTAAAATAAAGCTCTTACCTAAAGACAGTTTTTTTTCTTTTTCATTAATGTTGAGCATATTTTAATACATATTTAAATAAATATGTATTATGCAGCTTGATTTAGAGCTAAAAAATGCCAAGTCATGTCAAAGAAAATTTCGTTGGGTTCAATTTTTTCGCCTGTGAAATGAATGGTCAATTTCCCATAAATTAGCTTTTTAGAGTTGGCAACCCTATTTGCAACCGTTCCGATTCCAATTTTCTCACAGTGTTTAAAGCGCGGATTTAGGTGCATTTTTAGGGCGTAAAGACGTCATGACCTAAAAATACACCTAAATCCGTGCTTTAGTTATTATCAGTAAGTATTATTATTTTGGCTGCATTATCACTGGCAAAATATCATTTTATAATTCGTCCTGCCTTTGAATTCCTTCTCTCTTTAATACGTACAGAAAATGCAACGAATTTTCAGCCAAAGCAATTTCGTAACTGAAAAAAAAAGAACATCCAAGCTCGTTATCTTCGGTGATGAAACACGCAACGTTACCTGAAACACAGGATGACCCGATCGTAATTTTTTGCGACACATTAAAAACAAAAAACATTCATTTCCGGGGCGTACATTTCAGCGAGGGAATTTATCGCGACCTTTTTCGTCCGTGGTAATTATTTCAAATTCAAAAACTCCCCCCTGCTTTGTCGAAAAACGCGAGCGAATATTTCTCGCAAGTGCTTAACGTCACATGTCCGCCCGCGGTCACGAATAAATCTCGAAAGTGTTTTTCTCTCCGTAGGCTTTTCTCCGACGTATTATCGAGGATTAGAATGTCTTATTAAAAAGTTTCCGAGTCCTGCTGAACGGTTCGGCTGCATTATTAATTCTGGTCTTGTTTCGCGACGTGCGTCGAATCGGGATTAGAGGAGAGCTTTTATCACTCCAACTTGACCGGTACAGTTACAATTCGCTCGTTTAATTGCCGTTTAACTTTTTTATAAAGGTCAGGACCCTTGTTACGAAATTAAAAGAAAAAAAAACACGTAATTGGATTTCTTACATTTTCCGTGCGCATTCAAATGCAAATGCTGCGCGTTTTGAATAACGAACGATACAAGAAAAAAGCGTGCTTTCGTTGTCAACAAGATAGGTATTATTTTAGTATTTTATATTCAAATACTCTTGGGAAAATAAAGCAGTTTTTATTCACCTGAGGTTCAAAAGAACTAAGGGCGGTTCGAGAGCAAATGGGTCGGATTATAAAAGTTGAAGTGAGCGCGGAGTTTAAATTCGAACTAACATAGTGAATGGAGTTTTGTTATGTTGTAGCTCGTTTATTATTCCAGTTCACTTTCTCTCGTGATTAATTAAACTCGATCGGTTCAAGATCAGTTTACAACATGCGCGGGAAGCTTTTAGAATTATTATAAAATTTATTTTCTACGCGATCTTGTTTCTCACTGAAATCCGATATTTCCAATAAGGCTCGCGGAATGAGAAGAAGAAGAAAATTTCATTCCGCAACACTTTCGACTAATTTTAGGACCGCCAGTGAAAATTTATACCGCGAGGGGTTTTATTCTACGCATAAAAAAATTTATCGCCGCGCCCGAGGAGGAATCTTATTGTTTTTCATCCCTTTTTAATTCGCCCTTGAAATCCTGCGTAATATTTAAGCGACTTTTATGGCGCGATGTGAAGGGAGGGGTGGGCGACGCCATTTTTCATTTCTTGGCCTATTCTTTTTCATTATTTGCATATTAGAGAAGATCTACGGCAGCTGCTTTGATTCTAATATATTGCCGAGCTTTTCATGTTAAGCACATACAACGTCTTTGCCTAAACCGTCGAGCTTTGTCGCGACGATATTTAATTTATTTTTTAAGTGCAAATCGAGGTTTTATTTTTCGTTCAACTATACGTAACAATCAAATAAAACTGTGGTATTGTGACAAGATGAATTTAAATTAAATTATTAGATTCATTTCGCAAGTCAAGATAACCAAAAAAGCGTCCGAGCGACGTGACACTCTCTCACCCTTGACAGGTGATTGTCATTACGCCGGATCCTGATTACAAGGTCGGATTTACTCTAATTATTCTTTTTTAATTACCCTACTGGGTTGATTCAATTTCCGCGGCGTTATAATTTTTATTCTCATTTTGTTGTTGAGCAGTTAAATTTCTTTAAGTTAATCGTAAACGAAGAACAGATCTGTTCTGTTCAATTAACCTGCGTGTTCGTTTCACTGGACCCCGTTTTGGCTCACTTTTAACTTTGTAAATTGAACACCTGTTTATCATATTATTCTTACCAAATCTTTGAGCGTTTTAAATAAAAACAAGTGTGCTCAGCTGGTGCTTTTTATTTTGTTCACTTTGCCCACCTTTTGCTTTTGGGTCTCGTCGAACCCTCCCATCTCCAAGAGTTTTGCCGAGCGGTGCTGGAGAAACGTCAGTCCCTCGCACAATTTGCTGGCCTTCAGGTAGGTAGCAGGTTGGTCAGCCTCACACTACGCCTTAACAAACTATAAACTGATAACAACTAATCGACCTTTCGATTTAGATCTCTGTGATTTAGGTAACTGCGGGGTTTTTGTACAGTTTGGGAGTCGAACAATTCCGACTATTAACGAGGGAAAGATGTACGTCTTATTACGCTTCAAACAAGAGCTAATATACATATGTTGAAGGTTTCGATGCAGCTGCTTATGGGTTACCGTCGAAGTCGTGCATTGTTTATGTTACGATGTCACTCGGAGGCTTGTTTGTCTATCTTAATTTGCGAAATGAATTTAATAATTTAGTTTCACATTCACCTTGTGAAATCTTTGCATTAAGCAAATTACGCAATAAACAAATCCAAAAAAAATGAAACAAAGATGATAGCTAATAGGTACAGATAGGAAGTCGATATTTCGACCTCATGTCAGCAGCATACTATAATCACATTCCATGACAGAGAACAAAGCACACCGAAGAAGCGAAAAGATGGACGCCATAGTGAATTTAAAGAAACGCCTAGGCCGGCACCTAAATCATGTTTAATCTGGGCCCAAGTAAGAGCAAAATACGATATTCTGTGAAAGACCTGTGGAACTAAAAAAAAAAGATAAATGAATTACTATGTCATTTTTTTACATGTGTTTTGTATTGTACTTGCATATCTGTGTCATCGTTTTGCATGTATCCTTGTAAAGGACCCTACCGAACGTTGTATGTGTGACCGTTTGTACACGTCATTTCTTTGTATTTTTATGTTGCTACTTGTCCTTTCCTGCATGGTCCTTTAGTGTACGATCTTTAGCGTGATCCTTGTTGTAAAGCGCAGCTTTGTGCATGATTCCTTCGTAGATGGCAGTAACCTCCTTATATTTGCACAGTTAGTTGATCGCCATCTTGTTTATTATCCTTTTCTATATGATTCCTTTGTATACTATCCTTTCCTGTATGATCCCTTTGTATATGATGTATATTATCCTGTTCTGCATGGTTCTTTCGTGTACGATCTTCTTTAATGCCTTCGAGAACTTTAGCGCAGCTTCGTACATGATCATGTATGATTTCTTTGTATATGGCAGTAACCTTCTTGATTTGTTCAGTTTATGCAACGCCATCTTGTATATTACCCTTTCTTATATGATGCTTTTGCAAAACAATCCTTTACATTTGATTACTTTTTATATGACTCTATCGTGCGTGACCTTTTATATACTTAACTTCTTGATTCGTATGACTTTTGCTCGATTTTTTTATTATCAGCATTTTATATGAGATCCTTGTAAGTGATCTTCTTTCATTTGGTAACTTTGTATATTCCCGTTTTATATTAAGTATATTATCCTCTTCCACAAGTCTCTACACGTCAAATTATTTAAAAGAAGTCTTGCATGTGACCTTTTTGTATGTTACCCTTTTGTAGATGATTTCTTCTATATTCGATCATGGATACTTGATACAGCCTTTGCTTAAATTAATTTAATGGAGTTCTGTAAATGTCCTTTTTGTAAACGACCCTTTTGTATATGATACCCTTTATATTCGATTATTTTGCGTATGATTTCATTGTATATGACACTTTCCTATATAAATACTTTTTACAACCTTTGGTTCAATTAATTTAATGAAGTTTTGTATATGACCCTTGTGTACATGATCCTTTTGTATATGATGTCTTTTATATTCGATCACTTTGTATATGTATTGTATGCGACACTTTTCTGTAGACATATATGTATATATACTTTGTACTTTGTACAGCTTCTGTTTCAATAAGTTTTGTATACGTCCTTTTTGTACATGGTCCTTTTGTATATGATACCTTTTGTATTCGATCATTTTGTTTAAGATTTCATTGTATATGACACTTTTCTATATGACCTTTGTGTAGATGACCCTTTTGTATATGATATGATAACTTTTATATTCGATCATTTAATGAATTCATCGTATACGAAAATATAACCGAGCTTTTCATGTTATGCACATACGACGTCTTTGTCTAAACCGTCGAGCTTCGCCTCAACAGTACTTAATTAATTTTTTAAATGCAAATCGAAGTTTAATTTATTTTTCGTCACATTCGAGGGAATACCAAAAATTAATTCCGATAAATCGACGAATGTAAATGCACGAAAACGCTCCGATGTTAAAGCGCGTAACGCCGGGACCCTTACTAATAGCCGTTTTAAATATTGATGAGGGGGCGCTTTACGGAAAGGCTCGTTGCACATAGGATTCGTGAGATTACGCCGCAAAAATACTCTGAAGTAAGCCGATCTATTTCAGCGAAAAATTTTATACTTTCTTTTAGTTTACCTTCCAACGGACATGATGAATCTGAACTTTGGGAAACAGCAGAAAAGTTATGATGGATGGGATTCATTTATTATATAAATATGTATACCGGCTGTTTCAAATTGAGTGTGCATTAGGTACTAACCGTTGGCAAAGAGTAGGTGAGTTATTCAAAAGAAGACACTCCGCGTCCGGCACGTTTGATCTTTGCCGAGTAGTTTCAATGACCTCGAACCAGTTGTCCCTTTAAATTGGCACGGGGTAAACGAACAACAAATGGCGTTGGCATGACACATAGTTTTCACCAATCAGATTATCGCAGACACAATTTCTGTCCGGAAACACTCGATATCATACGAAAGGACATTTCTAATTTGCACATGCTTGTTCAACCGTCGGTTAAATCAAAGAAAAGTAAGTAAGTACTTTACATACCCCCGAAAGGTGTTGTGGAGGGAAATTTCCTTACTTCTCACAAAGCAGCAACAGCACCAAGGAAGTTCTTTTATTAGCAAAGATGAAACGTCGACAAAAAGAAAGAATTGTGGCTCAGTACAACCGGAAGCGATGACCTTGGAAGTCATCAAGTTAAACCACCCTCATATATTGCATGGCATTCAATATCGTATATGGAGTCATATAAATAGAAGCTCCACTTTTTGATCTAATTTATACGTCTTTCTCGACTGCCTCAACCTCTCCGGAAGGCGTTCTCCTTCTGTAACAAGCACACGTCCACGAGCTTTTATCTTTTGCCTCGGGGAAGTAATCCACGTGAAAATGTAGGGGCGCGCCTGTCGCCTAGGTCGGCTATTAACTTCTTGCGAGTACTCCTAGAGCAACAGCAAGATTGTATTGTATCTCGGTGGTTTTATTGCCCCCCATAAATTTGAGTCGCGCCCGGCCCCGACGCTCCGCCGTTCCGCTCTTTGATTAATCTTCCAATTCACTTGTTGAGTTATGTGAGATGTATGGAATCGATCAATATATTCTCGAACTGTGAGGTATTAGCTGATTAAATGAATGCTGGGAAATTGGGGGCGTTAATCCGAGCGATATAATTTTCTTAATGTTCGGGCGCCCCGAGGAAATTTATGGGGCATTATTCACTTTCCCCGGCCGATAATATTTCGTGCGAAGTGGAATTAATGAACGATGTAATTTCTATTTTCATGTGTTTTATGTCAGAAGTTTATATACCTACTGTTTATCAAAAGTAATTTCAGAAACAAAATAGTTTGCTACTCTTATTTATTCCGAGTATAATAAACTTCGTACTTAAGAAATAGTCAAGTAACTCATAAAACTGTTTCTTGTATTTTGTAATGATTATTTTCGAACAGCTTTTAAAATCACAAAGTAGTACCTACCGAATAAGCCAAAAAGTATTTATTTCGTGGTCGAATTAGAACGGAAAGGATGTATCGCGTCCGGAAGTGAAGGTAGGTACACAGAATAAATCACAACCTTCCATTTACTATATCCACTCACGCCTCTGCACTAATCACTCGCAGAGCTTTTACACGGAAGCTTTAGCCTTTAAAATCCACGTGCGCCTTTGTGCGCGCAAACCTTTTATCATTGATTTATACTGGAAACGAAAAAGACTTTTTTAACTTTTTACATGTGACTTTCATATATTATGTAGTACATACATAGTCTTCACATAATTATTCGAATAATTACGTGAATTGGTATTATTTATTTTGTACATGGATTCTGTGTGTACAGGTGTTGTGTGCATTTCGGATTAGCGGGTAGGCAATGCAAACCGAATGCAATTTCAGGGGGAAATTAATCTTGCAACCGATCTAATCCGACGTTTATGATAAAAAAAGCGGTACCATAAAATCATATTAGTAGCGAATTCGTTCGCAGAATCGGATATCTGCATGTACGGGCCCGCAATTAATCAATTAGATTTATTGCGAAGTAGGTTACTACAGACGTGAAAGGGGCAGAGCCTGATCGGCCGTTTATATTCAATAACGTCGGGTTTAATTAACGAATTCTAATCTGAAAAGTTTGCTGACCCAGTTTACAAAATTTTCTTAAGAATTTTGAGTTTATTTAAAACTTACCCAGAAAAGTTATAGTATCAACTTCACACATTTTCATATGAGTAAAATCAATTTGAAATTAAAGAGAATATATTTATACACGTACATAAGTGTCACTACAATTTTCCTCTTAACAATTCTAATAGTAGGTATATTCTTATATGAACGATTATGACAGCCATTATTCACGAGGATGAATTATTCATCGCGAATATGCTATGCTTCTTCCATTCTTATTAAATAATTTAGGAAATGTCTTGGTAAATGATTTTTTACACTTTATTAACTGAACTAGTTAATTGTCAAGTTAGCAGCAAGAATGTTTTCAGGAGATGTGAAGTCATTTGACAAATAACAGCGGATTCTGAGTTTCTGGTTTTGTGATTGGCCGAAAGCAATTCACTCTTATTAGTCGAAAAAGCCCTAATAATGGGTGTATAATACCCCGACATGCCACCTTGTTTACGGACTTTTATGGACAACTAAATAATCAATAAAACTGTCCAAACAAAAAAACAATTTAAATTTATTGCCAAATTAATTAACGGGATCGAAAACCGAACTGAAAGGTTTACTTGCGGAAAACTTCCAAAAAGGTTTTATTACTTCAATTAGGCATGCGCTACCCTAACTGCCTAAGACACTAGGCTAACGGGCTAACTAGTATTTACTGCCGGCGCTAAAGGAAATATCCTAGTGTCCTACTCTACCTGGCCTCCGTTTTGATGCAACCCTTGCAATAACCTTATAATATTGAAACCTCGTGATCGTCAATGCAAACCCTGGCCTTACGTTGTTGTAACTCAGTTCTTTTGGTGCGTCGGTAAATAAACTTGAGAGATTAAGGAACTAAATACGTTTAAATAAAAGGCGGGAGTTAGATTTAATTAATTTTAATTAATTATTTATTGAGAAAGAAAAAGGTAAAAACTCCTTGTACCAACCACTGTGGGATCTGATATAATGAGCGTAAAAACCCTTGCGTTTTAAACCAATACAGAGAAACAAAATTACGGTTATCAGGAAGTACAGTAGAATTCGCTTAACGGATTTCACTTTCGAATATCGCAGCGACCGAACTGACTTCAATCACACAGCTGGTGGCTTGGTGCACACGCAAATAGTTGTTGGAGAACTCTGTTCCTCAATTAAATTAACAATTAATTTAAGTTCAACTTAGATTGATCTTGGTACTAGTGTTTGCCACTTCAGATCGCACTCTAAGACACGTTCTGCTCAATCAACCAACGCACAGTGTGACACAGTGTGTCTACAGTGTACTTAATTAATGGAAGTAATTAATTAACTAATCAAACGTTCTGGAGAAGTATGTGATACAAAAGGCCGCCATCGGCGGTGATCAATTTGCAAGATAATCAATAGCAATCGCCGATAGTTTTTCAGGGACTCCTTTCGGAGGTGATGGGAAACTCTACCTCTAGCTAAACTAATTAATTCTCAACTACGTCCAATCGCTTTAAGGGTGTGGTACAGTGTACGCTTTTTTTAATCACCCTACGTCGTCTTTTCGTCGGCTAAACCTGTCTAACTAATTTGTTGGCGCAATGGACCCAAATGACTCCGCTTTTGCGGTTATGGCACTTTCAATCTCTCGGCTAATTAATCTGCAAATCTCTCGACAAAGACTACACTTCGGTCCACACACAGGGTGTGAGAAAAACTCTTTTAAGGAGATGGCTATGAATAGGTGGTTCAAATTGTTCAGCCTCGTAATTTCACGAAATTCGTAACGAGCCATAAATTGGCCTTGATTTCTGGGGTTAGATTGTGCTGGCCCACTTGGTTTCGACGGCAGATATAACTTGCCTTAGACCAGTGATTCAAACTGGCGACTTCCCTGTGCAAATCGTAATACAGCCGTTAGCGTGTTTCCAACTTGGCAGAGAATATCTCCTAAAGGGTGGAACTGTTTTCCAAGAGTACTGAACTTTAAAGGTTCTTTAGCCACTGATTAATGCAAATTAAAATAATCCTTAACCAATTTATACCACCAAGTATGTGACGAAGAAATATAAATAAATGTAAATTACCTATCCGCGTACCCGAGATGAACACAATGCACTCACACACTGGTTTAGGTACACCCGCGGCGCGAATCCGTACATATTCCGTACGTGGTCTTGTTTGTTTAATTGCCTTTCTCTTAACACACTGTATTTTAACCGTACCGAACTATAATGATTTAGCTAGAAATATGAGAAAAATGAGAGAATGACTGCAACCACTAAAAGAAAACTCGCGAAGTCAAAATTAAAAAATGCAATCGTTCGCTCGAGAGATTGCAACCTTTCTGTTTGTTTCCGTAGTTGCTTCCTTTCAATCCGGACCAATAATCGCTGCTCTAGCACAAAATCACGCCTATTCAACCATTTTCTGTACCCTATCAAAAATTAAGAAATTCGAATTAGCTTGTCAGTCACGAATCGGCGTTTGGTCCTTTGAAAATTGAAACCTTCCTGAATATCCGATCAAATCGTCGGAAAAAAATTTTGGAATTCTCTACACAAAAACCTCGATAACTCGAGAACGGTTAGGAGTAGCGGCATGTACGACCCCATATTTGAAATCGCCGCGTCGAGATCTATAAGACTGGATCAGTTCCGAAAGAATTCGAGAAAATGTTTTTTTTCGAAAAATTTCCGACCAAATCGTCGGAAAAAAAATTTGAAATTTTCTACACAAAAACCTCGATAACTCGAGAACGGTTAGAAGTAGCGGCATGTACGACCCCATATTTGAAATCGTCGCGTCGAGATCTATAAGACTGGATCAGTTCCGAAAGAATTCGAGAAAATGTTTTTTTTTTCGAAAAATTTCCGACCAAATCGTCGGAAAAAAAATTTGAAATTTTCTATACAAAAACCTCGATAACTCGAGAACGGTTAGGAGTAGCGGCATGTACGACCCCATATTTGAAATCGCCGCGTCGAGATCTATAAGGTAGGATCAGTTCCGAAAGAATTCGAGAAAATGTTTTTTTTTGAAAAATTTCCGACCAAATCGTCGGAAAAAAAATTTGAAATTTTCTACACAAAAACCTCGATAACTCGAGAACGGTTAGGAATAGCGGCATGTACGACCCCATATTTGAAATCGTCGCGTCGAGATCTATAAGACTGGATCAGTTCCGAAAGAATTCAAGAAAATGTCTTTTTTCGAAAAATTTCCGACCAAACGTCGGAAAAAAAATTTGAAAATTTCTACACAAAAACCTCGATAACTCGAGAACGGTTAGGAGTAGCGGTATGTACGACCCCATATTTGAAATCGCCGCGTCGAGATCTATAAGACTGGATCAGTTCCGAAAGAATTCGAGAAAATGTTTTTTTTCGAAAAATTTCCGACCAAATCGTCGGAAAAAAAATTTGAAATTTTCTACACAAAAACCTCGATAACTCGAGAACGGTTAGGAATAGCGGCATGTACGACCCCATATTTGAAATCGTCGCGTCGAGATCTATAAGACTGGATCAGTTCCGAAAGAATTCAAGAAAATGTCTTTTTTCGAAAAATTTCCGACCAAACGTCGGAAAAAAAATTTGAAAATTTCTACACAAAAACCTCGATAACTCGAGAACGGTTAGGAGCAGCGGCATGTACGACCCCATATTTGAAATCGCCGCGTCGAGATCTATAAGACTGGATCAGTTCCGAAAGAATTCGAGAAAATGTTTTTTTTCGAAAAATTTCCGTCCAAAGAGTCGTAAAAAAAATTTGAAATTTTCTACACAAAAACCTCGATAACTCGAGAACGGTTAGGAGTAGCGGCATGTACGACCCCATATTTGAAATCGCCGCGTCGAGATCTATAAGACTGGATCAGTTCCGAAAGAATTCGAGAAAATGTTTTTTTTCGAAAAATTTCCGACCAAATCGTCGGAAAAAAATTTGAAATTTTCTACACAAAAACCTCGATAACTCGAGAACGGTTAGGAGTAGCGGCATGTACGACCCCATATTTGAAATCGCCGCGTCGAGATCTATAAGACTGGATCAGTTCCGAAAGAATTCGAGAAAATGTTTTTTTTCTAAAAATTTCCGACCAAATCGTCGGAAAAAAAATTTGAAATTTTCTACACAAAAACCTCGATAACTCGAGAACGGTTAGGAGTAGCGGCATATACGACCCCATACTTGAAATCGCCGCGTCGAGATCTATAAGACTTTATCAGTTCCGAAAGAATTCGAGAAAATGTTTTTTTTTCGAAAAATTTCCGACCAAATCGTCGGAAAAAAAATTTGAAATTTTCTACACAAAAACCTCGATAACTCGAGAACGGTTAGGAGTAGCGGCATGTACGACCCCATATTTGAAATCGCCGCGTCGAGATCTATAAGACTGGATCAGTTCCGAAAGAATTCGAGAAAATGTTTTTTTTTGAAAAATTTCCGATCAAATCGTCGGAAAAAAATTTGAAATTTTCTACACAAAAACCTCGATAACTCGAGAACGGTTAGGAGTAGCGGCATGTACGACCCCATATTTGAAATCGCCGCGTCGAGATCTATAAGGTAGGATCAGTTCCGAAAGAATTCGAGAAAATGTTTTTTTTCGAAAAATTTCCGACCAAATCGTCGGAAAAAAAATTTGAAATTTTCTACACAAAAACCTCGATAACTCGAGAACGGTTAGGAGTAGCGGCATGTACGACCCCATATTTGAAATCGCCGCGTCGAGATCTATAAGACTGGATCAGTTCCGAAAGAATTCGAGAAAATGTTTTTTTCGAAAAATTTCCGACCAAATCGTCGGAAAAAAAATTTGAAATTTTCTACACAAAAACCTCGATAACTCGAGAACGGTTAGGAGTAGCGGCATGTACGACCCCATATTTGAAATCGCCGCGTCGAGATCTATAAGACTGAATCAGTTCCGAAAGAATTCGAGAAAATGTTTTTTTTTCGAAAAATTTCCGATCAAATCGTCGGAAAAAAATTTTGAAATTTTCTGCACAAAAACCTCGATAACTCGAGAACGGTTAGGAGTAGCGGCATGTACGACCCCATATTTGAAATCGCCGCGTCGAGATCTATAAGACTGGATCAGTTCCGAAAGAATTCGAGAAAATGTTTTCTTTCGAAAAATTTCCGATCAAATCGTCGGAAAAAATTTTGAAATTTTCTACACAAAAACCTCGATAACTCGAGAACGGTTAGGAGTAGCGGCATGTACGACCCCATATTTGAAATCGCCGCGTCGAGATCTATAAGACTGGATCAGTTCCGAAAGAATTCGAGAAAATGTTTTTTTTCGAAAAATTTCCGTTCAAATCGTCGGAAAAAATTTTTGAAATTTTCTACACAAAAACCTCGATAACTCGAGAACGGTTAGGAGTAGCGGCATGTACGACCCCATATTTGAAATCGCCGCGTCGAGATCTATAAGGTAGGATCAGTTCCGAAAGAATTCGAGAAAATGTTTTTTTTCCAAAAATTTCCGACCAAATCGTCGGAAAAAAAATTTGAAATTTTCTACACAAAAACCTCGATAACTCGAGAACGGTTAGGAGTAGCGGCATGTACGACCCCATATTTGAAATCGCCGCGTCGAGATCTATAAGACTGGATCAGTTCCGAAAGAATTCGAGAAAATGTTTTTTTTTGAAAAATTTCCGACCAAATCGTCGGAAAAAAAATTTGAAATTTTCTACACAAAAACCTCGATAACTCGAGAACGGTTAGGAATAGCGGCATGTACGACCCCATATTTGAAATCGTCGCGTCGAGATCTATAAGACTGGATCAGTTCCGAAAGAATTCAAGAAAATGTCTTTTTTCGAAAAATTTCCGACCAAACGTCGGAAAAAAAATTTGAAAATTTCTACACAAAAACCTCGATAACTCGAGAACGGTTAGGAGTAGCGGCATGTACGACCCCATATTTGAAATCGCCGCGTCGAGATCTATAAGACTGGATCAGTTCCGAAAGAATTCGAGAAAATGTTTTATTTCGAACAATTTCCGACCAAATCGTCGGAATAAATTTGTTAATTTTTCTACACAAAAACCTCGATAACTCGAGAACGGTTAGGAATAGCGGCATGTACGACCCCATATTTGAAATCGTCGCGTCGAGATCTATAAGACTGGATCAGTTCCGAAAGAATTCAAGAAAATGTCTTTTTTCGAAAAATTTCCGACCAAATCGTCGGAAAAAAAATTTGAAATTTTCTACACAAAAACCTCGATAACTCGAGAACGGTTAGGAGTAGCGGCATGTACGACCCCATATTTGAAATCGCCGCGTCGAGATCTATAAGACTGGATCAGTTCCGAAAGAATTCGAGAAAATGTTTTTTTTTTCGAAAAATTTCCGACCAAATCGTCGGAAAAAAAATTTGAAATTTTCTACACAAAAACCTCGATAACTCGAGAACGGTTAGGAGTAGCGGCATGTACGACCCCATATTTGAAATCGCCGCGTCGAGATCTATAAGACTGGATCAGTTCCGAAAGAATTCGAGAAAATGTATTTTTTCGAAAAATTTCCGACCAAATCGTCGGAAAAAAATTTGAAATTTTCTACACAAAAACCTCGATAACTCGAGAACGGTTAGGAGTAGCGGCATGTACGACCCCATATTTGAAATCGCCGCGTCGAGATCTATAAGACTGGATCAGTTCCGAAAGAATTCGAGAAAATGTTTTTTTTCGAAAAATTTCCGACCAAATCGTCGGAAAAAAAATTTGAAATTTTCTACACAAAAACCTCGATAACTCGAGAACGGTTAGGAGTAGCGGCATATACGACCCCATACTTGAAATCGCCGCGTCGAGATCTATAAGACTTTATCAGTTCCGAAAGAATTCGAGAAAATGTTTTTTTTTCGAAAAATTTCCGACCAAATCGTCGGAAAAAAAATTTGAAATTTTCTACACAAAAACCTCGATAACTCGAGAACGGTTAGGAGTAGCGGCATGTACGACCCCATATTTGAAATCGCCGCGTCGAGATCTATAAGACTGGATCAGTTCCGAAAGAATTCGAGAAAATGTTTTTTTTCGAAAAATTTCCGATCAAATCGTCGGAAAAAAATTTTGAAATTTTCTGCACAAAAACCTCGATAACTCGAGAACGGTTAGGAGTAGCGGCATGTACGACCCCATATTTGAAATCCCCGCGTCGAGATCTATAAGGTAGGATCAGTTCCGAAAGAATTCGAGAAAATGTTTTTTTTCCAAAAATTTCCGACCAAATCGTCGGAAAAAAAATTTGAAATTTTCTACACAAAAACCTCGATAACTCGAGAACGGTTAGGAGTAGCGGCATGTACGACCCCATATTTGAAATCGCCGCGTCGAGATCTATAAGACTGGATCAGTTCCGAAAGAATTCGAGAAAATGTTTTTTTTCGAAAAATTTCCGACCAAATCGTCGGAAAAAAAATTTGAAATTTTCTACACAAAAACCTCGATAACTCGAGAACGGTTAGGAGTAGCGGTATGTACGACCCCATATTTGAAATCGCCGCGTCGAGATCTATAAGACTGAATCAGTTCCGAAAGAATTCGAGAAAATGTTTTTTTTTCGAAAAATTTCCGATCAAATCGTCGGAAAAAAATTTTGAAATTTTCTGCACAAAAACCTCGATAACTCGAGAACGGTTAGGAGTAGCGGCATGTACGACCCCATATTTGAAATCGCCGCGTCGAGATCTATAAGACTGGATCAGTTCCGAAAGAATTCGAGAAAATGTTTTCTTTCGAAAAATTTCCGATCAAATCGTCGGAAAAAATTTTGAAATTTTCTACACAAAAACCTCGATAACTCGAGAACGGTTAGGAGTAGCGGCATGTACGACCCCATATTTGAAATCGCCGCGTCGAGATCTATAAGACTGGATCAGTTCCGAAAGAATTCGAGAAAATGTTTTTTTTCGAAAAATTTCCGTTCAAATCGTCGGAAAAAATTTTTGAAATTTTCTACACAAAAACCTCGATAACTCGAGAACGGTTAGGAGTAGCGGCATGTACGACCCCATATTTGAAATCCCCGCGTCGAGATCTATAAGGTAGGATCAGTTCCGAAAGAATTCGAGAAAATGTTTTTTTTCCAAAAATTTCCGACCAAATCGTCGGAAAAAAAATTTGAAATTTTCTACACAAAAACCTCGATAACTCGAGAACGGTTAGGAGTAGCGGCATGTACGACCCCATATTTGAAATCGCCGCGTCGAGATCTATAAGACTGGATCAGTTCCGAAAGAATTCGAGAAAATGTTTTTTTCGAAAAATTTCCGACCAAATCGTCGTAAAATTAATTTGAAATTTTCTACACAAAAACCTCGATAACTCGACAACGGTTAGGAGTAGCGGCATGTACGACCCCATATTTGAAATCGCCGCGTCGAGATCTATAAGACTGGATCAGTTCCGAAAGAATTCGAGAAAATGTTTTTTTTCGAAAAATTTCCGACCAAATCGTCGGAAAAAAAATTTGAAATTTTCTACACAAAAACCTCGATAACTCGAGAACGGTTAGGAGTAGCGGCATGTACGACCCCATATTTGAAATCGCCGCGTCGAGATCTATAAGACTGGACCAGTTCCGAAAGAATTCGAGAAAATGTTTTTTTTTCGAAAAATTTCCGACCAAATCGTCGGAAAAAAAATTTGAAATTTTCTACACAAAAACCTCGATAACTCGAGAACGGTTAGGAGTAGCGGTATGAACGACCCCATATTTGAAATCGCCGCGTCGAGGTCTATAAGACTGGATCAGTTCCGAAAGAATTCGAGAAAATGTTTTTTTTCGAAAAATTTCCGACCAAATCGTCGGAAAAAAAATTTGAAATTTTCTACACAAAAACCTCGATAACTCGAGAACGGTTAGGAGTAGCGGCATGTACGACCCCATATTTGAAATCGCCGCGTCGAGATCTATAAGACTGGATCAGTTCCGAAAGAATTCGAGAAAATTTATATTTTCTAAAAATTTCCGACCAAATCGTCGGAAAAAAATTTGATATTTTCTACACAAAAACCTCGATAACTCGAGAACGGTTAGGAGTAGCGGCATGTACGACCCCATATTTGAAATCGCCGCGTCGAGATCTATAAGACTGGATCAGTTCCGAAAGAATTCGAGAAAATGTTTTTTTTCGAAAAATTTCCGTCGGAAAAAAATTTTGAAATTTTCTACACAAAAACCTCGATAACTCGAGAACGGTTAGGAGTAGCGGTATGTACGACCCCATATTTGAAATCGCCGCGTCGAGATCTATAAGACTGAATCAGTTCCGAAAGAATTCGAGAAAATGTTTTTTTTTCGAAAAATTTCCTATCAAATCGTCGGAAAAAAATTTTGAAATTTTCTGCACAAAAACCTCGATAACTCGAGAACGGTTAGGAGTAGCGGCATGTACGACCCCATATTTGAAATCGCCGCGTCGAGATCTATAAGACTGGGTCAGTTCCGAAAGAATTCGAGAAAATGTTTTCTTTCGAAAAATTTCCGATCAAATCGTCGGAAAAAATTTTGAAATTTTCTACACAAAAACCTCGATAACTCGAGAACGGTTAGGAGTAGCGGCATGTACGACCCCATATTTGAAATCGCCGCGTCGAGATCTATAAGACTGGATCAGTTCCGAAAGAATTCGAGAAAATGTTAAATAACTAAAAATTTCCGTTCAAATCGTCGGAAAAAATTTTTGAAATTTTCTACACAAAAACCTCGATAACTCGAGAACGGTTAGGAGTAGCGGCATGTACGACCCCATATTTGAAATCCCCGCGTCGAGATCTATAAGGTAGGATCAGTTCCGAAAGAATTCGAGAAAATGTTTTTTTTCGAAAAATTTCCGACCAAATCGTCGGAAAAAAAATTTGAAATTTTCTACACAAAAACCTCGATAACTCGAGAACGGTTAGGAGTAGCGGCATGTACGACCCCATATTTGAAATCGCCGCGTCGAGATCTATAAGACTGGATCAGTTCCGAAAGAATTCGAGAAAATGTTTTTTTTCGAAAAATTTCCGACCAAATCGTCGGAAAAAAAATTTGAAATTTTCTACACAAACACCTCGATAACTCGAGAACGGTTAGGAGTAGCGGCATGTACGACCCCATATTTGAAATCGCCGCGTCGAGATCTATAAGACTGGATCAGTTCCGAAAGAATTCGAGAAAATGTTTTTTCGAAAATTTCCGACCAAATCGTCGGAAAAAAATTTGAAATTTTCTACACAAAAACCTCGATAACTCGAGAACGGTTAGAGTAGCGGCATGTACGACCCCATATTTGAAATCGCCGCGTCGAGATCTATAAGACTGGATCAGTTCCGAAAGAATTCGAGAAAATGTTTTTTTCGAAAATTTCCGACCAAATCGTCGGAAAAAATTTGAAATTTTCTACACAAAACCTCGATAACTCGAGAACGGTTAGGAGTAGCGGCATGTACGACCCCATATTTGAAATCGCCGCGTCGAGATCTATAAGACTGGATCAGTTCCGAAAGAATTCGAGAAAATGTTTATTTTCGAAAAATTTCCGACCAAATCCACGGTGAAAATAATTGAAATTTTCTACACATAAACCTCGATAACTCGAGAACGGTTAGGACTAGCGGCATCAACGACCCCATATTTGAAATCGCCGCGTCGAGATCTATAAGACTGGATCAGTTCCGAAAGGATTCGAGAAAATGTTATTTTTCTAAAAATTTCCGACCAAATCCTCTGTTAAAATATTTGAAATTTTCTACACAAAAACCTCGATAACTCGAGAACGGTTAGGAGTAGCGGCATGTACGACCCCATATTTGAAATCGCCGCGTCGAGATCTATAAGACTGGATCAGTTCCGAAAGAATTCGAGAAAATGTTTTTTTCGAAAAATTTCCGACCAAATCGTCGGAAAAAAATTTTGAAATTTTCTACACAAAAACCTCGATAACTCGAGAACGGTTAGGAGTAGCGGCATGTACGACCCCATATTTGAAATCGCCGCGTCGAGATCTATAAGACTGGATCAGTTCCGAAAGAATTCGAGAAAATGTTTTTTTTCGAAAAATTTCCGACCAAATCGTCGGAAAAAAATTTGAAATTTTCTACACAAAAACCTCGATAACTCGAGAACGGTTAGGAGTAGCGGCATGTACGACCCCATATTTGAAATCGCCGCGTCGAGATCTATAAGACTGGATCAGTTCCGAAAGAATTCGAGAAAATGTTTTTCGAAAAATTTCCGACCAAATCGTCGGAATTTGAAATTTTCTACACAAAAACCTCGATAACTCGAGAACGGTTAGGAGTAGCGGCATGTACGACCCCATATTTGAAATCGCCGCGTCGAGATCTATAAGACTGGATCAGTTCCGAAAGAATTCGAGAAAATGTTTTTTCGAAAAATTTCCGACCAAATCGTCGGAAAAAAATTTGAAATTTTCTACACAAAAACCTCGATAACTCGAGAACGGTTAGGAGTAGCGGCATGTACGACCCCATATTTGAAATCGCCGCGTCGAGATCTATAAGACTGGATCAGTTCCGAAAGAATTCGAGAAAATGTTTTTTTTCGAAAAATTTCCGACCAAATCGTCGGAAAAGAAATTTGAAATTTTCTACACAAAAACCTCGATAACTCGAGAACGGTTAGGAGTAGCGGCATGTACGACCCCATATTTGAAATCGCCGCGTCGAGATCTATAAGACTGGATCAGTTCCGAAAGAATTCGAGAAAATGTTTTTTTCGAAAAATTTCCGACCAAATCGTCGGAATAAATATTTGAAATTTTCTACACAAAAACCTCGATAACTCGAGAACGGTTAGGAGTAGCGGCATGTACGACCCCATATTTGAAATCGCCGCGTCGAGATCTATAAGACTGGATCAGTTCCGAAAGAATTCGAGAAAATGTTTTTTTTTGAAAAATTTCCGACCAAATCGTCGATAAAAAAAATTTGAAATTTTCTACACAAAAACCTCGATAACTCGAGAACGGTTAGGAGTAGCGGCATGTACGACCCCATATTTGAAATCGCCGCGTCGAGATCTATAAGACTGGATCAGTTCCGAAAGAATTCGAGAAAATGTTTTTTTCGAAAAATTTCCGACCAAATCGTCGGAAAAAAAATTTGAAATTTTCTACACAAAAACCTCGATAACTCGAGAACGGTTAGGAGTAGCGGAATATACGACCCCATATTTGAAATCGCCGCGTCGAGATCTATAAGACTGGATCAGTTCCGAAAGAATTCGAGAAAATGTTTTTTTTCGAAAAATTTCCGACCAAATCGTCGGAAAAAAAATTTGAAATTTTCTACACAAAAACCTCGATAAATCGAGAACGGTTAGGAGTAGCGGCATGTACGACCCCATATTTGAAATCGCCGCGTCGAGATTTATAAGACTAGATCAGTTCCGAAAGAATTCGAGAAAATGTTTTTTTTCGAAAAATTTCCGACCAAATCGTCGGAAGAAAAATTTGAAATTTTCTACACAAAAACCTCGATAACTCGAGAACGGTTAGGAGTAGCGGCATGTACGACCCCATATTTGAAATCGCCGCGTCGAGATCTATAAGACTGGATCAGTTCCGAAAGAATTCGAGAAAATGTTTTTTTTCGAAAAATTTCCGACCAAATCGTCGGAAAAAAATTTGAAATTTTCTACACAAAAACCTCGATAACTCGAGAACGGTTAGGAGTAGCGGCATGTACGACCCCATATTTGAAATCGCCGCGTCGAGATCTATAAGACTGGATCAGTTCCGAAAGAATTCGAGAAAATGTTTTTCGAAAAATTTCCGACCAAATCGTCGGAAAAAATTTGAAATTTTCTACACAAAACCTCGATAACTCGAGAACGGTTAGGAGTAGCGGCATGTACGACCCCATATTTGAAATCGCCGCGTCGAGATCTATAAGACTGGATCAGTTCCGAAAGAATTCGAGAAAATGTTTTTTTACGAAAAAATACCGACAAAAAAGACGTAAAAAAAAAGTGAAATTTTCTACACAAAAACCTCGATAACTCGAGAACGGTTAGGAGTAGCGGCATGTACGACCCCATATTTGAAATCGCCGCGTCGAGATCTATAAGACTGGATCAGTTCCGAAAGAATTCGAGAAAATGTTTTTTTCGAAAAATTTCCGACCAAATCGTCGGAAAAAAATTTGAAATATTCTACACAAATTACTAGATAACTCGATAACGTTTAGGAGTAGCTGCTTTTTCGACCCCATATTTGAAATCGCCGCGTCGAGATCTATAAGACTGGATCAGTTCCGAAAGAATTCGAGAAAATGTTTTTTCGAAAAATTTCCGACCAAATCGTCGGAAAAAAATTTGAAATTTTCTACACAAAACCTCGATAACTCGAGAACGGTTAGTAGTAGCGGCATGTACGACCCCATATTTGAAATCGCCGCGTCGAGATCTATAAGACTGGATCAGTTCCGAAAGAATTCGAGAAAATGTTTTTTCGAAAAATTTCCGACCAAATCGTCGGAAAAAAATTTGAAATTTTCTACACAAAACCTCGATAACTCGAGAACGGTTAGGAGTAGCGGCATGTACGACCCCATATTTGAAATCGCCGCGTCGAGATCTATAAGACTGGATCAGTTCCGAAAGAATTCGAGAAAATGTTTTTCGAAAAATTTCCGACCAAATCGTCGGAAAAAAATTTGAAATTTTCTACACAAAACCTCGATAACTCGAGAACGGTTAGGAGTAGCGGCATGTACGACCCCATATTTGAAATCGCCGCGTCGAGATCTATAAGACTGGATCAGTTCCGAAAGAATTCGAGAAAATGTTTTTCGAAAAATTTCCGACCAAATCGTCGGAAAAAAATTTGAAATTTTCTACACAAAACCCTCGATAACTCGAGAACGGTTAGAGTAGCGGCATGTACGACCCCATATTTGAAATCGCCGCGTCGAGATCTATAAGACTGGATCAGTTCCGAAAGAATTCGAGAAAATGTTTTTCGAAAAATTTCCGACCAAATCGTCGGAAAAAAATTTGAAATTTTCTACACAAAAACCCTCGATAACTCGAGAACGGTTAGGAGTAGCGGCATGTACGACCCCATATTTGAAATCGCCGCGTCGAGATCTATAAGACTGGATCAGTTCCGAAAGAATTCGAGAAAATGTTTTTCGAAAAATTTCCGACCAACTCGTCGGAAAATTTATTTGTACTTTTCTTCACACACTCCTCGATAACTCGAGAACGGTTAGGAGTAGCGGCATGTACGACCCCATATTTGAAATCGCCGCGTCGAGATCTATAAGACTGGATCAGTTCCGAAAGAATTCGAGAAAATGTTTTTTATATAAAAATTTCCTACAAAATCGACGGAAAAAATTTGAAATTTTCTACAATAAAACCTCGATAACTCGAGAACGGTTAGGAGTAGCGGCATGTACGACCCCATATTTGAAATCGCCGCGTCGAGATCTATAAGACTGGATCAGTTCCGAAAGAATTCGAGAAAATGTTTTTTCGAAAAATTTCCGACCAAATCGTCGGAAAAAAATTTGAAATTTTCTACACAAAACCTCGATAACTCGAGAACGGTTAGGAGTAGCGGCATGTACGACCCCATATTTGAAATCGCCGCGTCGAGATCTATAAGACTGGATCAGTTCCGAAAGAATTCGAGAAAATGTTTTTTTTCGAAAAATTTCCGACCAAATCGTCGGAAAAAAATTTTGAAATTTTCTACACAAAACCTCGATAACTCGAGAACGGTTAGGCGTAGCGGCATGTACGACCCCATATTTGAAATCGCCGCGTCGAGATCTATAAGACTGGATCAGTTCCGAAAGAATTCGAGAAAATGTTTTTTCGAAAATTTCCGACCAAATCGTCGGAAAAAAATTTGAAATTTTCTACACAAAACCTCGATAACTCGAGAACGGTTAGAGTAGCGGCATGTACGACCCCATATTTGAAATCGCCGCGTCGAGATCTATAAGACTGGATCAGTTCCGAAAGAATTCGAGAAAATGTTTTTTTCGAAAAATTTCCGACCAAATCGTCGGAAAAAATTTGAAATTTTCTACACAAAACCTCGATAACTCGAGAACGGTTAGGAGTAGCGGCATGTACGACCCCATATTTGAAATCGCCGCGTCGAGATCTATAAGACTGGATCAGTTCCGAAAGAATTCGAGAAAATGTTTTTTCGAAAAATTTCCGACCAAATCGTCACAAAAAAATTTGAAATTTTCTACACAAAAACCTCGATAACTCGAGAACGGTTAGGAGTAGCGGCATGTACGACCCCATATTTGAAATCGCCGCGTCGAGATCTATAAGACTGGATCAGTTCCGAAAGAATTCGAGAAAATGTTTTTTTTCGAAAAATTTCCGACCAAATCGTCGGAAAAGAAAATTGAAAATTTCTACACAAAACCTCGATAACTCGAGAACGGTTAGGAGTAGCGGCATGTACGACCCCATATTTGAAATCGCCGCGTCGAGATCTATAAGACTGGATCAGTTCCGAAAGAATTCGAGAAAATGTTTTTTTTCGAAAAATTTCCGACCAAATCGTCGGAAAAAAAAATTTGAAATTTTCTACACAAAAACCTCGATAACTCGAGAACGGTTAGGAGTAGCGGCATGTACGACCCCATATTTGAAATCGCCGCGTCGAGATCTATAAGACTGGATCAGTTCCGAAAGAATTCGAGAAAATGATTTTTTTCGAAAAATTTCCGACCAAATCGTCGGAAAAAAAAATTTGAAATTTTCTACACAACAACCTCGATAACTCGAGAACGGTTAGGAGTAGCGGCATGTACGACCCCATATTTGAAATCGCCGCGTCGAGATCTATAAGACTGGATCAGTTCCGAAAGAATTCGAGAAAATGTTTTTTTTCGAAAAATTTCCGACCAAATCGTCGGAAAAAAAATTTGAAATTTTCTACACAAAACCTCGATAACTCGAGAACGGTTAGGAGTAGCGGCATGTACGACCCCATATTTGAAATCGCCGCGTCGAGATCTATAAGACTGGATCAGTTCCGAAAGAATTCGAGAAAATGTTTTTTTCGAAAAATTTCCGACCAAATCGTCGGAAAAAAAATTTGAAATTTTCTACACAAAAACCTCGATAACTCGAGAACGGTTAGGAGTAGCGGCATGTACGACCCCATATTTGAAATCGCCGCGTCGAGATCTATAAGGTAGGATCAGTTCCGAAAGAATTCGAGAAAATGTTTTTTTTCGAAAAATTTCCGACCAAATCGTCGGAAAAAAATTTGAAATTTTCTACACAAAAACCTCGATAACTCGAGAACGGTTAGGAGTAGCGGCATGTACGACCCCATATTTGAAATCGCCGCGTCGAGATCTATAAGACTGGATCAGTTCCGAAAGAATTCGAGAAAATGTTTTTTTTCGAAAAATTTCCGACCAAATCGTCGGAAAAAAATTTGAAATTTTCTACACAAAAACCTCGATAACTCGAGAACGGTTAGGAGTAGCGGCATGTACGACCCCATATTTGAAATCGCCGCGTCGAGATCTATAAGACTGGATCAGTTCCGAAAGAATTCGAGAAAATGTTTTTTTCGAAAAATTTCCGACCAAATCGTCGGAAAAAAATTTTGAAATTTTCTACTCTATAACATCGTTTTCTAGATAAGTGTTAGGAGTAGCGGCATGTACGACCCCATATTTGAAATCGCCGCGTCGAGATCTATAAGACTGGATCAGTTCCGAAAGAATTCGAGAAAATGTTTTTTTCGAAAAATTTCCGACCAAATCGTCGGAAAAAAATTTTGAAATTTTCTACACAAAAACCTCGATAACTCGAGAACGGTTAGGAGTAGCGGCATGTACGACCCCATATTTGAAATCGCCGCGTCGAGATCTATAAGACTGGATCAGTTCCGAAAGAATTCGAGAAAATGTTTTTTTCGAAACATTTCCGACCAACCCGTCGGAAAAAAATTTGAAATTTTCTACACACAACCCTCGATAACTCGAGAACGGTTAGGAGTAGCGGCATGTACGACCCCATATTTGAAATCGCCGCGTCGAGATCTATAAGACTGGATCAGTTCCGAAAGAATTCGAGAAAATGTTTTTTTCGAAAAATTTCCGACCAAATCGTCGGAAAAAATTTTGAAATTTTCTACACAAAACCTCGATAACTCGAGAACGGTTAGGAGTAGCGGCATGTACGACCCCATATTTGAAATCGCCGCGTCGAGATCTATAAGACTGGATCAGTTCCGAAAGAATTCGAGAAAATGTTTTTTTCGAGAAATTTCCGACCAAATCGCCGTGAAAATAATTTGAAATTGTCTACACAAAACAATCGGTAACTCGAGAAAGGTTCGGAGTACCTGTATGTACGTCCCAATATTTGAAATCGCCGCGTCGAGATCTATAAGACTGGATCAGTTCCGAAAGAATTCGAGAAAATGTTTTTTCGAAAAATTTCCGACCAAATCGTCGGAAAAAAATTTGAAATTTTCTACACAAAAACCTCGATAACTCGAGAACGGTTAGGAGTAGCGGCATGTACGACCCCATATTTGAAATCGCCGCGTCGAGATCTATAAGACTGGATCAGTTCCGAAAGAATTCGAGAAAATGATTTTTTTCGAAAATTTTCCTACCAAATCGTCGTAAAAAAATTTGAAATTTTCTACACAAAAACCTCGATAACTCGAGAACGGTTAGGAGTAGCGGCATGTACGACCCCATATTTGAAATCGCCGCGTCGAGATCTATAAGACTGGATCAGTTCCGAAAGAATTCGAGAAAATGCTTTTTCGAAAAATTTCCGACCAAATCGTCGGAAAAAATTTGAAATTTTCTACACAAAACCTCGATAACTCGAGAACGGTTAGGAGTAGCGGCATGTACGACCCCATATTTGAAATCGCCGCGTCGAGATCTATAAGACTGGATCAGGTCCGAAAGAATTCGAGAAAATGTTTTTTCGAAAAATTTCCGACCAAATCGTCGGAAAAAATTTGAAATTTTCTACACAAAACCTCGATAACTCGAGAACGGTTAGGAGTAGCGGCATGTACGACCCCATATTTGAAATCGCCGCGTCGAGATCTATAAGACTGGATCAGTTCCGAAAGAATTCGAGAAAATGTTTTTTTTCGAAAAATTTCCGACCAAATCGTCGGAAAAAATTTTAAAATATTCTTCAAAAAAACCTCGATAACTCGAGAACTTTATTGAGTAGCGGCATTTACGACCCCATATTTGAAATCGCCGCGTCGAGATCTATAAGACTGGATCAGTTCCGAAAGAATTCGAGAAAATGTTTTTTTTCGAAAAATTTCCGACCAAATCGTCGGAAAAAAATTTGAAATTTTCTACACAAAACCTCGATAACTCGAGAACGGTTAGGAGTAGCGGCATGTACGACCCCATATTTGAAATCGCCGCGTCGAGATCTATAAGACTGGATCAGTTCCGAAAGAATTCGAGAAAATGTTTTTTTTCGAAAAATTTCCGACCAAATCGACGCTAAAAACATTTGTAATTTTCTACACAAAAACCTCGATAACTCGAGAACGGTTAGGAGTAGCGGCATGTACGACCCCATATTTGAAATCGCCGCGTCGAGATCTATAAGACTGGATCAGTTCCGAAAGAATTCGAGAAAACGATTTTTTTCGAAAATTTCCGACCAAATCGTCGGAAAAAAATTTGAAATTTTCTACACAAAACCTCGATAACTCGAGAACGGTTAGAGTAGCGGCATGTACGACCCCATATTTGAAATCGCCGCGTCGAGATCTATAAGACTGGATCAGTTCCGAAAGAATTCGAGAAAATGTTTTTTTCGAAAAATTTCCGACCAAATCGTCGGAAAAAATTTGAAATTTTCTACACAAAACCTCGATAACTCGAGAACGGTTAGGAGTAGCGGCATGTACGACCCCATATTTGAAATCGCCGCGTCGAGATCTATAAGACTGGATCAGTTCCGAAAGAATTCGAGAAAATGTTTTTTTTCTAAAAATTACCTACCAAATCTACGGAAAAAAATTTGAAATTTTCTACACACAAACCTCGATAACTCGAGAACGGTTAGGAGTAGCGGCATGTACGACCCCATATTTGAAATCGCCGCGTCGAGATCTATAAGACTGGATCAGTTCCGAAAGAATTCGAGAAAATGTTTTTTTCGAAAAATTTCCGACCAAATCGTCGGAAAAAAATTTGAAATTTTCTACACAAAACCTCGATAACTCGAGAACGGTTAGGAGTAGCGGCATGTACGACCCCATATTTGAAATCGCCGCGTCGAGATCTATAAGACTGGATCAGTTCCGAAAGAATTCGAGAAAATGTTTTTTTCGAAAAATTTCCGACCAAATCGTCGGAAAAAATTTGAAATTTTCTACACAAAACCTCGATAACTCGAGAACGGTTAGGAGTAGCGGCATGTACGACCCCATATTTGAAATCGCCGCGTCGAGATCTATAAGACTGGATCAGTTCCGAAAGAATTCGAGAAAATGTTTTTTTCGAAAATTTCCGACCAAATCGTCGGAAAAAATTTGAAATTTTCTACACAAAACCTCGATAACTCGAGAACGGTTAGGAGTAGCGGCATGTACGACCCCATATTTGAAATCGCCGCGTCGAGATCTATAAGACTGGATCAGTTCCGAAAGAATTCGAGAAAATGTTTTTTCGAAAAATTTCCGACCAAATCGTCGGAAAAAATTTGAAATTTTCTACACAAAACCTCGATAACTCGAGAACGGTTAGGAGTAGCGGCATGTACGACCCCATATTTGAAATCGCCGCGTCGAGATCTATAAGACTGGATCAGTTCCGAAAGAATTCGAGAAAATGTTTTTTCGAAAAATTTCCGACCAAATCGTCGGAAAAAATTTGAAATTTTCTACACAAAAACCTCGATAACTCGAGAACGGTTAGGAGTAGCGGCATGTACGACCCCATATTTGAAATCGCCGCGTCGAGATCTATAAGACTGGATCAGTTCCGAAAGAATTCGAGAAAATGTTTTTTTCGAAAAATTTACGACCAAATCGTCGGACAAAAAATATGAAAAATTCTACACAAAACCTCGATAACTCGAGAACGGTTAGGAGTAGCGGCATGTACGACCCCATATTTGAAATCGCCGCGTCGAGATCTATAAGACTGGATCAGTTCCGAAAGAATTCGAGAAAATGTTTTTTTTCGAAAAATTTCCGACCAAATCGTCGGAAAAAAATTTTGAAATTTTCTACACAAACACCTCGATAACTCGAGAACGGTTAGGAGTAGCGGCATGTACGACCCCATATTTGAAATCGCCGCGTCGAGATCTATAAGACTGGATCAGTTCCGAAAGAATTCGAGAAAATGTTTTTTTTTCGAAAAATTTCCGACCAAATCGTCGGAAAAAAATTTGAAATTTTCTACACAAAAACCTCGATAACTCGAGAACGGTTAGGAGTAGCGGCATGTACGACCCCATATTTGAAATCGCCGCGTCGAGATCTATAAGACTGGATCAGTTCCGAAAGAATTCGAGAAAATGTTTTTTTCGAAAAATTTCCGACCAAATCGTCGGAAAAAAAATTTGAAATTTTCTACACCAAAACCTCGATAACTCGAGAACGGTTAGGAGTAGCGGCATGTACGACCCCATATTTGAAATCGCCGCGTCGAGATCTATAAGACTGGATCATGTCCGAAAGAATACGAGGAAATGTTATTTTTCGAAAAATTTCCGACCAAATCGTCGGAAATAAAATTTGAAATTTTCGACACAAAACCTCGATAACTCGAGAACGGTTAGGAGTAGCGGCATGTACGACCCCATATTTGAAATCGCCGCGTCGAGATCTATAAGACTGGATCAGTTCCGAAAGAATTCTATGAAATGTTTTTTTTCGATAAATTTCCGACCATATCTTCTGAAAATATATTTGAAATTTTCTACTCATAACACTCGATAACTCGAGAACGGTTAGGAGTAGCGGCATGTACGACCCCATATTTGAAATCGCCGCGTCGAGATCTATAAGACTGGATCAGTTCCGAAAGAATTCGAGAAAATGTTTATTTTCTAAAAAATTCAGACCAAATCGACGGAAAAAATTTGAAATTTTCAACACAAAACCTCGATAACTCGAGAACGGTTAGGAGTAGCGGCATGTACGACCCCATATTTGAAATCGCCGCGTCGAGATCTATAAGACTGGATCAGTTCCGAAAGAATTCGAGAAAATGTTTTTTTAGAAAAATTTACGACCAAATCGTCGGAAAAAATTTGAAATTTTCTACACAACATCCTCGATAACTCGAGAACGGTTAGGAGTAGCGGCATGTACGACCCCATATTTGAAATCGCCGCGTCGAGATCTATAAGACTGGATCAGTTCCGAAAGAATTCGAGAAAATGTTTTTTTTCGAAAAATTTCCGACCAAATCGTCGGAAAAAAATTTTGAAATTTTCTACACAAAAACCTCGATAACTCGAGAACGGTTAGAGTAGCGGCATGTACGACCCCATATTTGAAATCGCCGCGTCGAGATCTATAAGACTGGATCAGTTCCGAAAGAATTCGAGAAAATGTTTTTTCGAAAAATTTCCGACCAAATCGTCGGAAAAAAATTTGAAATTTTCACACAAAACCTCGATAACTCGAGAACGGTTAGGAGTAGCGGCATGTACGACCCCATATTTGAAATCGCCGCGTCGAGATCTATAAGACTGGATCAGTTCCGAAAGAATTCGAGAAAATGTATTTTTTCGAAAAATTTCCGACCAAATCGTCGGAAAAAAATTTGAAATTTACTAAACAAAACCTCGATAACTCGAGAACGGTTAGGAGTAGCGGCATGTACGACCCCATATTTGAAATCGCCGCGTCGAGATCTATAAGACTGGATCAGTTCCGAAAGAATTCGAGAAAATGTTTTTTTTCGAAAAATTTCCGACCAAATCGTCGGAAAAAAAATTTGAAATTTTCTACACAAAAACCTCGATAACTCGAGAACGGTTAGGAGTAGCGGCATGTACGACCCCATATTTGAAATCGCCGCGTCGAGATCTATAAGACTGGATCAGTTCCGAAAGAATTCGAGAAAATGTTTTTTTCGAAAAATTTCCGACCAAATCGTCGGAAAAAAAATTTGAAATTTTCTACACAAAAACCTCGATAACTCGAGAACGGTTAGGAGTAGCGGCATGTACGACCCCATATTTGAAATCGCCGCGTCGAGATCTATAAGACTGGATCAGTTCCGAAAGAATTCGAGAAAATGTATTTTTTCGAAAAATTTCCGACCAAATCGTCGGAAAAATTATTTGAAATTTTCTACACAAAAACCTCGATAACTCGAGAACGGTTAGGAGTAGCGGCATGTACGACCCCATATTTGAAATCGCCGCGTCGAGATCTATAAGACTGGATCAGTTCCGAAAGAATTCGAGAAAATGTTTTTTTCGAAAAATTTCCGACCAAATCGTCGGAAAAAATTTGAAATTTTCTACACAAAAACCTCGATAACTCGAGAACGGTTAGGAGTAGCGGCATGTACGACCCCATATTTGAAATCGCCGCGTCGAGATCTATAAGACTGGATCAGTTCCGAAAGAATTCGAGAAAATGTTTTTTCGAAAAATTTCCGACCAAATCGTCGGAAAAAAATTTGAAATTTTCTACACAAAACCTCGATAACTCGAGAACGGTTAGGAGTAGCGGCATGTACGACCCCATATTTGAAATCGCCGCGTCGAGATCTATAAGACTGGATCAGTTCCGAAAGAATTCGAGAAAATGTTTTTTTCGAAAAATTTCCGACCAAATCGTCGGAAAAAATTTGAAATTTTCTACACAAAACCTCGATAACTCGAGAACGGTTAGGAGTAGCGGCATGTACGACCCCATATTTGAAATCGCCGCGTCGAGATCTATAAGACTGGATCAGTTCCGAAAGAATTCGAGAAAAAGTTTTTTAATGAAAAATTTCCGATCAAATCGTCGGAAAAAAAGTTTGATATTTTCTACACAAAAACCTCGATAACTCGAGAACGGTTAGGAGTAGCGGCATGTACGACCCCATATTTGAAATCGCCGCGTCGAGATCTATAAGACTGGATCAGTTCCGAAAGAATTCTATAAAATTTTTTTTTCGAAAAATTTCCGACCAAATCGTCGGAAAAAAATTTGAAATTTTCTACACAAAACCTCGATAACTCGAGAACGGTTAGAGTAGCGGCATGTACGACCCCATATTTGAAATCGCCGCGTCGAGATCTATAAGACTGATCAGTTCCGAAAGAATTCGAGAAAATGTTTTTTTCGAAAAATTTCCCACCAAATCGTCGGAAAAAAATTTGAAATTTTCTACACAAAAACCTCGATAACTCGAGAACGGTTAGGAGTAGCGGCATGTACGACCCCATATTTGAAATCGCCGCGTCGAGATCTATAAGACTGGATCAGTTCCGAAAGAATTCGAGAAAATCTTTTTTATCGAAAAATTTCCTACCAAATCGTCGTAAATAAAATGTGAAATTTTCTCACCATTAACCTCGATAACTCGAGAACGGTTAGGAGTAGCGGCATGTACGACCCCATATTTGAAATCGCCGCGTCGAGATCTATAAGACTGGATCAGTTCCGAAAGAATTCGAGAAAATGTATTTTTCGAAAAATTTCCGACCAAATCGACGGAAAAAATTTGAAATTTTCTACACAAAACCTCGATAACTCGAGAACGGTTAGAGTAGCGGCATGTACGACCCCATATTTGAAATCGCCGCGTCGAGATCTATAAGACTGGATCAGTTCCGAAAGAATTCGAGAAAATGTTTTTTTTCGAAAACTTTCCGACCAAATCGACGCAAAAAAATTTGAAATTTTCTACACCAAAACCTCGATAACTCGAGAACGGTTAGGAGTAGCGGCATGTACGACCCCATATTTGAAATCGCCGCGTCGAGATCTATAAGACTGGATCAGTTCCGAAAGAATTCGAGAAAATGTTTTTTTCGAAAAATTTCCGACCAACTCGTTTTAAAAAAAATTTGATATCTTCTACTCACAACCCTCGATAACTCGAGAACGGTTAGGAGTAGCGGCATGTACGACCCCATATTTGAAATCGCCGCGTCGAGATCTATAAGACTGGATCAGTTCCGAAAGAATTCGAGAAAATGTTTTTTTCGAAAAATTTCCGACCAAATCGTCGGAAAAAATTTGAAATTTTCTACACAAAACCTCGATAACTCGAGAACGGTTAGGAGTAGCGGCATGTACGACCCCATATTTGAAATCGCCGCGTCGAGATCTATAAGACTGGATCAGTTCCGAAAGAATTCGAGAAAATGTTTTTTTCGAAAAATTTCCGACCAAATCGTCGGAAAAAAATTTGAAATTTTCTACACAAAACCCTCGATAACTCGAGAACGGTTAGGAGTAGCGGCATGTACGACCCCATATTTGAAATCGCCGCGTCGAGATCTATAAGACTGGATCAGTTCCGAAAGAATTCGAGAAAATGTTTTTTTCGAAAATTTCCGACCAAATCGTCGGAAAAAATTTGAAATTTTCTACACAAAACCTCGATAACTCGAGAACGGTTAGGAGTAGCGGCATGTACGACCCCATATTTGAAATCGCCGCGTCGAGATCTATAAGACTGGATCAGTTCCGAAAGAATTCGAGAAAATGTTTTTTTTCGAAAAATTTCCGACCAAATCGTCGGAAAAAAATTTGAAATTTTCTACACAAAACCCTCGATAACTCGAGAACGGTTAGGAGTAGCGGCATGTACGACCCCATATTTGAAATCGCCGCGTCGAGATCTATAAGACTGGATCAGTTCCGAAAGAATTCGAGAAAATGTTTTTTTTCGAAAAATTTACGACCAAATCGTCGGAAAAAAAATTTGAAATTTTCTACACAAAAACCTCGATAACTCGAGAACGGTTAGGAGTAGCGGCATGTACGACCCCATATTTGAAATCGCCGCGTCGAGATCTATAAGACTGGATCAGTTCCGAAAGAATTCGAGAAAATGTTTTTTTCGAAAAATTTCCGACCAAATCGTCGGAAAAAATTTGAAATTTTCTACACAAAACCTCGATAACTCGAGAACGGTTAGAGTAGCGGCATGTACGACCCCATATTTGAAATCGCCGCGTCGAGATCTATAAGACTGGATCAGTTCCGAAAGAATTCGAGAAAATGTTTTTTCGAAAAATTTCCGACCAAATCGTCGGAAAAAATTTGAAATTTTCTACACAAAACCTCGATAACTCGAGAACGGTTAGGAGTAGCGGCATGTACGACCCCATATTTGAAATCGCCGCGTCGAGATCTATAAGACTGGATCAGTTCCGAAAGAAATCGAGACAATGGTAATTTACGAAAAAAATCCGACCAAATCGGCGGACAAAAATTTGAAATTTTCTACACAAAACCTCGATAACTCGAGAACGGTTAGGAGTAGCGGCATGTACGACCCCATATTTGAAATCGCCGCGTCGAGATCTATAAGACTGGATCAGTTCCGAAAGAATACGAGAAAAAGTATTATTCTAAAAATTTCCCACCCCAACGTCGGTAAAAAATATTGAAATTTTATACACAAAACCTCGATAACTCGAGAACGGTTAGGAGTAGCGGCATGTACGACCCCATATTTGAAATCGCCGCGTCGAGATCTATAAGACTGGATCAGTTCCGAAAGAATTCGAGAAAATGTTTTTTTCGAAAAATTTCCGACCAAATCGTCGGAAAAAATTTGAAATTTTCTACACAAAAACCTCGATAACTCGAGAACGGTTAGGAGTAGCGGCATGTACGACCCCATATTTGAAATCGCCGCGTCGAGATCTATAAGACTGGATCAGTTCCGAAAGAATTCGAGAAAATGTTTTTTTTCGAATAATTTCCGACCAACTCGTCTTATAAAAAATTTGAAATTTTCTACACAAAAACCTCGATAACTCGAGAACGGTTAGGAGTAGCGGCATGTACGACCCCATATTTGAAATCGCCGCGTCGAGATCTATAAGACTGGATCAGTTCCGAAAGAATTCGAGAAAATGTTTTTTCGAAAAATTTCCGACCAAATCGTCGGAAAAAATTTGAAATTTTCTACACAGAAACCTCGATAACTCGAGAACGGTTAGGAGTAGCGGCATGTACGACCCCATATTTGAAATCGCCGCGTCGAGATCTATAAGACTGGATCAGTTCCGAAAGAATTCGAGAAAAAGTTTTATTTCGAAAAATTTCCTAACAAATCGTCGGAAAATAAATTAGAAATTTTCTACACAAAAACCTCGATAACTCGAGAACGGTTAGGAGTAGCGGCATGTACGACCCCATATTTGAAATCGCCGCGTCGAGATCTATAAGACTGGATCAGTTCCGAAAGAATTCGAGAAAATGTTTATTTTCGAAAAATTTCCGACCAAATCGTCGGAAAAAATTTGAAATTTTCTACACAAAACCTCGATAACTCGAGAACGGTTAGAGTAGCGGCATGTACGACCCCATATTTGAAATCGCCGCGTCGAGATCTATAAGACTGGATCAGTTCCGAAAGAAAACGAGAAAATCTTATATTTCGAAAAATTTCCGACCAAATCGATGAAAAAAAATTTTCAAATTATCTACACAAAAACCTCGATAACTCGAGAACGGTTAGAGTAGCGGCATGTACGACCCCATATTTGAAATCGCCGCGTCGAGATCTATAAGACTGGATCAGTTCCGAAAGAATTCGAGAAAATGTTTTTTTCGAAAATTTCCGACCAAATCGTCGGAAAAAAATTTGAATTTTTCTACTCAAAATTCTCGATAACTCGAGAACGGTTAGGAGTAGCGTCATGTACGACCCCATATTTGAAATCGCCGCGTCGAGATCTATAAGACTGGATCAGTTCCGAAAGAATTCGAGAAAATGTTTTTTCGAAAAATTTCCGACCAAATCGTCGGATTAAAAAATTGAAACTTTCTACAACAAAACCTCGATAACTCGAGAACGGTTAGGAGTAGCGGCATGTACGACCCCATATTTGAAATCGCCGCGTCGAGATCTATAAGACTGGATCAGTTCCGAAAGAATTCGAGAAAATGTTTTTTTTCGAAAAATTTCCGACCAAATCGTCGGAAAAAATTTTTGAAATTTTCTACACAAAAACCTCGATAACTCGAGAACGGTTAGGAGTAGCGGCATGTACGACCCCATATTTGAAATCGCCGCGTCGAGATCTATAAGACTGGATCAGTTCCGAAAGAATTCGAGAAAATGTTTTTTTTCGAAAAATTTCCGACCAAATCGTCGGAAAAAATTTTTGAAATTTTCTACACAAAAACCTCGATAACTCGAGAACGGTTAGGAGTAGCGGCATGTACGACCCCATATTTGAAATCGCCGCGTCGGGATCTATAAGACTGGATCAGTTCCGAAAGGATTCGAGAAAATGTTTTTTTTCGAAAAATTTCCGACCAAATCGTCGGAAAAAAATTTTGAAATTTTCTACACAAAACCTCGATAACTCGAGAACGGTTAGAGTAGCGGCATGTACGACCCCATATTTGAAATCGCCGCGTCGAGATCTATAAGACTGGATCAGTTCCGAAAGAATTCGAGAAAATGTTTTTTTCGAAAAATTTCCGACCAAATCGTCGGAAAAAAATTTGAAATTTTCTACACAAAAACCTCGATAACTCGAGAACGGTTAGGAGTAGCGGCATGTACGACCCCATATTTGAAATCGCCGCGTCGAGATCTATAAGACTGGATCAGTTCCGAAAGAATTCGAGAAAATGTTTTTTTCGAAAAATTTCCGACCAAATCGTCGGCATAAATCTTTGAATTTTTCTACACAAAACCCTCGATAACTCGAGAACGGTTAGGAGTAGCGGCATGTACGACCCCATATTTGAAATCGCCGCGTCGAGATCTATAAGACTGGATCAGTTCCGAAAGAAATAGAGGAAAAGTTGTTTTGTCGAAAAATTTCCTACCAAATCGTCGGAAAAAAATTTGAAATTTTCTACACAAAACCTCGATAACTCGAGAACGGTTAGGAGTAGCGGCATGTACGACCCCATATTTGAAATCGCCGCGTCGAGATCTATAAGACTGGATCAGTTCCGAAAGAATTCGAGAAAATGTTTTTTCGAAAAATTTCCGACCAAATCGTCGGAAAAAATTTGAAATTTTCTACACAAAACCTCGATAACTCGAGAACGGTTAGGAGTAGCGGCATGTACGACCCCATATTTGAAATCGCCGCGTCGAGATCTATAAGACTGGATCAGTTCCGAAAGAATTCGAGAAAATGTTTTTTTCGAAAAATTTCCGACCAAATCGTCGGAAAAAATTTGAAATTTTCTACACAAAACCTCGATAACTCGAGAACGGTTAGGAGTAGCGGCATGTACGACCCCATATTTGAAATCGCCGCGTCGAGATCTATAAGACTGGATCAGTTCCGAAAGAATTCGAGAAAATGTTTTTTTCGAAGAATTTCCGACCAAATCGTCGGAAAAAATTTGAAATTTTCTACACAAAAACCTCGATAACTCGAGAACGGTTAGGAGTAGCGGTATGAACGACCCCATATTTGAAATCGCCGCGTCGAGATCTATAAGACTGGATCAGTTCCGAAAGAATTCGAGAAAATGTTTTTTTCGAAAAATTTCCGATCAAATCGTCGGAAAAAATTTTTGAAATTTTCTACACAAAAACCTCGATAACTCGAGAACGGTTAGGAGTAGCGGCATGTACGACCCCATATTTGAAATCGCCGCGTCGGGATCTATAAGACTGGATCAGTTCCGAAAGAATTCGAGAAAATGTTTTTTTCGAAAAATTTCCGACCAAATCGTCGGAAAAAAAATTTGAAATTTTCTACACTAAAACCTCGATAACTCGAGAACGGTTAGGAGTAGCGGCATGTACGACCCCATATTTGAAATCGCCGCGTCGAGATCTATAAGACTGGATCAGTTCCGAAAGAATTCGAGAAAATGTTTTTTTCGAAAAATTTCCGACCAAATCGTCGGAAAAAAAATTTGAAATTTTCTACACAAAAACCTCGATAACTCGAGAACGGTTAGGAGTAGCGGCATGTACGACCCCATATTTGAAATCGCCGCGTCGAGATCTATAAGACTGGATCAGTTCCGAAAGAATTCGAGAAAATGTTTTTTTCGAAAAATTTCCGACCAAATCGTCGGAAAAAAATTTGAAATTTTCTACACAAAAACCTCGATAACTCGAGAACGGTTAGGAGTAGCGGCATGTACGACCCCATATTTGAAATCGCCGCGTCGAGATCTATAAGACTGGATCAGTTCCGAAAGAATTCGAGAAAATGTTTTTTTCGAAAAATTTCCGACCAAATCGTCGGAAAAAATTTGAAATTTTCTACACAAAACCTCGATAACTCGAGAACGGTTAGGAGTAGCGGCATGTACGACCCCATATTTGAAATCGCCGCGTCGAGATCTATAAGACTGGATCAGGTCCGAAAGAATTCGAGAAAATGTTTTTTCGAAAAATTTCCGACCAAATCGTCGGAAAAAAATTTGAAATTTTCTACACAAAACCTCGATAACTCGAGAACGGTTAGGAGTAGCGGCATGTACGACCCCATATTTGAAATCGCCGCGTCGAGATCTATAAGACTGGATCAGTTCCGAAAGAATTCGAGAAAATGTTTTTTTCGAAAAATTTCCGACCAAATCGTCGGAAAAAAATTTGAAATTTTCTACACAAAACCTCGATAACTCGAGAACGGTTAGGAGTAGCGGCATGTACGACCCCATATTTGAAATCGCCGCGTCGAGATCTATAAGACTGGATCAGTTCCGAAAGAATTCGAGAAAATGTTTTTTTACGAAAAATTTCCGACCAAATCGACGGAAAAAAATTTGAAATTTTCTACTATATAACCTCGATAACTCGAGAACGGTTAGGAGTAGCGGCATGTACGACCCCATATTTGAAATCGCCGCGTCGAGATCTATAAGACTGGATCAGTTCCGAAAGAATTCGAGAAAATGTTTTTTTTCGAAAAATTTCCGACCAAATCGTCGGAAAAAATTTGAAATTTTCTACACAAAACCTCGATAACTCGAGAACGGTTAGGAGTAGCGGCATGTACGACCCCATATTTGAAATCGCCGCGTCGAGATCTATAAGACTGGATCAGTTCCGAAAGAATTCGAGAAAATGTTTTTTTCGAAAAATTTCCGACCAAATCGTCGGAAAAAAAATTTGAAATTTTCTACACAAAAACCTCGATAACTCGAGAACGGTTAGGAGTAGCGGCATGTACGACCCCATATTTGAAATCGCCGCGTCGAGATCTATAAGACTGGATCAGTTCCAAAGGAATTCGAGAAAATGTTTTTTTCGAAAAATTTCCGACCAAATCGTCGGAAAAAAAATTTGAAATTTTCTACACAAAAACCTCGATAACTCGAGAACGGTTAGGAGTAGCGGCATGTACGACCCCATATTTGAAATCGCCGCGTCGAGATCTATAAGACTGGATCAGTTCCGAAAGAATTCGAGAAAATGTTTTTTTTCGAAAAATTTCCGACCAAATCGTCGGAAAAAAAATTTGAAATTTTCTACACCAAAACCTCGATAACTCGAGAACGGTTAGGAGTAGCGGCATGTACGACCCCATATTTGAAATCGCCGCGTCGAGATCTATAAGACTGGATCAGTTCCGAAAGAATTCGAGAAAATGTTTTTTTTCGAAAAATTTCCGACCAAATCGTCGGAAAAAAAATTTGAAATTTTCTACACAAAACCCTCGATAACTCGAGAACGGTTAGGAGTAGCGGCATGTACGACCCCATATTTGAAATCGCCGCGTCGAGATCTATAAGACTGGATCAGTTCCGAAAGAATTCGAGAAAATGTTTTTTTCGAAAAATTTCCGACCAAATCGTCGGAAAAAATTTGAAATTTTCTACACAAAACCTCGATAACTCGAGAACGGTTAGGAGTAGCGGCATGTACGACCCCATATTTGAAATCGCCGCGTCGAGATCTATAAGACTGGATCAGTTCCGAAAGAATTCGAGAAAATGTTTTTTTCGAAAAATTTCCGACCAAATCGTCGGAAAAAAAATTTGAAATTTTCTACACAACAACCTCGATAACTCGAGAACGGTTAGGAGTAGCGGCATGTACGACCCCATATTTGAAATCGCCGCGTCGAGATCTATAAGACTGGATCAGTTCCGAAAGAATTCGAGAAAATGTTTTTTCGAAAAATTTCCGACCAAATCGTCGGAAAAAAATTTGAAATTCTCTACACAAAAACCTCGATAACTCGAGAACGGTTAGGAGTAGCGGCATGTACGACCCCATATTTGAAATCGCCGCGTCGAGATCTATAAGACTGGATCAGTTCCGAAAGAATTCGAGAAAATGTTTTAATTAGAAAAATTTCCGACCAAAGCGTCGGAGAAAGAATTTGAAATTTTCTTCACAAAAACCTCGACTACCCGAGAACGGTTAGGAGTAGCGGCATGTACGACCCCATATTTGAAATCGCCGCGTCGAGATCTATAAGACTGGATCAGTTCCGAAAGAATTCGAGAAAATGTTTTTTTCGAAAAATTTCCGACCAAATCGTCGGAAAAAATTTGAAATTTTCTACACCAAAACCTCGATAACACGAGAACGGTTAGGAGTAGCGGCATGTACGACCCCATATTTGAAATCGCCGCGTCGAGATCTATAAGACTGGATCAGTTCCGAAAGAATTCGAGGAAATGTTTTTTCGAAAAATTTCCGACCAAATCGTCGGAAAAAAATTTGAAATTTTCTACACAAAACCTCGATAACTCGAGAACGGTTAGAGTAGCGGCATGTACGACCCCATATTTGAAATCGCCGCGTCGAGATCTATAAGACTGGATCAGTTCCGAAAGAATTCGAGAAAATGTTTTTTTCGAAAAATTTCCGACCAAATCGTCGGAAAAAAATTTGAAATTTTCTACACAAAAACCTCGATAACTCGAGAACGGTTAGAGTAGCGGCATGTACGACCCCATATTTGAAATCGCCGCGTCGAGATCTATAAGACTGGATCAGTTCCGAAAGAATTCGAGAAAATGTTTTTTTCGAAAAATTTCCGATCAAATCGTCGGAAAAAATTTGAAATTTTCTACACAAAAACCTCGATAACTCGAGAACGGTTAGGAGTAGCGGCATGTACGACCCCATATTTGAAATCGCCGCGTCGAGATCTATAAGACTGGATCAGTTCCGAAAGAATTCGAGAAAATGTTTTTTTCGAAAAATTTCCGACCAAATCGTCGGAAAAAAATTTGAAATTTTCTACACAAAACCTCGATAACTCGAGAACGGTTAGGAGTAGCGGCATGTACGACCCCATATTTGAAATCGCCGCGTCGAGATCTATAAGACTGGATCAGTTCCGAAAGAATTCGAGAAAATGTTTTTTTCGAAAAATTTCCGACCAAATCGTCGGAAAAAAAATTTGAAATTTTCTACACAAAAACCTCGATAACTCGAGAACGGTTAGGAGTAGCGGCATGTACGACCCCATATTTGAAATCGCCGCGTCGAGATCTATAAGACTGGATCAGTTCCGAAAGAATTCGAGAAAATGTTTTTTTCGAAAAATTTCCGACCAAATCGTCGTAAAAAAATTTGAAATTTTCTACACAAAAACCTCGATAACTCGAGAACGGTTAGGAGTAGCGGCATGTACGACCCCATATTTGAAATCGCCGCGTCGAGATCTATAAGACTGGATCAGTTCCGAAAGAATTCGAGAAAATGTTTTTTTCGAAAAATTTCCGACCAAATCGTCGGAAAAAAAATTTGAAATTTTCTACACAAAACCTCGATAACTCGAGAACGGTTAGGAGTAGCGGCATGTACGACCCCATATTTGAAATCGCCGCGTCGAGATCTATAAGACTGGATCAGTTCCGAAAGAATTCGAGAAAATGTTTTTTTCGAAAAATTTCCGACCAAATCGTCGGAAAAAAATTTTGAAATTTTCTACACAAAACCCTCGATAACTCGAGAACGGTTAGGAGTAGCGGCATGTACGACCCCATATTTGAAATCGCCGCGTCGAGATCTATAAGACTGGATCAGTTCCGAAAGAATTCGAGAAAATGTTTTTTTTCGAAAAATTTCCGACCAAATCGTCGGAAAAAATATTTGAAATTTTCTACACAAAAACCTCGATAACTCGAGAACGGTTAGGAGTAGCGGCATGTACGACCCCATATTTGAAATCGCCGCGTCGAGATCTATAAGACTGGATCAGTTCCGAAAGAATTCGAGAAAATGTTTTTTTCGAAAAATTTCCGACCAAATCGTCGGAAAAAAAAATTTGAAATTTTCTACACAAAAACCTCGATAACTCGAGAACGGTTAGGAGTAGCGGCATGTACGACCCCATATTTGAAATCGCCGCGTCGAGATCTATAAGACTGGATCAGTTCCGAAAGAATTCGAGAAAATGTATTTATTCGAAAAATTTCAGACCAAATCGTCGGAAAAAAAATTTGAAATTTTCTACACAAAAACCTCGATAACTCGAGAACGGTTAGGAGTAGCGGCATGTACGACCCCATATTTGAAATCGCCGCGTCGAGATCTATAAGACTGGATCAGTTCCGAAAGAATTCGAGAAAATGTTTTTGTTCGAAAAATTTCCTACCAAATCGTCGGAAATTTAATTTGAAATTTTCTTCACAAAATCCTGGTTAACTCGAGAACGGTTAGGAGTAGCGGCATGTACGACCCCATATTTGAAATCGCCGCGTCGAGATCTATAAGACTGGATCAGTTCCGAAAGAATTCGAGAAAATGTTTTTTTCGAAAAATTTCCGACCAAATCGTCGGAAAAAATTTGAAATTTTCTACACAAAACCTCGATAACTCGAGAACGGTTAGGAGTAGCGGCATGTACGACCCCATATTTGAAATCGCCGCGTCGAGATCTATAAGACTGGATCAGTTCCGAAAGAATTCGAGAAAATGTTTTTTTCGAAAAATTTCCGACCAAATCGTCGGAAAAAATTTGAAATTTTCTACACAAAAACCTCGATAACTCGAGAACGGTTAGGAGTAGCGGCATGTACGACCCCATATTTGAAATCGCCGCGTCGAGATCTATAAGACTGGATCAGTTCCGAAAGAATTCGAGAAAAAGTTTTTTTCGAAAAATTTCCGACCAAATCGTCGGAAAAAATTTGAAATTTTCTACACAAAATCCTCGATAACTCGAAAACGGTTAGGAGTAGTGGCATGTACGACCCCATATTTGAAATCGCCGCGTCGAGATCTATAAGACTGGATCAGTTCCGAAAGAATTCGAGAAAACGTTTTTTTTCGAAAAATTTCCGACCAAATCGTCGGAGAAAAAATTTGAAATTTTCTACACAAAAACCTCGATAACTCGAGAACGGTTAGGAGTAGCGGCATGTACGACCCCATATTTGAAATCGCCGCGTCGAGATCTATAAGACTGGATCAGTTCCGAAAGAATTCGAGAAAATGTTTTTTTCGAAAAATTTCCGACCAAATCGTCGTAAAAAAATAATGAATTTTTCTACTACAATTCCTCGATAACTCGAGAACGGTTAGGAGTAGCGGCATGTACGACCCCATATTTGAAATCGCCGCGTCGAGATCTATAAGACTGGATCAGTTCCGAAAGAATTCGAGAAAATGTTTTTTCGAAAAATTTCCGACCAAATCGTCGGAAAAAATTTGAAATTTTCTACAAAAACCTCGATAACTCGAGAACGGTTAGGAGTAGCGGCATGTACGACCCCATATTTGAAATCGCCGCGTCGAGATCTATAAGACTGGATCAGTTCCGAAAGAATTCGAGAAAATGTTTTTTTATTTAAATATTTCAGAACAAATCGTCAAAAAAAATATTTAAAATTGTCTACACAAAACACTCGATAACTCGAGAACGGTTAGGAGTAGCGGCATGTACGACCCCATATTTGAAATCGCCGCGTCGAGATCTATAAGACTGGATCAGTTCCGAAAGAATTCGAGAAAATGTTTTTTTCGAAAAATTTCCGACCAAATCGTCGGAAAAAAAATTTGAAATTTTCTACACAAAAACCTCGATAACTCGAGAACGGTTAGGAGTAGCGGCATGTACGACCCCATATTTGAAATCGCCGCGTCGAGATCTATAAGACTGGATCAGTTCCGAAAGAATTCGAGAAAATGTTTTTTTACGAAAAATTTCCGACCAAATCGTCGTAAAAAAATTTGAAATTTTCTACACAAAAACCTCGATAACTCGAGAACGGTTAGGAGTAGCGGCATGTACGACCCCATATTTGAAATCGCCGCGTCGAGATCTATAAGACTGGATCAGTTCCGAAAGAATTCGAGAAAATGTTTTTTTCGAAAAATTTCCGACCAAATCGTCGGAAAATATAGTTTAAATTTTCTTCAGTACATCCTCGATAACTCGAGAACGGTTAGGAGTAGCGGCATGTACGACCCCATATTTGAAATCGCCGCGTCGAGATCTATAAGACTGGATCAGTTCCGAAAGAATTCGAGAAAATGTTTTTTTCGAAAAATTTCCGACCAAATCGTCGGAAAAAAATTTTGAAATTTTCTACACAAAAACCTCGATAACTCGAGAACGGTTAGGAGTAGCGGCATGTACGACCCCATATTTGAAATCGCCGCGTCGAGATCTATAAGACTGGATCAGTTCCGAAAGAATTCGAGAAAATGTTTTTTTTCGAAAAATTTCCGACCAAATCGTCGGAAAAAAATTTTGAAATTTTCTACACAAAACCTCGATAACTCGAGAACGGTTAGGAGTAGCGGCATGTACGACCCCATATTTGAAATCGCCGCGTCGAGATCTATAAGACTGGATCAGTTCCGAAAGAATTCGAGAAAATGTTTTTTTCGAAAAATTTCCGACCAAATCGTCGGAAAAAATTTGAAATTTTCTACACACAACCCTCGATAACTCGAGAACGGTTAGGAGTAGCGGCATGTACGACCCCATATTTGAAATCGCCGCGTCGAGATCTATAAGACTGGATCAGTTCCGAAAGAATTCCAGAAAATGAATTTTTTCGAAAAATTTCCGACCAAATCGACGGAAAAAATTTGAAATTTTCTACACAAAACCTCGATAACTCGAGAACGGTTAGAGTAGCGGCATTAACGACCCCATATTTGATATCGCCGCGTCGAGATCTATAAGACTGGATCTTTTCCGAAAGAATTCGAGAAAATGTTTTTTTTCGAAAAATTTCAGACCAAATCGTCGGAAAAAAAATTGAAATTTACTACACAAAACCTCGATAACTCGAGAACGGTTAGGAGTAGCGGCATGTACGACCCCATATTTGAAATCGCCGCGTCGAGATCTATAAGACTGGATCAGTTCCGAAAGAATTCGAGAAAATGTTTTTTCGAAAAATTTCCGACCAAATCGTCGGAAAAAATTTGAAATTTTCTACACAAAACCTCGATAACTCGAGAACGGTTAGGAGTAGCGGCATGTACGACCCCATATTTGAAATCGCCGCGTCGAGATCTATAAGACTGGATCAGTTCCGAAAGAATTCGAGAAAATATCTTTTCCGAAAAAAATCCGACCAAATCGTCGGAAAAAAATTATTAAATTTTCTACACAAAAACCTCGATAACTCGAGAACGGTTAGGAGTAGCGGCATGTACGACCCCATATTTGAAATCGCCGCGTCGAGATCTATAAGACTGGATCAGTTCCGAAAGAATTCGAGAAAATGTTTTTTTTCGAAAAATTTCCGACCAAATCGTCGGAAAAAATATTTGAAATTTTCTACACAAAAACCTCGATAACTCGAGAACGGTTAGGAGTAGCGGCATGTACGACCCCATATTTGAAATCGCCGCGTCGAGATCTATAAGACTGGATCAGTTCCGAAAGAATTCGAGAAAATGTTTTTTCGAAAAATTTCCGACCAAATCGTCGGAAAAAATTTGAAATTTTCTACACAAAACCTCGATAACTCGAGAACGGTTAGGAGTAGCGGCATGTACGACCCCATATTTGAAATCGCCGCGTCGAGATCTATAAGACTGGATCAGTTCCGAAAGAATTCGAGAAAATGTTTTTTCGAAAAATTTCCGACCAAATCGTCGGAAAAAATTTGAAATTTTCTACACAAAAACCTCGATAACTCGAGAACGGTTAGGAGTAGCGGCATGTACGACCCCATATTTGAAATCGCCGCGTCGAGATCTATAAGACTGGATCAGTTCCGAAAGAATTCGAGAAAATGTTTTTTTCGAAAAATTTCCGACCAAATCGTCGGAAAAAATTTGAAATTTTCTACACAAAACCTCGATAACTCGAGAACGGTTAGGAGTAGCGGCATGTACGACCCCATATTTGAAATCGCCGCGTCGAGATCTATAAGACTGGATCAGTTCCGAAAGAATTCGAGAAAATGTTTTTTTCGAAAAATTTCCGACCAACACGTTGAAAAAATATAATACAATTTTCTACACACAACCCACTATAACTCGAGAACGGTTAGGAGTAGCGGCATGTACGACCCCATATTTGAAATCGCCGCGTCGAGATCTATAAGACTGGATCAGTTCCGAAAGAATTCGAGAAAATGTTTTTTTCGAAAAATTTCCGACCAAATCGTCGGAAAAAAATTTGAAATTTTCTACACAAAACCTCGATAACTCGAGAACGGTTAGGAGTAGCGGCATGTACGACCCCATATTTGAAATCGCCGCGTCGAGATCTATAAGACTGGATCAGTTCCGAAAGAATTCGAGAAAATGTTTTTTCGAAAAATTTCCGACCAAATCGTCGGAAAAAATTTGAAATTTTCTACACAAAACCTCGATAACTCGAGAACGGTTAGGAGTAGCGGCATGTACGACCCCATATTTGAAATCGCCGCGTCGAGATCTATAAGACTGGATCAGTTCCGAAAGAATTCGAGAAAATGTTTTTTTCGAAAATTTCCGACCAAATCGTCGGAAAAAATTTGAAATTTTCTACACAAAAACCTCGATAACTCGAGAACGGTTAGGAGTAGCGGCATGTACGACCCCATATTTGAAATCGCCGCGTCGAGATCTATAAGACTGGATCAGTTCCGAAAGAATTAGAGAAAATGTTTTTTTTCGAAAAATTTCCGACCAAATCGTCGGAAAAAAAATTTGAAATTTTCTACACAACTCGATAACTCGAGAACGGTTAGGAGTAGCGGCATGTACGACCCCATATTTGAAATCGCCGCGTCGAGATCTATAAGACTGGATCAGTTCCGAAAGAATTCGAGAAAATGATTTTTTGCGAAAAATTTCCGACCAAATCGTCTGAATAAAAATTTGAAATTTTCTACACAAAAACCTCGATAACTCGAGAACGGTTAGGAGTAGCGGCATGTACGACCCCATATTTGAAATCGCCGCGTCGAGATCTATAAGACTGGATCAGTTCCGAAAGAATTCGAGAATATGTTTTTTTCGAATATTTTCCGACCTAATCTTCGGAAAAATAATTTCATATTTTCTACACAAAATCCTCGATAACTCGAGAACGGTTAGGAGTAGCGGCATGTACGACCCCATATTTGAAATCGCCGCGTCGAGATCTATAAGACTGGATCAGTTCCGAAAGAATTCGAGAAAATGTTTTTTTCGAAAAATTTCCTATAAAATCGTCTGAAAAAAATTTTGAAATTTTCTCCACTAACCACTCGATAACTCGAGAACGGTTAGGAGTAGCGGCATGTACGACCCCATATTTGAAATCGCCGCGTCGAGATCTATAAGACTGGATCAGTTCCAAAAGAATTCGAGAAAATGTTTTTTTCGAAAAATTTCCGACCAAATCGTCGGAAAAAAATTTGAAATTTTCTACACAAAAACCTCGATAACTCGAGAACGGTTAGGAGTAGCGGCATGTACGACCCCATATTTGAAATCGCCGCGTCGAGATCTATAAGACTGGATCAGTTCCGAAAGAATTCGAGAAAATGTTTTTTTTCGAAAAATTTCCGACCAAATCGTCGGAAAAAAAATTTGAAATTTTCTACACAAAAACCTCGATAACTCGAGAACGGTTAGGAGTAGCGGCATGTACGACCCCATATTTGAAATCGCCGCGTCGAGATCTATAAGACTGGATCAGTTCCGAAAGAATTCGAGAAAATGTTTTTTTCGAAAAATTTCCGACCAAATCGTCGGAAAAAAAATTTGAAATTTTCTACACACAAACCTCGATAACTCGAGAACGGTTAGGAGTAGCGGCATGTACGACCCCATATTTGAAATCGCCGCGTCGAGATCTATAAGACTGGATCAGTTCCGAAAGAATTCGAGAAAATGTTTTTTTTCGAAAAATTTCCGACCAAATCGTCGGAAAAAAATTTGAAATTTTCTACACAAAAACCTCGATAACTCGAGAACGGTTAGGAGTAGCGGCATGTACGACCCCATATTTGAAATCGCCGCGTCGAGATCTATAAGACTGGATCAGTTCCGAAAGAATTCGAGAAAATGTTTTTTTCGAAAAATTTCCGACCAAATCGTCGGAAAAAAAATTTGAAATTTTCTACACAAAAACCTCGATAACTCGAGAACGGTTAGGAGTAGCGGCATGTACGACCCCATATTTGAAATCGCCGCGTCGAGATCTATAAGACTGGATCAGTTCCGAAAGAATTCGAGAAAATGTTTTTTTCGAAAAATTTCCGACCAAATCGTCGGAAAAAATTTGAAATTTTCTACACAAAACCTCGATAACTCGAGAACGGTTAGGAGTAGCGGCATGTACGACCCCATATTTGAAATCGCCGCGTCGAGATCTATAAGACTGGATCAGTTCCGAAAGAATTCGAGAAAATGTTTTTTTTTCGAAAAATTTCCGACCAAATCGTCGGGAAAAAAATTTGAAATTTTCTACACCAAAACCTCGATAACTCGAGAACGGTTAGGAGTAGCGGCATGTACGACCCCATATTTGAAATCGCCGCGTCGAGATCTATAAGACTGGATCAGTTCCGAAAGAATTCGAGAAAATGTTTTTTTTCGAAAAATTTCCGACCAAATCGTCGGAAAAAAAAATTTGAAATTTTCTACACAAAAACCTCGATAACTCGAGAACGGTTAGGAGTAGCGGCATGTACGACCCCATATTTGAAATCGCCGCGTCGAGATCTATAAGACTGGATCAGTTCCGAAAGAATTCGAGAAAATGTTTTTTTTTCGAAAAATTTCCGACCAAATCGTCGGAAAAAAATTTGAAATTTTCTACACAAATACCTCGATAACTCGAGAACGGTTAGGAGTAGCGGCATGTACGACCCCATATTTGAAATCGCCGCGTCGAGATCTATAAGACTGGATCAGTTCCGAAAGAATTCGAGAAAATGTTTTTTTAGAAAAATTTACGAACAAATCGTAGGAAAAAATATTTGAAATTTTATAAACAAAACCTCGATAACTCGAGAACGGTTAGAGTAGCGGCATGTACGACCCCATATTTGAAATCGCCGCGTCGAGATCTATAAGACTGGATCAGTTCCGAAAGAATTCGAGAAAATGTTTTTTTTCGAAAAATTTCCGACCAAATCGTCGGAAAAAAAATTTGAAATTTTCTACACAAAACCTCGATAACTCGAGAACGGTTAGGAGTAGCGGCATGTACGACCCCATATTTGAAATCGCCGCGTCGAGATCTATAAGACTGGATCAGTTCCGAAAGAATTCGAGAAAATGTTTTTTTTCGAAAAATTTCCGACCAAATCGTCGGAAATTATTTTTGAATTTTTCTACACACAAACCTCGATAACTCGAGAACGGTTAGGAGTAGCGGCATGTACGACCCCATATTTGAAATCGCCGCGTCGAGATCTATAAGACTGGATCAGTTCCGAAAGAATTCGAGAAAATGTTATATATCGAAAAATAACCGACCAAATCCACGGAAAAAAAATTTGAAATTTACTTCAAAAATCCTCGATAACTCGAGAACGGTTAGGAGTAGCGGCATGTACGACCCCATATTTGAAATCGCCGCGTCGAGATCTATAAGACTGGATCAGTTCCGAAAGAATTCGAGAAAATGTTTTTTTCGAAAAATTTCCGACCAAATCGTCGGAAAAAAATTTGAAATTTTCTACACAAAAACCTCGATAACTCGAGAACGGTTAGAGTAGCGGCATGTACGACCCCATATTTGAAATCGCCGCGTCGAGATCTATAAGACTGGATCAGTTCCTAAAGAATTCGAGATAATGTTATTTTTGTAAAAATTTGAGAACAAATCGTCTGAAAAAAATTTTGAAATTTTCTACACAAAAACCTCGATAAATAGAGAACGGTTAGGAGTAGCGGCATGTACGACCCCTAAGTAGAAATCGCCGCGTCGAGATCTATAAGACTGGAACAATTCCGAAACAATTAGAGAAAATGTTTTTTTCGAAAAATTTCCGACCAAATCGTCGGAAAAAAAATTTGAAATTTTCTACACAAAAACCTCGATAACTCGAGAACGGTTAGGAGTAGCGGCATGTACGACCCCATATTTGAAATCGCCGCGTCGAGATCTATAAGAAAGGATCAGTTCCGAAAGAATTCGAGAAAATGTTTTTTTTAGAAAATAACCGACCAAATCGTCGGAATAAAATTTTGAAATTTTCTTCACATAATCCTCGATAACTCGAGAACGGTTAGGAGTAGCGGCATGTACGACCCCATATTTGAAATCGCCGCGTCGAGATCTATAAGGTAGGATCAGTTCCGAAAGAATTCGAGAAAATGTTTTTTTTCGAAAAATTTCCGACCAAATCGTCGGAAAAAAAATTTGAAATTTTCTACAAAAAAACCTCGATAACTCGAGAACGGTTAGGAGTAGCGGCATGTACGACCCCATATTTGAAATCGCCGCGTCGAGATCTATAAGACTGGATCAGTTCCGAAAGAATTCGAGAAAAAGTTTTATTTAGAAAAATTTCCGACCAAATAGTCGGAAAATAAATTTGAAATTTTCGACAATAAAACCTCGATAACTCGAGAACGGTTAGGAGTAGCGGCATGTACGACCCCATATTTGAAATCGCCGCGTCGAGATCTATAAGACTGGATCAGTTCCGAAAGAATTCGAGAAAATGTTTTTTTTCGAAAAATTTCCGACCAAATCGTCGTAAAAAAAATTTGAAATTTTCTACACAAAAACCTCGATAACTCGAGAACGGTTAGGAGTAGCGGCATGTACGACCCCATATTTGAAATCGCCGCGTCGAGATCTATAAGACTGGATCAGTTCCGAAAGAATTCGAGAAAATGTTTTTTTTCGAAAATTGTCCGACCAACTCGTCGGTATAAAAAAAGGCATTTTTCTACAACAAAACCTCGATAACTCGAGAACGGTTAGGAGTAGCGGCATGTACGACCCCATATTTGAAATCGCCGCGTCGAGATCTATAAGACTGGATCAGTTCCGAAAGAATTCGAGAAAATGTTTTTTTTCGAAAATTTTCCGACCAAATAGTCGGAAAAAAAATTTGAAATTTTCTACACAAAAACCTCGATAACTCGAGAACGGTTAGAGTAGCGGCATGTACGACCCCATATTTGAAATCGCCGCGTCGAGATCTATAAGACTGGATCAGTTACGAAAGAATTCGAGAAAATGTTTTTTTCGAAAATTTCCGACCAAATCGTCGGAAAAAATTTGAAATTTTCACACAAAAACCTCGATAACTCGAGAACGGTTAGGAGTAGCGGCATGTACGACCCCATATTTGAAATCGCCGCGTCGAGATCTATAAGACTGGATCAGTTCCGAAAGAATTCGAGAAAATGGTTTTTTTTGTAAAAATTTCCGACCAAATCGTCGGAAAAAATTTGAAATTTTCTACACAAAAACCCTCGATAACTCGAGAACGGTTAGGAGTAGCGGTATGTACGACCCCATATTTGAAATCGCCGCGTCGAGATCTATAAGACTGGATCAGTTCCGAAAGAATTCGAGAAAATGGTTTTTTTTCGAAAAATTTCCGACCAAATCGTCGGAAAAAAATTTTGAAATTTTAAACACAAAAACCCTCGATAACTCGAGAACGGTTAGAGTAGCGGCATGTACGACCCCATATTTGAAATCGCCGCGTCGAGATCTATAAGACTGGATCAGTTCCGAAAGAATTCGAGAAAATGTTTTTTCGAAAAATTTCCGACCAAATCGTCGGAAAAAATTTGAAATTTTCTACACAAAAACCTGATAACTCGAGAACGGTTAGTAGTAGCGGCATGTACGACCCCATATTTGAAATCGCCGCGTCGAGATCTATAAGACTGGATCAGTTCTGAAAGAATTGAGAAAATGTTTTTTTCGAAAAATTTCCGACCAAATCGTCGGAAAAAATTTGAAATTTTCTACACAAAACCTCGATAACTCGAGAACGGTTAGAGTAGCGGCATGTACGACCC